>CM067378.1:103704204-104038246 GCA_034510155.1 Eucriotettix oculatus
TTATTTATTCAGTAAGAGACTATACGACAGTCCACCCCGGTCATTTATTGGACAGTTTAACGTTCAGCGGGGAAAGGCCCCCGAGGAACCTTTCAGGCAAACCATTCCAATCCCTGACGGTTCTGTTTAAAATATAAAATTCTTCTACATCTCTTCTCTTCTTCTATATATTTATAAATAAAACTGGAAATGTTTCGATTTACATGTATGTATATTCCTAATACAAATATAAAGGCGCGCAATTATTTCGACCAAATTTTGTACCCATATTCCTATCCAGCTGGAAACAAACACTGCGTGTGAGTTGTGCGAGGAGGAGGGGGTGGGGGTTGGTAACACACGACTAACTCCCTCTCAGGGACGGAGGTGAATGGTGGTGGAAACATTAAAACTGCCCATATTTTCATTGAAATAAATATATCTTGGTATCAGTGAGCTTTATAGAGTTTTCTCCCGACGATTTTTGTGTTTAGTTACAACCCCTACGGACATGAGTGTGAAGCGCCCTTAGCTGAGGGGACGGAAGGGGTGTTACATAAAAATAACGAGAAAATAAACGAGATTGGTGTCAAATCTGGGCTTCCGGAAGTCACCGAGTTTAATTCAAAAAGTCGGTTGGGTTGTAGTTGGGTCAATAGGTAGAAGAGGATAGAAACAAATCTCCGCGTAAATCTTAAAAATCGAGTTCCTTTTTGTCTCGTTCAGAATGGAAGCCGTTTTTGACTTTATTATGCTACATGCAGGAAGGCTACTTGTTTCCCTTAGGGTATCGGGAGTATTTACAGTACGACTGTCCGCACTACTTGACGAGCCCCTTTATTTAGAGCGCTGTGATTGGGTGATCCACGGTCGCACCCCTATCGAGCCTTAACGGGTAACAGATATATAGATCAGATCATAATGGTTAATAAATTTTGTAAGATGTAAGAAGCAACGCACCTAAAAGGTTTCAGATATTGTAGACGTGGACAGAGATGATAATTTGCAGGTTTTTTTTCTTTTTTTTTGGCATGAAGATAATAAATGATGATGAACTGTTGAAATCATTTGTGATTGTGAGTCTGTCGACATGGCGGCAATATTCTCCCCCGAACGTGAATTAATCTTATCTCTCGTCCTTCTTGTCACGCTTGTAACGATCTGTTTTGCGAGAATTTGCATCAAGTGTTACATGAGTCAGCAGCCCTCGACTTCTTGCCGTGTTAACTGCTTTAGTGAGAGGGTTAAAAACGTCGTAAATTAATTCTGACTGCTTGCCACCGTTCTTATGGCGGAGGAAACGGTAGCGATTAAGTTACATGACCTTTGTGCAATATTACAGCTTCATCATAGAAACAATAATAATATTGTTGACGACCAATAAAGGATTTAACGTTTCACAGACATTGTATTGTAAATGATTAGGGGGTTATCTATTTAAATTATATAATGAAATAAATTTAACGGTATGAAATAATAATTTTATTAATATTAAAAAAAGTCAGTTAATGAGGTGCTGCGCTCTATTACGAATAAATGAATAAATTCAGGGAGACAACTTTGGATAACAGGGTTAACCACTTGCAACAGAGAATTCGTTCTCTTGACTAATCTGTTTTATCTTCATTCGAGTCTCGATACAGGTTACTAGGCGACCGGAACTTACTTGCTCATCTGAGTTGAATTGTAGATTTTCCCTCTGCCGGCGGAAAGTAGGATGAAACTAGTACCGCTGGTGATTGAGAACACCCAGTTTTTCTTCCTTCTTCCCTCTAAACTTTCTTGTTCTCAATAGCTTCTCACTAAAGAGCAATAACTCACACCTATCTTTCAACTCTTGTTGCACACTCTCGACTTCCTCTTCCCTATCACGTCCTGATCAACTATCCTCCCTTCCACCTCACCTTCTCAACGTCTTGAACAATTCTTCCTCTCTCCACCTCCTCGCCCGTCTCAATGTCTAGAACCATTCTGAATTTTTTCTTCGGCTCTTCGCTTCCCAGCTAATCTTTTATATCTCTTCTCCAAGGGAAAATGCAATCTCATGTGAATGCTTGTTCCGACAATCCTCATGAGTCCGTTCTCGTGCCGGAAGTTTTCCTTGACACAGTGAACAGTGTCCTTCGGAAATTTTGAAGGGTGAATGCTCCTTGAGTAAAACAAGCTTAGTATTATCTGTCTGCAGTCAGGCACGTCTGCCGTCCACCGAGCAGTCGAGGTATTTTTAGAATGACGACGACTGAAAAGTAGAAAGCTCTCGTCTTTCCAAAAATAGGATAAGAAAAAAGGTTTTTAACTTCCCTCCTGGTTTGAGTTTAATGCCAAACGATGTGCTTTTTTCTCCTGTTTTTACTGTGAAAGCAGCCATTAAAGTGGATATTTGATATCAGACCTGACCTTTGTACTTATTTATTTCAAAAAATAAAAATTCTAACGCCGCCCGAAGGTCGTAAACTTTTATCCCTGAGCAGTTGGTAACTCGACTCCACCAACAGGAAGCGTGTTGTTCATTTGTGTGTTGGCGTACGGTTTCCTTCATTTAAAAAATAAAAGGATTTGAGTATTATTTATTTGTGGGGCGACTCTCACGCTTTCTACTGGTTTATTGAGGGAACTAGTCCATTACATTATTTTTATGAAAAATAGTTGGTGAAAGTGTAAACATCACTCCTTGCTCGCTCACTCTCTAAAAAGATTGGATTCGGTTCCCGTCCGAATCAGCTCCGTCATGACATCTGGGAACTTCTCGCGTTACCATTCCTCCTCACCTTCACTTTTTACCTCCTTTTATTTCCCCCCTGCGCTTGAAATAACCAGTTGGTTCGCTTTCCTCCATTACTATAGCTTCATCTAATCTTCTTCATTTACATATGCATTGTATATATTAACAAGACTCCCATAAATAAATTATTCTTTAAACTAGCTAACACCCACGACTTCGTTCGCGCCGAAATAGTTTTTTTTTATTTTGCCCTAAAAACGAAACAACAGACGCAGAATTTTTGATAAAGCTGAATTGATTGAATATGTAAAAAGTACGTATCATCTATTTATGATCGCTTCAGGGCAAACCTCTTAACTCGCAGTTGGTTTAGAACAGATCCCGACATCATACGTCAATCCTTGGCTACCTTGTACTACCTTCCGCATAATGTAGCCTGTTAATTAAAAAAAAACCTTGCATCAGTCGGCCAATTGTCTCCTAAAAACTGGTGGAGATACGGAGAAGGGAATGCTGCGACCCCACAGCAAACTCGTTTCCCGTCATTCGGAAGGGCGTGAGAATAGTATCCAATGCCCGACCTACCTGATGCAGGCTTTCTAGGGTTTTCCCTGCATCTCTTTAGGTGAAACATCGGGTAGGATCCTTAAACCATAGTCCGCGGGTCCTAGTCAAGCCTTGGCTATCTTGCTCTACCTTTCGCATCCCCCCTTTTAATTCCCTTCATATGCTATTAAAGGGTAATGAACATGCCCATAAATTTAATAATTCGTCTGACTTACAGATCTTTCTATCATTTATTATTTCGTGAAAAAAATTGTTTTTTTGTATATTTCTTTAATTAACAAAAATTATTCAAAAACAATATTTTTGTCCATTATGTTTGTATTAACAATTTATTCTGTAATAAACATAAACGGAGACGTTTATAATAAAAAATGGGCTAATAAATGGATTCATATATATATATGTGTGTGTTATAAAAATTATCAGCAAATTCATCAATGCACAATTATTCAATTTAATTGTATAACGGTCGTGTAAAGTTATTATCTACACGACGTTTCGTCCTAAATTGAAATCCACTTCAGCAAATGGCAAATAATGATCAGAATTTTAAAATAAACATTAAATTATTCAATTTAAACGTAATGACAGTTAAACTGATAATTTTTACTTGTTATCGTCTCAAAATACACTCACTTAAACGTACAGTACAGTATTAATCATTTCGTAATAATTGAAGCTGTTTTATTTACAACGGACTTTAGACGAGTATTAAATAAAATTTCTCCCAAGGAAGATGGAGCTGCAGAGGAAAAGGAAAGTGAAAGGTTAAACTGAAGCACTTAGGCGGAGGAAACGTAAATTAAAACAACGAAAAATAACCATTGAAATTAATCTGTCCCGTGTTAATTTACCCTGACATTAAGTTCCGTGCAATTTCGTTTTAAAATTGTACTGAGTAAATTTGTATTTTTTTTACTTACTTACTTTACATATTCATCTACTTATATTTTAAAAATTAAGGTTTTATTAGTTCCACATTAATAAAAATTACACAAAATGGCGCTCAACGTGTGGCATACATATTTTAAAATTAAACCTACAAGAAATATGTTTAGATAAATGGCGCCCAACGTATAGGCTAAATTATTGTAAAATTAAACCTGCAAGAAATATGTTTAGATAAATGACACCGAACGAGTTGGCTAAATAGTTTAAAATTAAAACCACTAGAGAATGTTTTCATAAATAGCGCCCAACGTTTGGACTAATCAATAAAAAATTAAACCCACAAAAAATTGTCTTTAAAATAAACGGCGCCCAACGAGTTGGGTAAATAAAGTAATAAATTAAGCATACCATCGCCAAGAAGTATCTCTTTACAGTTGGATTGAGATAAATCTCACATGGTCGCCTTACTTTTTATCCCGACTTAAATAGTTTGCGCAGTTCCCTAGTATTACATTGATCTTGTGGCTTCTGCGAAATTGAGAAGCTGATGGAAATGGACTTTCCGTCTGCTGGCGTCCGATATCGTGGGTGGTTCGATGGCGACTTCTCTCTCTCTCTCTCTCTCTCCCTCCCTCACCACGGGACCATGAATTTTTGACGGGGAAAACCTTGTTGAGGGATCAATATCGGCTCGGCTATTATTTAAGTTTTATCTACTCTTTAGGACCAAATAACAGAAGACGTGCTTTAGCAAGCAGAAGACTTTGAAGGGTGTAATTGTAAACAATGGCGCCGCCGCGTCAATTAGGTTGTTCGACTTGTTAATGAAAGGAAATCCAAGGCGGCTGTGGGTGGAGGAGAAAAGGATGAGGGGGGGAGGGAAGTCATTAAAACATAAATGTGTAAACGGTCTGAAGGAATCTGGAAAAGTCGTCCTTCAAAATTATATTCATAATTAATTGAAAGTTATCTTCTTAGCAGCTGATAGCAAAACAACCAACAATTTTGCAGTCTCTATTTATTTTTCCTGTGCTGCTGATTACCTACTGTAGAGGTTTTTCAGGGATTCTTGTTTTATTATTGTACTCGGCATGTTTTTTTCCCTTATTACAGCCTTCCACGAAGAGTGTGAAAGAATTACGAAATAGATTAACTATTCATAATAGAGGTTAATATATTATAATAATATGGGTTGTATTAACAAAATTGAGGTACTTGATGTGGAGGAAGGAGTGTTATTTTAAATACATATGTATTAAATATAATATTTTAGACACTCAGTGAAGTGAAGTGCAAGGTTCAGAGAACAAACAGTAGGACATAGTTTAGATGCGGCTACGGAGCGATAAGTTTATTTATTTATTTAATGATCACTTTCTCAGGATATAACTTTTGTATTTTATTTTCTGCATTCCTTAAGGGACACGGGAACTGAAATTTCGACAAAATTCAGAAAGAAATTTTTTTTATTATTTTTCATATTAATATGCCTACAAATTCAGTAAACTGAAAAAAAGAGGCTGCTAAACAAAAGCAAGGAAGGTGCAAAACATGCTGCAGGACAATTTTAATTAATATGTTCGATTTTAAATTAATAAATTATTATTTTATTTTTCAGGAAAATGTGTTTCTCACCTTCATGATTAATGGTTCAAAAAAAACTTCTATGCGTCACAAATGTTAAGATACTGTCTTGATTATTTTTGGTACAAAATCTACATGTTGATACCTTCAAATATAAATATTAAGTTTCTATTTGTTAAAGCAGTTTAGGTGTAAAATAAAATAAAGTACCCCGTATAGAGGTTTTAGTAAAAAAAGAATTATTATCTCCCCCAAATTTTTTATTCCATTAAAAAAAATAATACTGAAAATTAATAAAAGTGGCTAACCCTACATATTAATATGAAAAAAAGGGTAAAATGTATTCAAGTACGTAACGCAAAGAACATTTTCAAAACCGCCAAATTTTGAAAATATCTCAACAATAAATAAGCTTACATCAACCAACATTTGTACGTTGGTACACATGTGCGTTGTTAGCACACAGTTAAAATTTCAGCTCAGTAGAAATGCATTTACAAAAATTTCGAATGTCCCTTAATTTCATTCATCTTAAGCATTGATATGAAAATCAATCAATCAATATGATTAGTTTTAACCTTGCAGAGTTTGTGTACCGCTCCTTCCCCCAATAACTGGATCTACAAGGGTGAACTGAAGCGTTATCGTTATTGGAAAAGGGGATATTTTTGAGAGGCAATGACGGGGAATAATCTGCCGCCCAGTCTCTATTTTTTTTGGCTCCTGTAATTATTAAACAGTTAGAAGATAATTCAGGGGTTCGAGTCTTTTCACGTTAGGTTTGGTGAATAATTCGAAGTTATCAGTTGGCATGAGGTCAGGCGAGGGAAATTTTGGTTGACATTGGAAACGATTACGACAGACAAATTAGTCATAAAAAACAATAAAATATTAGAAGTTGTAAAGCGTTTCCGAAGCCCAAGTACCTTACTGTAACCCTTCGACTTTCGTTTCCATTGCAGCTTCTTCTTTCTTGGGCAGAGATTATATTATATTCAGATTTAAAGTACGTTGTAAATAAACAGTTTACGTATAACGCACGGTTTCCTTTAAGAATGAATAAAAAACAGAATAAAACTGGTAAGAATTAACATAACAAGGGTAACGCGTTAATTGTAAATCACACGGCGTAGCGCGACGTTTCGACGGACGTAAAGCATTGTCGTCATCTTCAAGCGAAGTGGCAGCAGTGCTTACTACGTCGGTCGGAATGTCGCGCTACTTGGAAACCCGACAACATTTACTTCAACATATAGACCGGGAAAACCTTCGTTCTTTGATAAATTACATTCAGTCTTCTAAAAAAATTAAATTGAAGCTACGGTGGTCAGAATTTGTCCTATACTGGTATTATCTTTATGCCCTATTTTTTAAAAAATCTTATTAAATTATATTTCTAAATAATAAAATAGTTCGTGCCTGAATAAGTATATCTTTGGTAGAAAAGTTAAATTCTTTGGATTGCTTGGGGAATTACTTTTACTTTAGCGCCAAATAAAATTTTGTATTCAAGTAATTGCTAAATTTTTAAATCAATAAAAATGTTTTGTGGTTGATAGTGACTTTGATCATAAGGAAAATAATTATTGTAAATAAGCTACATTCACGGAAACAGAAAAAGTAAGATTTACGACGTCTCTCGTGATTGTTAATTCACGTTCTATTATTACACTTGAGAATTACCAGGGATTATGGTCACGGAGACTTAGATTAAGACTGCTGGAAAATTGATACGCTGATCACGTGTCACTCCACATTCGTAATGTGTCATGTAAGATGACAGTCCGCAGGTGACCTGGTAGGCCAAGGCCTTGAGTGGGCTGCAAAAGAAAGACCATCGAGAGCGGGGGAACAGACAATAACATCTTCGTGGGCCGAGGACAGAAACTCAATATTGCCTCCATAAGTAATGCTTACATTGATAATCGAGTGTACTAATAATATAAGTAATTGATTGGTTTATATCTTTACAAATAGATAAATCATAATCACGATATTATAGGATATAGATATATTTGAATAGTGATACTCTCCTCATAGCGTATTTTTTTTAAAAAATTGTACGTGTGAACGTTATAATCGACGTCATAAAGGGTAACCAAAACTTCCGTACCCGAGTCGGTGAACCTGATCCTGCCAGTATCCTGGGTTTTACTGTACTTGCACCTTCAACATGAATTGGTGAAGTCAGTTTTTGCAATATTTTTGGCAGGAGCCAAAAAAAGTGACCTGAAGCATGTAATCTGCAAAGCCTAAAAATATATATGAGTAACAGGCATATTAATAGTCAAAAGAAGTAGAAATGCTTCAATTGAAGCTCTAAATAGGAGCGAATAGCTAATATGGAAGAAAGGCAAGAGTGGGAAAAATATCGCCCGGACCAGGGACTCGAACCCCGGACCTCCCCGTTTTCCTGGCGGGCACTCTACCACTGAGCTTAGCCAAGTCGACGTCCAATTCGGTGTCACTTCGCTTGAAGATGACAGCAGTGCTTACGTCCGTCGAAACGTCGTGCTACGATCGATCGCTTTTTGACCCGTGCGACATTTTATTTCACAAATAGACCGGGAAAACCTTAGTACTTTGATAAATTATATTCAGTCTCCTAAAGATTTTAAATTGAAATTACGGTGGTCAAAATGTTTGGTATACTGGTATTATCTTTATGCCCTATTTTTTTATCTTATTGAAATATATTTGTGACAAAGTTGTCTGTTTATAATTGAATGAAGTCATGAGTTAGGGAAAGTTTGATAGGTGGGAAGGAAGACGCTTCCTCTCACCTCGCACACAGCTGAGCTTCGTCTCCCATCCCGTCCTGTGGTTTCCTGCGTGTGCCACAGTTTCGCTCGTCAGGTGAGAAAGTTCCGTCACTTTCGCTGGCGGACTTGTCTGTCCTTCCGTCCCTCTGTCCGCAACGTCACTTGCTAAAATGAGAGTGATTATTCCGGCTCGACGACCTCCCAGCGACTTCTTCATTCCGGCCAAGTAACAGCAGTTACGTTCCCTTGGCATTGTCCGGTCACACGACTTCCGCAAAAAAAATTACCACTTTCCATCGCGCTCAATTAGCATTAATATTACAATCGTAAGCTGCGCTTCCTGGCTGCGGTGGAGCGAATCACTAACAGTAATAATAATGACCAACAGACAACAAAAGGCAACGGTTCTTAATTTTGTTCAAAGTCTTGTTATCATAGAAACTAATAAATTCTTTTTGAATGTAAAACAGGTAGTGTGCTACGGCACACGAATTAATTTAGGAAATCTGAAATTTGCCAATTTTCTTAATTTTTGTTTCCGTAAGAACCTTGTACGTAGTATTAGAAAATTAAAAAAATGAATGAAATCGGTAAAGTCGTTCTCAAGTTATAGCGTGAAGAAGCAAAATAGGGATTAATATATATATATATATATTGCAGCGCAGTAGAACCCTCCCAAATTTTAATTTCAATTTATCAAATTTTAGAATAAATAAAATTTCTGCAAGAGCATGTCGCTGACCAGGAAAAATGGGGTTTTCCGGGCGCCGAGTTGGCGGTTGGGTAGATATACCTGAGTGCGGGGTTAACGGTAAGCTTGTTTTTCGCTAAAGGAGCGTTCACCTTTCGGGATTTCCAAGGGACAGTTACCTGTCTCATAAAAAAAATCTCCCGCGCTTGACGGATATTTCACGATGATTGGCAGACAGTCGTCACGTGAGATAGTTTTATCCCTTGGAGGGGGAAGATACGGAGGTGGCCTGCGAAGGTGAAGGGCGGTAAAGTAGTCACTATAATCTAAGAATTGACAGGTAGTAGAGAGTATGAAGCGTGGATTGATCATTGGAGGAAGCAGTGGACAGTATAGTAATGGTAAACCGTCGGACAAGTCGAGGAAGCAGCAGCATGGCGTGAGACATTCCAAATAGCAAGGAAGGAATAAGGTGTTGACAACGAGGGAATAAGAAGGAAGTCCAATCACCACTTTTCCGCACCAAGACGTACAGGCAAACAAAACAGGTTCGTCAAGTGAACGGAAACTGGTGCACGTGGTTACCCAAATAATAATATAACCCTGAGAACTTTAAAATCGTCCCCTTTAATTATTTATTTTGTACTTGTAATCTTCGTTCAGGACACCATTTAAAATTATTGTGTTTTTATTTAAATAAATGTATATATAAAATCCTAAATATTAAATTAATTAAATAATTACTATAATCCTCCCCCTATCATTTACAATACAGATCGCTTTAAGCATCAAGATGATAATGTAATACTCGTCTCTCTTTCTCTCTCGGGGTCTTTGGGGGCCATCTTCTATATACTCACGATAATGTCTGAGTATTCTTGACAGAAACTAAAACAAGGTAACCAATAGCGTTGTAGGGGTGGGAGGTTGAGGACCGTGTCAGGAACGAGCATTTGGGCGAGTCCATCCCCGTATCGGGGGACAGTATTTATGCTTGGAGATTGAACTCGGCATCCACACGCGGCAAGTGGTAGTCACATGTGCCTCGTAAACTCTGTTGTTTATGTCATGTGTGGGCCAGCTGCGTGCCCCGGCGTGACGTGACGTGACGCTCCAGTAAGGCTGCCTTGCTTGCTGCTGCTCTCCTACGCCTGATATTACTACGATCGATATCGTGTTCAACTAGATCCGGCCACTTTCACCTCATCTAGCTTTCCTCTAGCTGCGATACGCGGGGAAAGTACTTTATCCATGTGAGAGAACGGTTCTTAATAGCCATGAACGTTAATCGTGTGACCCCCAGAGTAGGGAAGAAACCGCACAGAGCAGCAACAGACAGCGAAAGTCGTTAGGGTCTACAGATGGACAAAACCGTTGTTTTTAGGTCAGTAGACGATTCACCGCTCATTATATATATATATGTACATATATTAGGATTGTTCACCGCACCCAATTTACCAATATAACTCTTACCTAGTTTCCATGAATTTACATATGGTTTTGTAGTGAACATGAGTTTATAATTTTTGACAATAATTATATACACTTTTCGTTATTTATAAATAAAGAAATAAGCTGTTCGGTGAGCTGCTACAGTAGTCTGAACACCTCCTCCGAACTTCTCAACAAATCTCTAACTGCTCTCTCTCTCTCTCCACAACTAACTCCTCATCCCTGCACGACAACTGCACAACTATTCCTCATCCCTCCGTCTTCACGACAACTCCGCAACAAGCCTCTCCTCTCAATCTTTCACGAAACTACGAAACCTATGATTTCCCCTCTTCCCGATTCAACTTATGTCCAATAGGAAACATTCTTACATTTTCTAGGCAGCGAATCCGGGGTTCACACGTCTGTCTGCCACACCGAAAAGTCGCAAAATGACACGCCCCAGAGGTCACTCAACCTTTTGTGGGAACGTCTGAACGGGAAAAAATATTGAAACTTCATATTATTACTACAGGACACATTTATGAGTTTTGTTGGCCAGCGGCCTCTTAATCCTTTAAAGGATCACTCTATCAATAGGTGTTTTGATGTCCCGAATGCCTGACCTTCAGGGTCGTTTACCTGAAACGTTCTCGACTTTCACAGCTCGGACAAATTTAACAACATTTTTATTCAATTAAAATGAAAAAATAACTCCTTTAATAATTTAGAATGTAGATCTACACCAACAAACGATCTTTTTTTATTACCTTTCTTTTCTCTCAGGTCAGACGCCTTGAGGTTGCCCTCCACTCTTCCCGTCTCTTCGCCTTCCTTTTTAGTCGCAATGTGAGGTACAATTCATGTCTTCTAAAATGTGTTCCTGCCTGTATCTTCCTCTGTCATTCAATGAGTAAGAAATTTCACCCTCCTCATTTAAATGACTAATAATCAAATCCGCCGTCAAGGGCCTTGACTTGAAAGTTGTCCTGTTTTTTCCTGTCTCCCAGAACCCAAACCAAGGGACAGACGCATCGTTGTATAACATCCAGGGTGTGATGTTTTATCTGTGGAAAGACAAAGAAAAGGTATTTATTAATCTCACAAGTATTAATCCCATGAACGTAGCGCAGTGCTGAAAATACATTTCAGAGCTTATTTATATTTAGATCTCCTCGCGATTGACGCAAATACCTAATTCCGTGTTGGTCTCCAGGAAGTTAATATATATATTTAGCTGAAGGTGGAAGGGCGAATGGAGGAAAAAAACCGTATTGACCGAGTGGGACGGGGTTTGTGCTGTTGGCACTCCTGGGCGTCAGCTCATCTCATCCATCCTCAGCATAGTTGAACGAAACGGTTTGAATCAAGGAAGATATTCCTCATCCAAGTCTGATGATTTGTTGACCCTCCAGAGTTCTTGTAACAGGAAACTGTAATTGCGTCGGTCGCGGCCATGACCTTGTATTAAAGTCTCCTTTGCAGCATTCGTCTCGATCATTACTAGGACCACCGTCGAAAAATCCTCCTCCAAGTCCAAACTTTCAATTACCCCATCAACCACAACGACAACTTATAAATTTTAAAATACAAACTCATGAAATCGGAAAAATCTTACTTAAAAACGTCACTCTGCGATATGAAAGGATTAATGACAATTACAACACTGTAAAACCCTGTTTGCGCAATATACTAAAAAACTCAAATTATGTGTAATAAATAAAAATTACAGAGAAATTACTCAACAAAAAATTAATATATGGATAATAATACTTAATTCGCGTTTCCTTAAATTATATCAATAAAGATAGTCTTAATATCAAAATTTTAAACAAAAAATCTGAATTAAAATTCAACAAAAGTATGATATTTTTGCAAAAGAAAGCTGTTGTTGTGGTATTGAGACCTAAGACCGGTCTGATGCGACCCTCCAAGTTAACCTATATTGCGCAAGCCTTTTCATTTCAGCATAACTACCACATTCCACATCCTCCCTAATCTGCTTACCGCAGTCTATCCTTGGCCCACCTCTTCTGCTCTTTTCCCACACACACAAACACTTCCCTCTAATGCTAATTTTACAAGACCCTCGTGTCTTAAAACGTGGCCTCCGCTTGGTCAACGTCCTCCATATTGTTCGCTCTTCCCCTATTCTGCCTTCCTGGTTAGTTATTCTATCCACTCATCTCATTCTCTTATAGCACCACATTTCAAAGCCTTCTATTCTTTTCCTGTCTCCTACTCATATCGTCCATGTTTCCCACCCATATAACGCCGCACTACATACCAGAATTTTTAATAATGATTTCCTTTTCCACGCTATTCTGTTTAGAACTTCCTAGTTAGTTATTCTATCCACCCATCTCATTCGCCTACAGCACCACATTTCAAAGGCTTCTATTCTTTTCCTTTTCCGCAACTCCCATCGTCTATGTTTCGCGTCCATATGACGCCACAGTCCATAAGAAACATGTTTAGCAACGATTTCATAATATTCACACTCATATTACACGTAAGTAGATTTCTCCTTTTGCGGAAGTCTTCCTTGCCTGTGCTTATCCTACTCTAGTTATTACGCTTTCGAAGTAGCATAATTCCTTAACTTCCGTCCAACAGAATAGGGAGGCAAAGGATGGAAGAAGAGTCAACGTGTCCGTGCAAACTTATTCTTAGTAATTTGATTGTGACACATGGTAAGATTATTCACTGCATTATTAGTTTTTAATGGACTAGGGAAGGGAATTTCCCTGATAGGTCTGAAAGCAGTGTTTTAGACGAGTGTATTTGGGGGTATATTTCCGCAGGCAGGCTAATAGCAAGTGAATATTAACGGCGTAATTTTCGCCGAGCTCATAAGTGCTTGTGAAGCGCCGCGGTGGCGAGTGTATTCATCCGCGGCACGTATTTGCTGTGGCTGTGGCTGCGTCTGGCCCGCGTCCAACACGCCCGCCACTTTCACCCGACCCAGGGGCTTTTTTTTCCTTCCTCCTCCTCCTCCTCTTCTCCGTCGTCGTGTGACTCAGCCAGTTGTGGGACTTTTCTCTGCGTGGGAGGGCGCAGCCATCTCAGTGACCGCGCGCGCCAGGCAAATGCCACAGCCAACGGAAAGGTGAAGGGCGATGCACCACGGAGACGAGGAGGAGGAAAAAGAGACACGCCGACTTTAACAGCTGTTACATACTGGGGACATTCAACAACTAAAATCAACAATTAATGTAGAAAAAAATGTTTTGAACGAGTTGTTTGGTTCTTTCACAACAGTTTGGCATCACTGGGAAAAGTGCCGCGGAGAAAGAGTTCAATATGAAAATTAATACAGGGAAAAACAATGTGATGGCTTATACATAACCTCTGAAGAAGGCAGGCTCTAATAATTAGAATTGAAGATCAAGAAAAGAAAGCAGAAATCAAGAATGGAAGAAGACAAGGAGGTTGCAGTCTGTCACCCATGATGTATAACTTATATATACAACAAGCAATGAAGAAATTTAAAAGGGAATTCACAAAATAAATCATACTGCAAGGAGAAGAAATAGAAACCCTACGCTTTATCGATGGTATTGTAATATTATGGGAGTCAAAAGAAGACTTGGAAACCATAATGAATGGCGTGAAGAGTTGAATATGAGGATTAATACAGGGGAAACCGAGGTGATGGAGTGTAGTATGGGAAACAGTGGAATCACAAACGTTGTTAGATTGGGAAGGAATTTTTTGAAGCAAGTTAAGTAATTCTATTACTTGGGAAGCGTAAGAGCTAGGAATGGTAGAAGTATAGTAACCATAAAGAGTAGGATAGCACAGGCAAGGAAGGCTTTCGTTAAGACGGAATTTACTTACGGGTAATATAAGTGTGAATATTAGGAAATCGTAGCTAAAAATGTTCGTATGGGGCGTGGCGTTATACGGGTGCGAAACGTGGACGATAGGAGTTGTGGAAAATGAAAACAATAGAAGCCTTTGAAATGTGGTGCTCTAGGAGAATGAGATGGGTGGATAAGGCAACTGACGAGGAAGTTCTTAACAGAATACGGGAAGAGCGAACATTATGGAGGACGTTGAGCAACAGAAGGGATAGATTAATAGGCTACGTTTTAAGACACGAGAGTCTTGTAAAGTTAGCATTAGAGGGAAGTGTGAGGGATAAGAACAGAAGAGGGAGGGCAAGAATGGAAT
Source organism: Eucriotettix oculatus (assembly GCA_034510155.1). Taxonomy (NCBI): domain Eukaryota; kingdom Metazoa; phylum Arthropoda; class Insecta; order Orthoptera; family Tetrigidae; genus Eucriotettix; species Eucriotettix oculatus. The sequence continues at coordinate 103,719,008 of CM067378.1, forward strand.
ACGTTAAGCAAATTAGGGGGGAAGTGGGTAGTAATTGTTATTTGGAAATGAGGGTTGCATCAGACCAGTCTTAGGACTGTATACCACAACAACAGTAACAGTGACGGGTTTATTACCAGCAGGGCTTTGAACCCATTCTTGCCATAATGGACCCGACGCGACACCTGGAGGAGGATCGTGGTTCCAGGATCAACGATCTGACCTGGTCCTAACCCCAAACGTTTTACTGGAGCAACGCTCTGATAATAAACAGCCTCTGCTGCGGCTTTATCCGTGCAACCTCGCAACGAAATTCTCCAACAATGTGAGCACCAACGTATTGTTTCATTCAACAACGTTCTTTTGTTAAGCTGATATTATTAATTTGCCGCATGTAGCAACCCCGACCGATTAGTTGTCCCTCCCCTTCCAGCAGCTATTTGCTGAATAGTAGTGGCAAGCTCATTGCTTCCCGCTTTCCTTTTGATTGCATTGAAAACCGTCAGTGGTCAATTCGGCAGCTGTTGCCCGATCTGAATCTCTCTCCGCTTCACAAAGGGCAGCCAACCTAAAATTCGTTACGACCAGCTGTCAACTATCCTATGCACAATTCCTTCCCCCTCCACAACCCATTCACCCTAAATCGAAACAAGCCGCCAGATAAAACAAACTTATAAAATAATTAAAAACCGATATATAGTCCTCAATCTTTATTTTCAATTAAAAAGGAAACAAGCGTAGCTTACGACCTGTTTATGTCATCATCAGCCTGATGATGACCAAAACAGGTCGTAAGCTAACCGTTTTCTTTTTGGTGATAATAAAGATTGAGGGCTATATATCGGTTTTTAATTATTTTAAAATTTAACATAGTCCATTATTTACAATAAATAAAAATACGGCCAAAAATTGCCAATCCAACTGGTGATTATTGACATGTATGTGTTTGGACGCACGAGGCTGTGTACTTTTGAATGTCTAACTTGATGTTGTTCCTATGTCCCTTAATACGAGTTTTTAAAGCTCTTACTTAAATTCCGTTCATAATATGAAAGACAAAATTAATTTTCTGGAAAGACAATGTTATCTACAAAATTAATTGTGTAGATTGTAACGCATTGTACAAACTAAAAAGAGCTTGTGTGTGTGTGTTTTCCCTCACTGTGGTGACTGACATAGGGGGAGTCACTCAATTCCCCAAATAAACATGAAGGTGGAATCCCGAAACGATAGTAATACTTACTCCAAGGTTGGAGTGAATCACGGGCCTTATAAGGAAGCTTGCTCCGGATGGTAAGGAGATGTAACGTGGTTGCATGCTAAGTTATGCAACGTCGTCATCAGGTTGGCGAAGAGAATCTATCTAAGTCGGGACGAGAATTCCCTCGAAATTAGCACGCAGCATTTTGTTCTCAGGGTCGAAAATCTATTTGTGCCCCCCGTTGAACGGCGAGGGAGCGGCTGAGGGAAATAATTCCTGCCAACCCGAACATATTTATGGTGAGTCAAAGCCAGCCAGACATTCCGTGTTGGCGGAGTAGTAAAAAGATTGTGAAGGAAGCGGCTTGTAGCTAGCAGCTTTACGGCCATGTTGTATTTAGGAGAGAAGTGCCGCTGATGCTGGTGGGGGAGGAATTTAATTTCTTCAAGGGTTACACTAGAAACCTCACGTGATTGAGAGAGTCCGGCGGTGGCGGCGGCCAAGAGTCACGACGGCGTTTCAGCTCCTCACTCTCAAGAAGAGGAGTTCCATTATATTCCAAGAGATCACATACAATAAACATGGCGATGGGGACAAGAGAAAGAAAAAACGATATCGTTTGCAGAATGTTGCCTTCGAGGAATTTTGGATTAAAAATTCCTCCTTCCCCCGAGTGCCGCTTCTTCGAAACGGAAACCGTGCTAAAAGGTTCCGAGGAACTAACAGCCCGAAGAACCGCTTGCATTAAGATAAAATAGTAGAGATTAAGGACTAATTGTAAAGCAACGGGACAGAGATAGAATTTCTTGTTATTCAAATTAAATGCTGGCTGAAAATTCCCAGAATCAAGCTTCAGGAAAGTGAGAAAAAAGTATTTTTTAAAAAGGGCTCGGAACGCACCTCCGTCGTATTTCGATCCTCCAACAACGTGTCCCTCTTTCAAGTTATAATGAAACGCTCTTTTATGTTGGAATTTATTTTCCAGATTTCATTAAGTTTACATTGAATTCAGCTTGACTAAGTTAAATGTTTTCCAAAAGCCCAGTTGTAGAATTTCCCGATGGAGCTGCCCGGCTGAAAGTAGTCCGCAGAATGTTACCTTCGAGGACTTTTGGAAGAAATTTCCTCGTTCCCCCGAGTGCCGCTTCTTCGAGACGTGCTAAAAGGTTCCGAGGAAATAAAAGCCCTAAGAGCCACTTGATCCCCATTTCCCGGATGGGATCCCGCATCGGGGCCCTGGGCATCGAGTAGGACTAATTCAGTGGCAGAGTCACCGCCCAGTAAGCAGGAGGTCCCGGGTCCGGTAAAGTATTTTTCCATTCTGATCTTAGAAAGAGATATTTTATCATTTCATCATTATAGATCAATTTGTGAAATGTTTACCAGTTTAATAGCAAATTTTATGTTTATATCTCGAGATTAAATATAAAAACAAGCCTCTCCTTCTCCAAAGATAACACTCCTCATTCTAGCGATATCCTCCTCTCACGCAAGATATTTTCGTCTCTCTGGTCTTCATTCTGTACATTTGTATACAAATGAAGGTGTAATATATAGTCTAATGAAGTGTGGAAATATTTCAATTGAAGCTCAGTAAAGCATATAGCAAAATTTTTAGAAGAAAGACAAGAATGGGAAAAATTTCAACCGGACAAGAGAATCGAATCCAGGACCTCTACAACTGAGCTAATCCGAGTCCACGTCCAATGACCAAGGAATGGTAGAACACACGGCTGAATATCGGGAGGTCCTGGGTTCGAGTCCCTGGTCCGGTTGTTGACATTTTTTCCATTCTTGTCATTTTTCTAAAAATTTGGTGTAATATATTTTAACTTACGTCGCCAACAAAGCGTTTCGTTACAAAGTTCCTACTTCGGCCTGCATGCTGACTGCGGAAATTCATTGTCTCCACTGGTTGACCTGTTGTTGAGAACTGAGGACAAGTACAGTCACAAACCTGTCAACAACTACCACTCCATAGTCCGATCATTTCAGCAAATATATATATATAATTTTTAAGGATGGTTCATCTGCCTGTGAGGCAAAAGACCGCTGTTGTTTAAACTGATAAGTTGACGGTTTCTTCCTTAATTTCTCGTTGTTTGGGGGACGTACTTATCACAAGTTCGTAGAACAATGCGGCGCAATATGGCGTGGCGAGTAAATCACATTTAAAAACGAGTCCCGTCCGTGACTGTCTTTCGCTATTTAGCAGTTCCTTCCTTCCACGAGTACGACCTCCAAGTTTTGGAACACATTACTCAAGAGACACGCAACTCACTCGGTAATTATGGAGAGGGGCGAGGCTATGGCTTTGTGTTACCGCGATGGAGAAAAAGGAAAAAAATATATATTCTGGCCCCCCCACAAAATAATGAGAATAACATGAGCGGAAGTCGTTACGGTGAAAATGGTCTCAGACTTGTAACGGCCTCTTTAACGTTTCGGTGGAAATGTTTATCTGTACGTATTCTAGAAGAAGAACAAGAGATATTTTTAATCGTTGATGAGCAAAGATTAGTTTCTGTGGGAGGAATCTCTGTGACGTAGCGAGCCTTGCAATGTGTTACTGAAAATAATATGTTGATAATATGACGTTAAAGGCTTAATAAGCGTATTGCAGTTCATCAACAGTGAGTTGAATTTCTCTTTGGTGATATAATCAATATAATTGTCGTAACTTAATTCTTATATTAATAGCGCAACAGTCGATGGAGGCATTAAACTCGCCTTAGAGGGGGGCGAGTATCATCTCGCCACGTCGAGGGACAACACCAATAATATTTGATAATACGTGGTGGTATACGAAGGCGATACAGACTGACGTAACCTTCCAAAGAGTCATGCAAAGTATAAAGTGCGAAGGCTTTGATTACTCCTTCACACAACCGTAAGCAAAACGAAATATTTTATCCATATGCGACTCCCTCAGTCAATAGAATAGGATACCGCGCATGCAATGACTTATATTTTCGTCTACAATTTGTGATTAAGTCATTTCATACGCAGCATCCTTATGCTATTGACAGAGAGAGTTGCATATGGATAGTCTACAATTTTTGGTTAAGAGACACTAATAATTTACCCCGATAGAAAAATTTCACGTTTCCTTCGATTTTTAAAAAGAATTTTATGTACTGGGATTAAAATTTTCAATTATAAATTAAATACAATAAATTGTCATACAGACTATAAAGTGAGAAGGCTGTGCTTTACTCCTTCTTACAACCATTAAACCGTAACTGTCCATATGCGACTCCCTCAGTCAATACTATAGGATACTACGCATGCAATGACTTATATTTTTGTCTACAATTTGTGATTAAGTCATTGCATACGCAGCATCTTATGCTATTGACTGAAGAAGTCGTTTATAGATAGTCTACAATTTTTTGATTAAGAGACACAAATAATTTACCCTGGTAGAAAAATTAAAATTTTTCTTTAATTTTAAAAGTCAATTTGTTAAATGTAATTAAAAGTTTCATTATAAATTAATAGTATGACATTACCTTCATTTACAAATAAAAATTCCAGCCACTTTGTCATGATATTTATTTAAGAGATCTACAACGTTTCGTCCAAACTTGTGGACTTCTTCAGGTAAATTTCAAATGCACAAACGTTTGCGAATTATTTTCCGTCGTGGAACTTATTTGATATTTGAAATAACAGAAAAGCGTAAAGACAGTTATCCTTAAAATGTTTCCAACTCCTTCCCCTTGATCGGAACACAAGTTATGGAAGCGTGACTGCGTATCTGAAACGTTTCGATTGTCTCTGGCAAATTGCCACCGAAGTCGCTGTAGTGTCGTGTAGAGGCGATTTCCTCCCCCTTCATCCTCCCCCAATATAGATTTTTAATAAAATGATTTTTAAGGTACCGGGGCAGTGAATTCGTGATTGGATTCGTCCCCCCCCCACCCCCCATCACGTTCTCTTTATGGAGCCGTAATAGCGGGGGCGCAGTTTCTCTCTCTCTCTCCCTCTCCCGTCCCCGCCCGCCATAAATCTAAACGACCCGCGTTAGGAAACAACTATATTGTGCCTCTACGAGCAAAGTCCCTGGCCGGCTGTTTGCATCAACCACCCTGTCTGTCTGTCTGTCTGCGGTGTGTCCTGATCCCTCATTACGAGCTCAACTGGCGTCCGATTCCAATCCGTCTGCTGAAGGAGGAACACGAACACGCGTCGGCAGTGAAACTCAGTCAGTCACATGACGACTCCCTGTAAATACCAGAGATTACCATCACACGACATTTAAGAATAAATAAGGTTCAAACGGATGCCAAATTTGTTGTTGTTGTTGTGGTATTTACTCCTGGTCTGATGCAACCCACCATGCTAACCTATCTTGCGAAAGCCTTTTCATTTCCTCATAACTACAACAGCCCATGTCCTCCCTGAACTACTTAGCGTATTCCATCCTTGGCCCCCTCTTCTGCTAATTTTACATGACCGTTGTATCTTAAAATGTGGCCTTCTCATGGTCAACGTCGTCCATTTTCTTCGCTTTCCCCCTATTCTGTTTAGAACTTCCTCGTTAGTTACCCTACCCACCCATCTCATTCTCCTGTAGCAAAACATTTCAAAGGCTTCCTATTCATTTCCTTTCACCAACTCCTACCGTCCACGTTTCGCACCACCCATGTAACGCCACGCTCCATACCAACATTTTGAGCAACTATTTCCTAATATTCGCACTTAGGATGGAGGGTTGCATCAGACCAGTCTTAGGGCTGAATACCACAGCAACAACATATATGTTGTTAATCTTTAAAAACAATGGCGGCGGCTTATGATTTCGAAGTGTACATTTTGAGGTTGACAAATCTAGACTAAATGGATTTTCCATTCTCATATTTTTTAAATATATAAAAATTATATTCTTCCCTGCCCCCTTTTTTCATTACAAGGTCATCTTTTTTCCTTCTTGACGTGTTTTTTCCACCATAATTTGGTGTCCAGCGTCATACTAAGGGATTTTGTTCGTTTTTCCGTACGGCACCATGGGTTTCCAGACATGGTGGGTCAACAGGGGGATATAATATCTGCTGAATAATAATGCATCATCTCAGTTCATAATGTAAGTCTGTCTATTTACAGAACGTCCAAATGCGTTGTAGTGGTACGCGGCCTTCAACGGTGCTGACAATGAATGTCCTCTGTTAACCTGGACGTCGATGGCTGCTGATGATCCGGACGCTGCTCGCTTGATCGAATTTGAGACGCGTACAACACGCTGATCGTGTTATCTGCATTCGTTTCAGAAGCACCAGAATGGAAGGAGGCAGCCAAGAGCTGTTGGCACACGCTACGCAATTGGCCTCCCTCCACGCACTCGCGCCCACGCATCCGCTTCCGGCAAACATTCGGCATATTCCAGCCACCGCTTCAAGATTCACTCAGCAGCTGTACGTCAACGTTGTGTAATGGTGTTATATACATCCCCATCCCCATCCTCCTGCATCTCGACAGGGTGTCCCGTGTGTGACGTAATCGCTGACGTACGTAACCATCATTCTTACGTAACGCGATCAATACGCTGATGCCTTCAATTACAGTTTTACGCATTTACAAATTAATTCGTAACCCCATACATGACCCTCCATCCACGTAATGTCACAGAATACATTTATATAACATAAGAATTAACAAAAATATTAGAAAAAAGGTGTTGTTGTGGTATTCACTCCTAAGACTGGTCTGATGCAATCTTGCGCAAATCTTTTCATTTCTGAATAACTAATACAACCCACTTAGTCCCAAATCTGCTTCGCTAATTCTATCCATGGCCTCCCTCTTCGGTTCTTACCTCACAAACTTCCCTATAATGGAAATTTTACAAGTCCCTCGTGTCTTAAAACGTGGCCTATTAATCTCTTGGTCAACGTCGTCCATATTGTTCGCTTTTCCCCTATTCTGTTTAGAACTTTCTCGTTAATAATTCTATCAACCCGTCTCATTCTCCTATAGCACCACTTTTCTAAGGCTTCTATTCTTTTCACTTTACCGCAAATCCTAATCGTCCACGTTTCGCACCCATATAACGCCACGCTCCATACGGACATTTTCAGCAACGATTTCCTAATATTCACACATATATTACTCCTAAGTAAATTCCTCTTTTTCCTTGCCTGTGCTGTCCTACTCTTTATGTCTACTATACTTCTAACATCCCTAGTTATTACGCTTCCCTAGTAGCAGAATTCCTTAAATTTTGTCAAAATATCCCTTCACAATCTAGAAAAAGGTATACTTTTAGATTCAGATTTATTTATTGGTTCTATTAATCCTATATTGACGAGATAGTTCAAGTATTAACAAGTACATCAATAAATCACAATCTTGAAAATAATACATAAATAGTGTATTAGAGGGGGGGCAATCGACGACACGCACAGAACAATTGAGTCCGGCCGCCTATACCACCAATCGGCTAGGGGTTGTAACTTTACATGTTACAATATACGTATATATAGTTTTTCAATACGGGCGGGTCGATGTTGACATTTTGAAATAGAGTAAATCCAGTTGAGTCTGAGGTATTAACGAGTTTCTTTTTTTCTTTGTAAGGCCCAGTTATGCCAATTCAACTTCAACCCGACTCAATTGTTGTGTATAAGGAATAGTAAAGGCCCTAATTCTGAACCCTGTGGGACTCCACTTTTTAATAATAATTTTGCACCTTTCTCAGAACTTACCCTTCTGCACTATGTATAACATCTGCATTGGAGACAAGTGAAACTCCCTTACAGCGGCGTTTATGATGCGGCTAATGTTTCTCACGTCCATAAATAATACTGTAAGGTGTTGAACACCTCAACCGATTACAAAGAGTGATGTTAATTCAAAGACATTTTGTAGCTCATCCGAAGCCCATGAAACAACGTAGGAGATCAGAATGGAAGAATTTCTACCTAAGCTGGATTCAAAGCTCCCATTCTTCTGTTTCTTTTTTTGAATCATGCAGCTTTTATCAACTTACACATGGTCCATTTACCACTGACGTCGTATGTGAAATGTGTGATTAGCCATGTAAGGGGTGAGGGAATCTCGCAGCGGCACGGGAGTCGACTCGTTTTGTAAACGGGAGGTCCCGGGTTCCAGTCCACAATCTGGTCGAAATTTTTTCCTATTTGACCTTATAAATTAATGATATTTTTTAAATTTTAACTTGTTGAAGAATTGTAAGTTGTCTTGTCGTGTGACTGGACTTGCAGTATCGAGCAGTGGATCCTGGGAGTGAAGTCTCGTACATCTGAAGAGGTCTCTGTCTCTCTGCTTTGCGTCACCAGGCAGGCGCTGACGTTCCACATGGCCCCGCTATCGTGGTCGGCCATGCGGTCCTCTCAGTGCGTCACGTGCGGCGCGTCCACATCAAATAAACAACCGCACCTTGCTTTGTTGCTCATCCTGCAACCATTAAACAGACCACTGACACCAATTTTCTTGATTAACTATTAATATCGCGTTACTTTGACCAGATTCGGCAGAATTTCCAAACAGAGATGGAGAAAACACGCTTCAGAAATCTCTTTCGTTTCATTTTTCTTTTCAGGGTATCATTCTTCCAGTACCTACGCGACTATGCTCCAGGTTCCATTGCACCTTGGATCCTTTTAAGTCTTCTGTCATTAGACTTTGTTTTACAGAAACGAAAAGTCGTTCCTCTAAAACAACAGTCTTATGATTATCTTTTTATTTAACTTTTTTAACTTCAATTCTACTGCTCTGGTCATTGTTTCCTGACTGTTTCATTTCTGTCTCTTCTCCTACCCAGGCCGGCTCTACTCATGCCCCTACCATAGGGGTGAATGGTCAATCACATAATCCCCAACCCCATTCAAATATAGGGGTTGGCCAGCGAAATAGTCTTCATATTTCGTGGAAAGAGAAGCGGCCAACGAAATTCACGAAGCCTGAACGCCCTGCGCAATGTAAATACCCTTAATCTACCAAACTGAGGATTCATCACGCCCTAGATCCTATCCTCGGCGCCAAATCGAAGTCAGTTGGCGTGTTTTGCCCGTCTGACTGTCGCCAGTAGAGGAGAATTTCTCAACCAGAGTATCACAACTCGTCAAATAAAATGGCAATCGCAGCCTAAATTCATTACAATACAAATATAGTTGTATAAATCTCCAAATTACATTTCTTTAAAATTTTGAAATATTAATTGCGTAGAATTGAAGACATTAACTAGCTATAATAAATGTCATGAACGGAGTCCTGGTCGCCGATTAAAATTTAAAATAAATAAAATGACGGCTAATATGTCAACAAGCATTTAAATTTATAAGCGACGTTTTACCTCCTTTTTAATACTTCCTCATGCGTCAACAAATATAGATGCAAATTCTGAGGCGAGGCATAATAAATTGCAAAACTTTCTATGTATTTAATGGTATGAGGCTTGACCAGAGAATTTGCATCTAAATCTGTTAACACGCGAGGAATCCTAAAAAATGAGACGAAACGTCGCTTTTAAATTTATATGCCTGCTGACTTATTGACCGTCTTTTTACTTACTTCTCTTTGTGTCTCACTGGCTTTCAATTGTGAATTGTCTGTTATGTCTTTGATAATTTCAGCATTTTTACGCCACGTTGTTCAAAGACAGCTCCGTGACATTAAGGCTCTGTTTTTTTTGCGTTGTATAAGTGCATGCCGTTTTTCTTCTTCGTATGGTTCGGACCTAGTGAACGTTGCCAGTTAACTGCTATCAACTTTTCCTTGAGAATTTCTGAGTAATGTGCCTCTTAGTCATCCACTATAAAGAAACGGCAATATTCGTATGGTTTGTCGTCCATTGTAACTCTTGCACAGCCTTCTACTTCTGACAGTTATTACAGCTTTTATTCGCTATACAGTAAACAGATGACTGTGAAGTTGTATTCCAATGTCATGAAAACAAAGAACTTGAGATTAATTACAGAAAAAGTTCATGTTAGACCTGACAAAAAACATGGACGACGCATTTCAGTTTAAATTATTGAACCCCAGTGACCTTGAGATCGATCTTCCATATGGATTTCCGATGGGTTGACCGATTTATTAGAGCTTTGTTACCCATGAGGAATACTGTATAATTATTGGCTGGGTAGGGAGGAGTGATTTTAGTGTAAATCATCACCAATTTAATTTGTTTAAATTTATTAATTGAAATAAAAAAATTAGGGCTCATTTAAATGACCACAAATTCGAATTTAGAAAAAGACTCGATCCATTTAAGGGTCATTTATGTAGGTTTTTCGGGCAACGTGACATCAGACAGACGCACCGGCGATTAATTTGACTGACACACCTGGCTTCCGTGTTTTGGGGCGCTGTCTTCTCTGTCTACCTCTAAATTCAAAACAAACTTGTCTCACTGTCACTCCACCGTAATGCTTCAAAGTTCATTCCTGACTGACTGCTTTCTCTATCATCTCCTTTCCACCCTACTACTTATTCCAAATTTTATTTCCCCACCGACTTCCTCCTCCTTATTTCCCAACTATTACATTTCTGACTCTTCTCCTCGCCAGTTCGACTCTTCTCATGCCCCCACCATGGGGGTGGATGGAGGATCACATGAACCCCAGCCCCATTTAAAAATAGGGCTTGGACCGCAGACGTAGTCTTCGGATTTCGTGGAGAGAAATTACCGTGGATTGAACACCCTACGCAAGTTAATAACCTTAATCCGCGAAACTGGGGATTTAACTCGCTTAGGGACTGTTCTCGCTGCCAAAGCGGAACCTGCTGACGTGTTTTGCCCGTCTGACTGTCGCCAGTGGAGGAGAATTTCTCAAGCAGAGTAACACCACTGATCAAATAAAGTGGCAATCACCACCTAAATTCATTACAATACAAATATAGTTATACAAATATCCTATTCAAAAATTTTTAAAGATATGAAATATTAATTGGGTAAAAGTTGAATACATTAATTAACCATAATAACTTACATGGACGGGGTTCTGGAGAAAGAGTTCAATATGAGAATAAATAGAGGGAAAACCAAGTAATGGAGTGTAGTTTGGGAAACAGTGGCATATTAATGGTTGTTAGATTGGGAAGGGATATTTTGACGGTAGTTACGGAATTCTGTTACTTGGGAAGCGTAATAACTAGAGTAGGATAGCACAGGCAAGGACGAATTTCGCAAAAAACGGGAATTGACTTACGGGTAACTTAAGTGTGCGTATTAGAAAATCGATTCGAAAAAAGGAGCGTGGCGTTATATGGGTGCGAAACGTGGACGATAGGAGTTGGGGAAAGGTAAAGAGTATAAACTTTTGAAATGTGGTGCTATAGGCGAATGAGATAGGTGGATAGAATCACTAACGAGGAAGGGAAAAGCGAACAATATGGGGGACGTTGACCAAGAGAAGGGATAGATTAATATACCACGTTTCGAGATATGAGGGTATTGTAAAATTAGCATTAGAGGGAAGTGTGTTCGGTAAGAACAGAAGAAAGGGGGCAGGGATGGAATACTCTAAGCAGATGAGGGAGGATGTGGGTTGTACTAGTTATGCTAAAATGACAAAGGCTTGCGCAAGATAGGTTATCATGGAGCTTAAACTAATTTTCAAATTTATGAGTGTTAAATAACCTCCATGTCTGACTCTAGAGGCTAATTTATTCATTTTAATTATAGTATTTCATGACATGCATTTTTAATGATCATTTTTTGTTATTTTACCTTAATTAATTGGTTTATTAATTTATTTATTTTCACTTAACTTAATGTTGGCTACATATTAATATCAAATGAAATATTATGCCAGGATAAATAATCTAAACCTTTGAGGGACCGTTCAAGGAAGTCTTCTACTTAACGTGACACAGCGGCGATGCTGAGGACTAATTACTAATTGGGTCATATTAATGACGAGATGAAGGCGAGTCGTTGAACCCGAGCAGTGATTGTAAACAGATTGTGACAGAGTGTGGCTCATGTATTTTACATTAGGCTCGATGTGAGTCGACGCCTACGATGACAAGGAGTGATATGGGAGAAATCAGATACATCAACTCTGGCATTGTTGGCCGAGGAGTTTCCCCGCCTCGCAACAAATATATGTGGACGCATTTAGAGCGTCATTTTGCTGACAGATAAAGTATGCAAATATATGCAAAGGCTTTTGTGTTTCGTGGCGCCGCCAAAAGAAGGGAAATTTGATGGCGGACCATTCGGCTCGAGGACGAGTTCTGCGGTTGGTTTCTATTGTGTTTTCATGTTACACTGGCCTGGACGGCTTCCAGGATATTACAGAGGGAGCGACTTTTACTCTCTCTGCAAAATTATACCGATTAGGGTGGTAGGGAGAGGGGGTGGGGTTACATCCGGCCTTGGCTCCTCCTCATTACACGAGGGAATCTTCCACCCGAGTGACGCCTACCAAAATGTTCAGTAAATGTGGGAAATATGTAGTATTTCTAATAAATATATATAAAAATAAATAACTCAATCAACTTATTCCTCAAAACCAAATTTTAATAATAAACGTTTAATGACCACAGCGTTGCGTAGCTCCTATTTGGAACATCATCAGGTGCATATTTGATTTAATGTAAACATTTATTTACTTAAAAATCAGTCCGATATTGTAACTATTATATAACAAACCAAGTTTTTATTTATTTCATACAAAATTTTGTCCTCCCCTTAACACGTAAAATTCTTTTGGATATTGCTACAATTTTTTACGTTAAACATTATTGATTAAATCCAGTTTCTTTATTAAATTACATAAATCAAATAAATAAATAACAATTTTAACGTTTCGAGTTTCTTAATTAGCTTCGTTAAATAAATAAAAAATATTACTTATAATTTAAAATTTCCAGTTCATTAATTAATTCCGTAAAAATAATTAAATAACATTTCGTACAATTTGAAAATAAAATAATGACAATTTTAAAAATATTTAGTTTATTAATTAATTTCACTAAAATAAGGAAATAATATTGCTTACAAAACAAAACTTCCAGTTAATTAATTAATTTAGTTAATTACTAATATTAGTCACAATTTTAAATTTTCCGTTTATGAATTATTTTGATTTAAATAATATTATTTAAAATGTTGAAATTCAGAGTTAATTAATTAATTTGAATTAAATTATATTACCTAAAATTCCCACTTTATTGATTAATTTGATTTGAATAATTACTTACAATTATATAATTTCGTCAAAATAAATAATTAATATCACTCAAATTTTCAGTACGTTAATTATTTTATTAAAATTAAAGAATAACATTACTTACAGTATTGAAGTTGTTAGAAATATCATTTTAAAGGAATTAATGAGGATAGTGGAATGCTAGTATTTAACTTTTATAGCCAAATATTGCAATATTTTATATTTTATAAACATATAAATTATATATAAATAAAACCAAACTATTTTATTGCATTTTACTCATTCCAGATACTCTCCATTGAGGCACAAATTACTTGACCGGAATCTACGTTTCAAAATAACAAGTTCATCATCTTTGCTCTCCAACAGATATTATCTCGTCAGCGACATTACACTCTCGTCCAGAGATCTCACATCACTTCTTTTCTTCTTCAAAATATTGCAACAAAAACTATTACTACGTTTATTACGAGTTTTTTTTCCATTCTGGTCCTTTGATTCAATTTCTATTCATATTGACAATGGCCGGCAATTGTGATATATGTTACTAATTTATTGTTGTTAAAGAGAGCGACTGACCACAAGCAATAACTCTGTGTTGCGGGGCGGCAGCTTCTCTACCCCTGATGCAGGTTGCATCGCAACTCGCAGTCTAACAACAACAACAACGAAAAAAAACCTCTAAAGTCTGAAAAAGCGGGGCATTGTACAGTAATAATTACACTTTTATTTCACGGAGGTTTTAAATGTAAAGCATTGCCCTGGGTAAGAAGTACAAACCGCGACTGAGTAATGGATTCAACTACAGCCAAGGAATAAAACATAATAACAGAAAACGGAAAATAAATAAATAAGAACGTAATAAAAACAGAGCGAAGTAGGACATAATAAGTTAATTAAACGAATAGAGAATTTTTCAATATAAGTTCTTTAACATTCCACGTCAGATCAAAAAAAAGGAAAATATGACAAGTAAGTAATTATGAAAATTTTAAGATCGTCATTCCAAAAATTATCACCGACTTAAAGAAAAATCGAAGTTTTAGTAAAAGTGACAAGCAGACATAATGATGAATGGCAATAGGTTTTTCCTCTGATTTGGAATACCGCAAAAACGCCAATTAGCTAATAGAAAATTCCAGCTATAGCATACGTCCTGATACCTTAAATAAGCTCATGCATACAGGAAAGTCAAGGAGAAGATCCACGCCAAGTTTTGGAGGAAGTTGGCTGACAAATCCAATGGGATCAGCGGACAACTCTTGCCGTAAACCCCCTAGATTTTTGACCCCAAATCAGCGGGTGAGAACCTTGTAAAAACCAAAAAGAGTACGAGGCATCCCCAAAGGTGAGCCTCGCAGTGAATGTAGGGAGAAATACCTGCGAGAGAAAACTCCCAGAGGCACCTCTCAGAGCAAGGTGGACTCCGCTCGAGGTGAACAGCTGTAGGCTTTGGAGGAAATTTTGAGACGCAGGACGAGGAGGACGTACAATGGGCGACGTTGCCCGAGGACTTCACTAAGGGACAGTGACGAGGGTTGCAATAGACAGGTTGCCTTTGAGTGTTACGTATTAAAAAGCCCCTAAGCTACTAATACCAAATCTAGACGCGTACGTCTGTCTACATGCAATGTTGACGTCACCGGATGTTCCGGCTGTGACTCAAAAGAGTCAAGGACAGAGCTTACTGACCTTATATGCCTGACACAGGCGGCAGCACTTGATCGACGGTCGCAGCGAGCGCGGGACTCAAATATCTGCAATGATGTTGCTCCAAGTGGAATACAGGGGGTTTTAACCGCAATAATTACGTAACTCAAGAAAAAAATTAATTATGTAGAACCATCCCGTCCTTATCGAAACTTTAACCAACAGTGAGCTGTGGAACAAATTAGCACACGTATCTAAAAGAAAAGGCAATTATCCTGATAATAAAGCTTTCAACCCGTTTTCTTTAATTATGTGTAAATATAATGTATGTGCGGATGCTTTCGAAGACAACAACAGAGCCACAATGTACGCGATGACGTAATCTTTAATGGGGTTGGATTCTACTTTAAATTAAAATGATAGCAAAGAGAATAAATTACAAGAAAGATTACAATTTTAAAATTATATTTTAACAAGAAATATAACTACATATAAATCAAATTTATCTCCCAGCCATTTTTGAAAGGAGTTATAAATTTCGATTATGGCTTGGAATAGAAAGCAAAATCGATCAGTTTCCCAGGGGATGGTGGGGCTTTACTAATTTATTTTGGCAATGGCTTCTGTGACCTTCAGTTGATGTCCTTGAAGTGTTTATGGTACTATACCAAACACCGGAATTCTTAGGTACTGGCTGCAACTTTTGGAATCCTTGCAGAGGTAGCTTCTGGAATTCGCTGCTACTGCTGGCCTTTGAAGTCTGCTACTGAACGCAACCTTTGGAATCCTTGCAGAGGTAGCTTCTGGAATTCGCTGCTACTGCTGGCCTTTGTAGTCTGCTACTGAACGCATTATCCCTTTTTGCTTCTCTCAACCTCCAGGGGGGAATAATCAATGTACCATTAACAAGTCAGTGCTGATCGAGAGTTGAAAGTGAGGAGAAGAGCATTGTTGCTCTTGAGTTAGAATGAAGAGCGAGCAAGGAAGGAAGGGCAGAACTTGGGACTTGCTTGTAAGATGAAAAGAATAACTGTGTGTTGAAATTTGGAGTGAAGAAGGAGGAAAACAGGGGTTTCCTCAATCACCGGACAGTACCAGGTTCAGAGCCTTTCTTCTGTTAACCGAGGGAAATTCACAAATCGCCCTGGAAGACGAAGGATGTATGAGAGTGTGAGTAGGAAAATCTATTACGCAGAAGTTCCGGAATTGCTGAGAAGATGAAACAGGTTCGTCACGAACGTAAAATGTCTGCTACGCGTTGTTACCCCAGTAATTCACCCTGAGAACCCCCGTGATATTTAAATAGTAATTCTTAATATGTAGTATTGCAAAAATTGCGTAGAATCCTATAAGAAACTGTTTCGAAATGTAAATGAAATTATTATTATTATTTTAAAATTTAAAAAAAATTGTTAAATATTTTTAAATCCCCCCCTCCCTAATTTACACACGACGTGTTAACAACATTCCCCATATGGGTGAAGTCGCCGCACGCAGCCAGGATCCAACCTGTGACCTTTGGTTCCCACATGGCGATGGACTTTCCTCTCTGGACAACGGGACAGTCTTCCCTTTCTGGGCCTTGACATTCAATAACTCCGTTACAAACTTTCACTTATTTTGGATAATCGTCGGTATTTAGCCACGAAGTATCTCTTAAAGTTCTTCTTCAAACGGAATAACAAACGAAACGCAAATGGAGTAAAGCGTGACAGGTTTTTCCCTCTCTTCTGTTTGCTCTCATTTCCATGCATAACTGTGAAAGCAAAAGGGGTAATTAGCAATCAGTGTGCAGTGAAAGAACTGCAATCTGACGTTTGAGCTGGATGTGTGATGATAGTCAGCGCAATGAGGCTGTACGGATCGATAAACCGTTAGTAACACACCTACGGGACCGTTATTAATGGCGGCGGCCAACAGTACGCATACATGAATGCATGGTAAATGGCTCCGGCACTACTCATAACTAAATGTGTTCATCAAGTAAATCACCGGTGAAACATGCTTTCCAGAAATAATTACAGCGTCCTCCGCAACGCAGGTTGGTTAATGGCCGCCCCAAAAGGAAATATAGGTGAGACGAGTGAACCCCATAATCAGTCTAATTATACATTTCTCTCCCAATAATTCCTAAATATGTACTGATACGCTATTTCTTGTCCGCACTCATAATTACTATTCACAGGAATTTAGCAGTCGACTCTTTCTCAGTATTGCGCAGTACGACCCTTAGCTAATTTTTTCAAACTTTTAGAATTTTAAAGGATCTAAAAATTCAGCGAGAACACTCTAACTGGCGTCAGGCAGGTAGAAGTGGAATTTCCCGGCGCCAGGCTGCCAGACGGGAGACGTGCCTGTCTACTGATTTATAATGTTCAGCTTGTTTTATTCACGGAGCGTTCACCCTTCAAAATTTCCGAATGACAGTTTCCAGTCTCATGGAAAATTTTCCACGCTGGAGGAAGGACTCATGAGGATTGACGAAACAAACATCACGTGGGATGGCGTTTTCCCTCGGAGAAGGCATATACGAGATTAACTGGGAGACGAGGAGCCGAAAGATATTCAGAAAGGTTCTAGACGTTTAGAAGGCGAGGAGGTAGAGAGGGGCAGTTGTCTAAGACGTTGAGAAGGCGAAGGCGAGGTGGAAGGGAGGAAATAGAGAGTGGAACGGATGTTGAAAGGGTGGAGGAGAGTTGCTAGAGAGTGAAACAAGAGTTGAAAGTGTGGTGTGAATTGTTGCTCTTTAGTCAGGAGGTATTGTAAACAAGAAAGGCCAGAAGGAAGGAGCAGGAAAAAACTGGGGTTTCCTGAATCACCGGCAGTACCAGGTACATCCCACTTTCCGTCGGCGGAGGGAAAATTTACAATTCAACCGGAAGGAAGAAGGACGTTCCGGTCGTCGAGAGACGAATGAAGATAAACAGGTTCGTCAAGTGAACGAAATCTGTGCTGCACGTGGTTACCCCAATAAGTGATTAACCCTGATATTTAAAAATCGTCCCCTTGAATTAATTTGTAATAGCGCGAAGGACCCTTAACGTGATGGTGTTTTTATAAATAAAATTGTTGTGTTATATGTTAAAGCGCAAGTAATTTCATTAAATAACATCGCTGAGCTGCCGGGATATATAACAACTACATGTTCATTATTGGACGTTGACGTGAAATAATTTATTAATAAAAGTTGAAGAACATCACCATAGAACTATTTATTATCAGATCCTTATCGTTAGAGAAATTGCATTTGACGTTAAGACGGTAGTAGGAGAAATCACAGGAAAGATTAATAAATGTGGCGTTGGAGAGGAATTAATAAAATGGACAGATTTGTTAAAAGTAATGAAGAAGTTCTAAGAAAAATAAAGCAGGATAGATAAATTTCAATTAAATTTGTTGAGAGAGTACGAAACTGGAACGGGCCCATCATCACAAGGGTGGAGTTATAGATCGTAGAAGAGGAAAAATAAAAGTAAAGCTGCCGGATGACTTGAAGGGAGAAAGAAGGAAGAATCTAAAGGACAGGGCAGTGTGAGGAAGGAAATTTA
Organism: Eucriotettix oculatus; assembly: GCA_034510155.1. Taxonomy (NCBI): domain Eukaryota; kingdom Metazoa; phylum Arthropoda; class Insecta; order Orthoptera; family Tetrigidae; genus Eucriotettix; species Eucriotettix oculatus. The sequence continues at coordinate 103,737,526 of CM067378.1, forward strand.
TAGACCTAGTCAAAGGACTGGCCAGTATCCACAATACCGAATAATGGTGAATGTTACATTTAAATGTAAAACACGATGGTTCGGAGTTTATGTTTTTAGATTCATTTGTATACTATTGAGGATGTGGGAGAAAATTTGGCGGGTCCTTGTAGCTCGACAACAACTCTTAACCGGATCTATATTTCAGTCTTGTCAGCGAATCAAATGAAAGGACTTCCGGAGGCGGGAGTTGGTGGCCAACGCGGCTGCTGCTGCTGCTGCCTGCAAAAAAAAAACAATATGGCACAACAGCAGAACGAATTTCCTGGGAACGCTGCAAAAGGGACCTTCACTCCACTCTACTCCACTACATCACCAATTACTTCACATTTTCTGGTCGTGTATTGGACCTTATAGCGTCAACCTGGAATACCTGATTATATTCTCGGCTTTCACGTGCATCACATCTAGTATTTTAAACGGAAACAGGTAGTAAGAGAGAGAGAGAGAGAGAGAGAGAGAGAGAGAGAGAGCGGGGGAAGATGGAGATAGTTGTGATTGAATGATCTTTATTAACTTACTGGCTATTTTTAAATATAAGAATGTATTGCCATTTCAAATAATCACAATATTTCCATTTATTAAATCAAAACAATAGGCAAAGATAATAATTATATTATTAACTAATAATAGAGAGATTGAGGTAGAGAGATGAAGAGAGAGAGAGAGAGAGAGAGAGAGAGAGAGAAGGAGATGAAGAGCAAGATAGAGAGGATAGATTGATGGAGGTAGGGAGAAATATATATACGGAGAGAGAGAAGGAGAGAGAGATAGAGAGGATAGATAGAAAGAGGTAGACGGGGAGCTAGAAGCAGAGATAGAGATGATAACGAGAAAGATAGAGTTAGCGAGACCGACGTAGAGATAAATAGAGAGATAGGTGGAGAGAGATGGACATATGTATGTATAGAGAGAGACGGATAAAGGCAGAGATTGATGGAAAAGGATTTGATTGATTTATCTTAATTAGCTTACTGGTTATTTTTACCTATAATAATACATTACCAATATTCACAATATTTACATTTTTGAAACAAAACAATAGGAAAATATAATAATATTAATAAGTAATAATAGAGAGAAATGAAGGTAGAGAGAGATGGAGTAGAGAGAAAGATAGATAGAGAGATAGAGAAGGGGAGCGAGATAGAGAGGATAGGGAGAAAGAGAGATAAATACATTGTGAGAGATGGAGGTAGAGAGAAAGATAGAGAAAGAAGGAGAGGGAGACATATGATAGAGTGATAGATTGGGAGAGAGAGAAACAGAGAGAGATGGAGATAGAGAGTGAGAGAGGATATATATATATATATATATATATATATATAGAGAGAGAGAGAGAGAGAGAGAGAGAGATAGATAGAGACAAAGATAGAGGGAGATAGAGAGATAAGGGACATAGATTCTCTTTCGTTGAAGGCACCTGTAGCATAATTATATTATGGTAGAGAAATCTGCTTATGGCGGGCGGCAGTTTATTTCGCGACAGACAGACAGACAGGTCGATACACAGTTGTCACATCGTCGCTGTTTGATGCAACGCTAATGCATTGACGTCACTCGCCGCTGCAAAATCGCTTGTTGACATATTATTAACATCCAATCAAACGTTACGTCGCCAAAATCAAGTAGGCACATTCAAAAAGTACGGCTGAAAACTCAACTTTCGAATCCCTTTTTAGCCCTCTCATTATGAAATAATTTATCGCCGCGAATAGCTATGGTAAAATTTAAGTCTATTAGCGTCAATTTATTAGAATATACTGTGAGTTAGCAGATTGCTCAAGTTTAGTGAGATTATTAGTGGTTCCTGTCGCCAGTGTCGAGGCGAATCCTTCGTTCTGGAATGGATGATTCTCAAGCAGTCCTTCAGGACAGGAGCAAGACAGATCTCAAATTATGTGTATTTGTGACTTTGTCGCCATCTCTCTCGACATCTCACAACAGAGAGGATTAAATATTGCCTGTTTCCATTGTAATGAAATGAAATCCCAGTCTTCCTTACGGTTTACTCAATTTTACGATTATGTGGTTCCCTTATAGACTACAATGAAAGTAAAGAGAGAAAACAGTGTGTTTACAAAGAGTAATGGCAAAATATCCAACTAGTTTTTTTTCTTTGCTTATGGAAATGCAACGATTATTTTTTTTGCCGTGAAAATGTTTTGCATGTGAATGAATATTATGTAAACAGAGTATCACACGGGTTGTGTAATTTAGGTAGACTGATGACAGTGGGGACCTCACAGTTGGAATATTGGCGGCGTAATAACTAATCAAGTCCCACACACACACAGATATGAGAGAGCGAGAGTATTCGAGAGAGTATTCCGCAAAACATGATCGATATCGCGTGAGAATGCTATAAAGTGAATAATTTATTGACCTTAAGAGCTGTTTGAAAAGTCTAAACTACAAGTTCGCAAGTGGTGAGGTTAAGGTAACGCGCACAAATTATTATGGCATGAAGAGGAATATTTCCTTTCCCCCTTCCCGTGTTAAAATTTTCGGCTGTAACCCTCTGGTTACTTAGACGTAATAAAGTAACAAATGTTCAAATTAGGTATGATTACACAACTATTACAGATCAACGTTTACAAGCTTAACGCAGGAGAAACTCCCCACAGCTTAGTTTGTACCTTGGGATCAATAAAATTCAGAAAAATAGAACAACAATGGGAGACAGGAGGCGAAAATGCGGAAATTCCGGGATCAAAGAGGCGCCAGCCAGTCGCGAAGATCCGTGTGTGAGAGCTAGGTAAGGGGGGTGTTTAAGGATGTTTGGCCACCACTGGTCGACGACCCACGAAATGTTCCCAAACATGGCCCCTACTTCCGAATCTGAGGATCGCGGGGTCGACAAAGGAGAGATTGGCTGGGAAGTCAATTAGAACTTGTAAAGGAGAGGAAGTCGGGTGAAGAGAGAGGGAATGTACGTTGGAAGTTGAAAGGAATAGGAAATAGGCAGAGGAGAAATGCAGTCAGTCTGTGTTTGAAGATTAAACGAAGTGGAAGTCGGTAGAGGAGAGAAGGAGAAGTGTTGACCGAAAGCTCGAAAGAAGTAGTATTTAATAAGAGAATAGAAGAAGACACATTCAATATTTTATCGAAATCAAACACAAATCTGCACAAAAAATTGTGATATCTCGGCCAAAAACTCTGTTCAGATACGAACATCTTCGCCTCTTCGCTTGACGTTGCGAAAATCTCCTGCTTTCCGCCTGCCGAGATCACAGCCTTTGTGGGGAAGGAATCGCCACAACTTGCTGCCTGTCATCTCAGAAATACACGAGGAATTATCGGAAGTGATCTCTGATACTTGGACGAGGAGGTTCCGAAACGACCAAAGAACGAAAAACAGGTTCGTATTTCAGGTTCCATCATAAGAAGCAAGACCTCTGATACTTGGTGTTTCCATCCCCCCACAGTAATTAACCCTCTTAAGTCTCCTATATAGAAATACCCTGAGGTAAGCAGTTTCTACTCCTACATTTAACTACGCATTGCTGTTATTATATACTACGGGACCCCAGTAGGAATTTGCGTGAGATAAATAAATAATTTTTAAAAAATAACCTTAATTAATTTTTGTTTATATTTGGAAATAATTTTCAAAACCCCCGTTGCACAAGTAAACAACGATAAACCCACTGGAAATAGATCTTACGGTACGATATTCGCTTTTATGTAAAAAAATCTAATTCCCAGATATACTCAAATTTTACACAAAAAAATATAACAATATATATTGTAACTAATTAAATAAAATATTCATAAATCAATATCTGCGTCTGTTTGTTCCGTGGAGACTGTGATTTATGAGTATAATCTGTGGAGAGAGGAAGAAAAGAAGGTCGACTCGCGAGTGGTTTGTTGTACAGTCTAAATTGACGTCACAGTTTTGCGCTTAGCGTGTAAAGAAGATGAATAAAATGCTACACAGAGGTTATCATTTGGTGTTGAGTGCGCATCATGGAAACGGCTAGAAAATTTAGCAGACTGAGTGGTGACGTCACAGTGAGATAGTAGCAATTGAAAAAAAATTAAGGGTATTGTAAACATGGTGAGTATCTACAAATGGCAAAATAAGAAGAGATTCACAGAAGGCTTGAGTACGCGCCCAAGTCACATTAGTGTATCGGGATATTACAAGTAAGTAAGTTAGTATTTTAATGCCATGAGAAATCGCCCCTGTAAGCGGCTGAGAAGCAAGTGTTTGTAGAGTGAAGATGGCATCTGCCCAGAGGCTCACTTGTTGCAGAACGCGGTTGTTAAGGGCAGTTTTACACCTCCCAGTACGACCGCGGGCCATTAAACGTCAGCAATAAAATTACCCAACAGTTAATGGTTGACATCGTCGCTTCCTCCCCCTTTTTGAACGAATTAGAATTTAAAGGCGCGACACTCGTTCTGTCTCACTTTCAAAATACCACAATATTGATTTCAGGATTCCCTTTTACGACGATACTATTTTTATATCAGTTCCTTGTCCAACATTTAAATTCATTTATCGATTTACTTAATATATTAATACATTTGAACCGGCCTCTGTGGTCTAGTGGTCAGCGTCTCGGCGCCACATCGCAGAGGTTCGATTCCTGGCGAGGACATCGATGCCGTGAGTTCCCATTATAGGTAAGCCGTTATATAACATAAGGTCCCCGAAATAGTCACCGTACCTGTTTTAATGCGACTTTAAGTAAACAAATAAAAAGCAGTATGTACTATAATCTTTTACAGTATAACATTGATTATTTAAAATATTTTGCTGATCTTTGGCCGTTTAAATATTAATATATCAGTGATGTTAAATAGAACAGTCATTTAAGATGATGACAGTAACCGTATACAGTCTCCAGAGAGTAATAAGCTCAGGCAGTTGAGCAAAGATCTCAAGTCGTGCGGGGCAGCGATAACACGAAATAAATCAATAAATAAATGTTTTTATTCATTAGTTTGCTTTGATAGCACCTACTTGAAATTACTCAGTTAATAATGATAAATGATTTAATTAGCCCATTTGAAACTATTTTAAATATTTGAATAAAAACTTTTCATAACATATTACTCAAAATAATCATTTTGTAAAGACGTCTCAAATGAGAGAAGAAACGTTGTAATATTTCATATTTGAATTATAAGAATACTGACAAAGAAGCTAATTAAATCGTTTGATTGTCAGAATAATTATTTAATTATCACTTATTAATATTTTAATTATTTTTTATTTAACAAGCACGTAAATAAAACTCTTTACGTAACACAATAATCGATAATCTCTTCGAACCAAAATCAACGGAAGAAAGTCGCTCGGCCTCCAACGATCATTAAAGAGTTTCCCAGAGATTGCACAACAAGCTCACTTATCATTATTATTTTTCTCACAATGTAATACGCTGATTAAAAGATGAATTATCTGATTTTTATTTCGGAGGCTTTCGAGAATTTCCGTCTTATTCCTCGGTAAGTGTTATTCAGGCGTTACAAAAATCATAAAAAAAAACAGAGAAAAGTGTACAGTATTTTTTCCCTGAGACAAATCTAAAATGTTTTTTATATATAAATAAAAATAGTATATCAATTTATCGTCTCTTTTTTGTCTTGCAATTAAATGAAATAAATTAACGACGAGATAAAGACAAAGTATTTAATTAAAGTACGAGGTCTTTCCCGGTGAAAGGCCCGTATAAATTCCTCTCGGGCTTTCCAACCGGGTCAAATACATTATCAGTGACGTTTCAATGGCTGGCTCTGCCATCTTCTTCAGACTGAAGCATCATAATCGTTTAGTTATGAGCATGAAACGTCACTGATAATCTCTTTGACCCGGTTGGAAACCCCGAGAGGAATTTATGCAAAATGTTTAATTTGTTGAATCGACTTTCCTTCGCACATATATGGGACTTTTTCGGGTGATGTGAAATTTTTTTCGGTTGAAACTGTCCTTGTAGCAGTCAAGTTTGGAATTTTTATACAGATTTGTCATCATTTTCATCAAATTTTCCCGAAATTCAACATTACCCGAGGAAGTTGTAAATATGGCGACGAAACGTCGGTTCAACTAAATAAATACTTTGTCTGTATCTAGTCGTTAATTTATTTGTTGTGGTTTATATAACGTCTGTGGCAGGGAAGCCATGAGCAGTCAATGTAATGAACATCTCTGGACTCTGACCGAGATCTCCTGCAAATTTCAGAATTAATATCGGAGGTGGTTCCTGTTTACTCCAGTTGGATGGCGGGGCGCTGATTGTTCCGGTTTCGATATCAATTAAACCTCCCTCACATCATCCGTGAAGTTGATATTTCAATTCCACTATGGTGAGTTAATTTAGCCGTTACTGCGAAATGTAAACTCTGCGAATGTATGAGCTCCTTAAATATTTACCGTTCCGTTGTGAGAGATCAATAAAAGGAAGTGGTGCGTTAAAGAAACGCCGTTTCCCTTCCTCTCTCTCCCTCTTCCCTGTTCCCAGCCGTGACCGTCTGGAGGCCAGAAACAATTTAATTACCCAACCTTCCTCTGCCTCAACTGTGCAAGTATGAATACCTGTGAATATGTTGCAGCCTAACACTCAACAGGTACCGACACACACTGGCGCCTCCCAACTTGGTAAGTTTCCATCCAGAGCGACGCCCTCTCCACCAAACTTCTCCACAAATTACGTCAGCCAACTGCGCCCCGAGGCGACGCTGCTCTGCTTTCCTCCTGATAATGCGCCACACGGAACATTCCATTATGCCAAGTACTCAGAATATTCATCTTTGTCACACACTAAATGCATTTCATGTGTCTCATTCAACACTCAAAGTACTCTTGCTTAATGTGTGCCTTGGAATTTTTATAATTGCTTCAAAAACATCTTCGGGTATATTGTTCCAACTACTTAAAATTCGGTTGGAAAACTAATAGTTTTTGGGCATTATATATATATATATATATATAAATAAAATATAAAAGAAAGGAAAGAGTGATGGAAAGTAGGTGACTTACCTAAGGTTCACAGATGGCAGGCACCATGTAAGTTTTGATGTTCTTTAAATTTTCGGAGGCACCGCCCCCTTCATCAGAAAGTTAAGAAGACATTTCCAGTGACCATCTAGCCGACATGGTGCCTGCCATCTGTGAACCTCAGGTAAGCCACCTACTTTCTATCTCTCTTTCCTGTCCTTCTTAATTATATATATATATATATATATTGTAGCAGATCCGTCTTTCCTCTGTATTCGAGGATTTCTTAATTCCTTTAGGGCGTCAGGTATTTTTCATAAAAACACCAAAAATTGATTTTAATAGTTTTAATTTCAATCAGAGCATGAAAAAAATTATATCTGCAGGGCGTGGTCATTCTCTCGTCGTCCCGCCGACACAACCTGCTTCTCCCATCACCCCATGACGACTCCCAACGTCTCGCCAGACCACATTGTTGGCCCGGGTTGCGTCAGTTTCTCAACAATTGCAACTCGCAAGCTGGCCTGCATTGTTCATCGTAACTTTTCATGTTACAATATATATATATATATATATATATATATCAGAGAAAGCAAACAAATATTCTTCTTTCATTAATTCACCGCCTTCTCTGAGCATAAATCCGCAATACAGTGAGTGTTGTTCGCTGATCCCAATGGACCAGTCGGCCAACTGCCCCTCAATACTGATTGAGGAGTGGAGGCGGGTTTGCTGCGTTCCCACAACAATCGAGTCTCCCGTTATCAGAAGGGCGTAGAAGTAGTACCCAATAGTCCGACGTACCTAATGCAGCTTTTCTATGGTTTTCCCTGCACCGCTTTAGGTAAAATACCGGGTAGGATCCTTACTGTACAACCCTCAACCCTTGGCTACCTTGCTCTACCTTCCACATCCCCTCTTTTCAATTCCCTAATAAAGGGAAATTGCCTGATTCAGGATCACTCTCGTGTATCCTGTTTCCCACCAAACGTTAATATGGTCTTTTCCTTATTTAGATTTTATATCTGTTTTGATACAATAATAACAATTAAGCGTGTTTGTTCATCAGTAAGATTGACTGGGAACAGGTTTCGGTGTGGACTTTTATTGATTTGACCTCAAGTGATTTTTTTCCCCTCAGGAAATACAAGAATTGATTTCTGCAGGTTTAAAGAACTGCAATCGAATCTCACGGACCGTCTGCAGTTTAATTGCACCTAAGTGACCAACCAACGGCGTCGTAAAATCGCATTAGAATGGATCAGATAACGCGCATCCACAGTCTACGTCACGAAGTCTTTCCCCGGACGACCTTAAATTAATAGTCCATAAAAGAATATTGTTTTTTGTAAATCCCTTCCTCGACAGTATTGACTCCATCACAGCCCCAGACGGGCGAATTCAATCACTCATTTATTTATTTTTTGTGTTGGGTGATAACCGTTCCGTCTTTAATAAAGGCCGATTAGGGCAATAAAGGCTTTTATCTGTGTCATTGAGCCTGATACCCGCTGTGGATAAGCTTCTCACGCTAGAGTGCGATCAATCTACTCGAGTGCCGCGTAATTACGAGTGAGTCGTGTCGGGGAAAGAGGAACATTATTGCTCTTTATAAATCGCACGAAACTCTTATAAGAAAATAGCAATCGTTCTTTACGGCCATCAGCTTCACTTATAGACCCTTGGCTGCAGAGGATCTATAGAATATGTTGACGTATTGTGTGAAAACACTATTTAATTTTACGGTTATTTCCTGAGGTGCTATTACATGCAAATGTTATTAAATTATCTATAAATATGGATTTATAAAAAAAGCCAATTTAAACTTTGGTTTCACAAATCCAACGCAGTAAATAAAATTGAAGTGTCTGACTGTCTGTGTGACTAACTGTCTGCCTGACTGCCTGACAGCCTGACTGACTGACCGACAGCCTGACTGACTGGCCGACAGTCTGTGTGACTAACTATCTGCCTGACTGACTGACTGACGGACCGACAGCCTGACTGACTGACTGACCGACAGTTGGACTGACTGACAGCCTGACTGACTGACCGACAGCCTGACCTGCTGACCGACAGCCGGACTGGCTGACCGACAGCCTGACTGACTGATGGACCGACAGCCTGACTGACTGACTGACCGACAGTTGGACTGACTGACAGCCTGACTGACTGACCGACAGCCTGACCAGCTGACCTACAGTCTGACCAGCTGACCGACAGTCTGACCATCTGAACGACAGTCTGACCATCTGACTGACAGTCTGACCAGCTGACCGACAGCCTGACTGACTGACCGACAGCCTCACTGACCAACCGACAGTCGGACTGACTGACTGACAGTCTGACTGACTGACTGCATCAGACCAGCCTTAGGACTGAATACCACGACAACTAACGTAGATGATTGCTCTGTCATCTACTCTGACGAATTGACTGTTAGACCCGTGGATGTTCGGACTTTCATCTACTATGACACTGTTGACCGTCGAGAGGGACTTTAACAGAGTTCGGAGGCAACTCGGTGACGTTCCGGTTTTGTGAATGACAACTGTGGCAGTTAGAGTAGCGAAACGTAATACCCTGTACATTATATGGAAGCAATTTTCTGTTCGACCGAGACTTAACAATGCCTGTTGTCGGTATTGTTCAATTATGGGGGATCATTATGCTTCGTTGTATGCTAATAGAAAACCAGATCCAACTTCCCCCCTTAGTAGAGTGAGTCGCCAGGAACTTTTCGCCTCGTTCAAGTCAGCTTTACTTTAAAGTTGAATAATCCTGTCTTGGAAAGTTTAAGCGCTCTTGCGAGCTAATGGAAGCAACGTCACCCACAATGGCGGCGGGGAAGTCGTCGATTCCTCTTTCCCTGCTTCTCGCGCGTCGATATTCCGTATGTGATTAAATAAATTCCTGTCCCTTCTCTACTGCTAATATATGCAACCTTCTGTTGTTGTTGTGATATTCAATCCTAAGACTCGTCTTATGCAACCCTCCATGCTAACCTATATTGCGCATACCTTTTCATTTGCTCATAACTATTACATCCTTCCAAATTTGCTTAGCGTATTCCATCCTCGGCATCCTTATTCTATTCTTACGCCACACACTTCCCTCTCATGTTAATTTTACAAGATCCTCATGTCTCAAAACGTGTGCTATTAATCTATCCCTTCTCTTGGTCAACGTCCTCCATATTGTTCGCTCTTCCCCTATTCTGTTTAGAACTTCCTGGTTATTGATTCTATCCATCCATCTCATTCTCCTATTGAACCACATTTCAAAAGCTTCTATTATTTTCCTTTCAGCAACTCCTATCGTCCACGCTTCGCACCCATACAACGCCACACTCCATACCAACATTTTTAGCAACGATTTCCTAATAATGACACTTATATTAGCTTTTTCGCAAAAGGATTCCTTGCCTGTGCTATCCTACTCTTTATGTCTTCTACTTTTCTATAATCCCTAGTTATTACGCTTCCCAAGTAGCAGAATTCCTTAACTTCCTTCAAAATATCCCTCCCCAATCTAATACCATTTATTATTCCAGTGTTTCACATACTTTGTTTTCCCTCTATTAATCCTCATATTGAACTCTTTCTCAAAACCTCGTTCATACCATTTATTATGGTTTCCAAGTCTATCGTTGGCAAAGCATAGGGTTTTTATTTCTTCTCCTTGCAGTATGATTCATCTTCCATATTCCGTTTTAACTTTCTTCATCGCTTGTTCTATATGTAAGTTAAATAACAGTGTGACAGACTGCATCCTCACTTTCTCCTTTCTTGAATTATGCTTACTTTTCTTGATCTGGAATTCTAATTACTGCTGCCTGTCTTCTGTAGAGGTTATGTTTAAGCCCCCTTCTTTGTCGATATTTTTATTCCAGTGGTCTTCAAAAAGCCTTAATAGAGTGTTTCAGTTCACATCATCAAACGCTTTTTCTTCCTTCTAAATTTACAAATTCAATTAACGTAGGCGTGTTTTTTTCTTATCCTGTCTTCTAAAATTAGTCACAATGTCAATATTGCTTCTCTTGACCCTACATTATTTTATTCCTTCCACGGAGGTAATATCGCTGATCACAGACGTACACGATTTCTAAACGCTTGGCCACTGTCGCACCTTCTTTGAAAGGAATTTCGTTTGTTTTTTTGTACACGGAGGGGGTTTTTATTGGCAGATTTTTCAGGTTAGCGGACGCAACATATATACAGATATATGTGTGTGTGGGGGGGAGGAGTGAGTGGCTATTGATCAGCCAGCAGAGAGAGATTCATCCGTCGGCGCTGGACTGGGATAGTTGTTACAGCTATTAATATGACGTCACGTCGGCTGTGCGTGACCTCAGCCAGTCAATCAGTCAGTCAGTCAGTCAGTCAGTCCGTCAGTCAGCCAGTCAGTCAGTCCGTCAGTCCGTGTGCGTCACGGGTTTAATTATTGAACGACAGTTAGGGAAGTAATGTGATGAGGCAAGGCTCCTAATAGGAGGAACCAAACTTCCCTAAATCATTCCTAAGCAGTTAATACGTTAATTCAGTGTTTGCAGTATTAAATATTTTTTCAGGGGAAAACCATCTAGTTAAGGGACACGGGGTTGACTGAATTTTGAAATTCCTGTAAATGAACTTATCACGCTTCCCAAGTAGCAGAATTCCTTAACTTCCGTCAAAAAATCCCTTCCCAATCCAAACACCCTTTGTTATTCCACTGTTTCCCATACTACACTCCATTACATTAAATGTTGATATTTGATGTAATATGCATAGATTCTCTTCAATATTTACATTGTTGATTTGTTCATTCGCTCGACTATTTACCAATTTCATCGAGATTTTTTTCCGCCCTGAGATTGCTGAATATTTTTTTTACAAATTTCGTATTAATTTTCTTGTAAATATTTCGATGATGTATTCTCAAGTATTTGTTAATCTTATTGACTTCTTATCGTGAATACGTTGAGATCTTTGCACTAGTATTGCTCAATTTCGTCGACATTATTTTTTGCCTGACACTTGGTGAATTTTTTTTTTTACAAATTTCGTATTAATTTTCTTGTAAATATTTAGATGATGTATTCTCAAGTATTTGCTAATCTCATTGACTTCATATCGTGAATTTGTTGAGATCTTTACTCTAGTACTTACCAATTTCGTCGACATTATTTTTTGCCGAGATTGTTGAATTTCCTGACACTTGGTGACTTTTTGTTTTTACAAATTTCGTATTAATTTTCTTGTAAATATTTCGAAGATGTATTCTCAAGTATTTGTTAATCTTATTGACTTCTTATCGTGAATACGTTGAGATCTTTGCACTAGTATTGCTCAATTTCGTCGACATTTTTTTTGTCGAGATTGTTGAATTTCCTGACACTTGGTGAATCTTTTTGTTTTTACAAATTTCGTATTAATTTTCTTGTAAATATTTAGATGATGTATTCTCAAGTATTTGCTAATCTCATTGACTTCATATCGTGAATTTGTTGAGATCTTTACTCTAGTATTTACCAATTTCGTCGACATTATTTTTTGCCGAGATTGTTGAATTTCCTGACACTTGGTGACTTTTTGTTTTTACAAATTTCGTATTATTTTCTTGTAAATATTTTGATGAGATATTCTCGAGTATTTGCTAATCTCATTGAGTTCTTATAGTGAATATGTTGGAGATCTTTGCTCTAGTACTTACCAATTTCGCATTATTTGCTCATGTACCAAAATTGAGTGCGTTCTGAAGTCCAGAGAGAAAGAATCGCCGTATGAAATGTAGTTAATCAAGGAATCTGACGCATGTTGCTGACAACGAGGTGAGTCCAGAATAGGGTTGACATTTATGACTTATGGGCTAATATTAAATCGGACTGCACGGGCAATATACGGTGGGTGAATGAGGATCTTTGTGAACGGCCAAAGATTTTAATATGAGGGAGTCGAATCGCTCGCTACACGGTTCCAATAAAGGAAATCGATATGGGAGCACCTACAACAGCGGATCCTGTGTTTTATTACCTCACTCCTCCACTTTCACGACAACTCTGCTGCGATGTCCTTAACATTCAACAGTAATTTAGCATAATTTTAATTGTAAAGATATAGTCAGCACATAAATTCATCACTATTTATTTAAAAACGACGTTTCGTCTCCTTTTTGAGACTTCATCAGGAAATTCATAATATTTAGACCTTGGTTCCCTCAACCGCAGATGGTCCACGACACTAAATTCTTCACATGTATATCCAATATCGTCGGCAAAGCGCAGGGTTTTCATTTCTTCTCCTTGCAGTGTGATTCCTTTTCCATATTACGTTTTAACTTTCTTCATCGGCTGTTCTATGTATAAGTTAAACAGCATGGGCGACAGACTGCATCCTTGTCTTACACCTTTCTTGATTTCTGCTCATTTTTCTTGATCCTCTATTCTAATTACCGCTGCGTGTCTTCTGTAGAGGTTATGTATAAGCCTCATTTCTCGATATTTTTTTCCTTAATGGGTGTGTTCCAGTTCACATTATCAAACGCTTCTTCTAAATCTACAAATCCAATGAACGTAGGTCGGTTCTTTTCCTTATCGTTTCTTCTAAAATTAGTCGCTTCTCTTGTCCCTACATTCTTCCTAAAATCAAATATGATCTTCTCGTAACTCGCATTCTATTTGACGTTCCATCCTCCTATATACTATTTTCGTTAATATTTTGTATTCATGGGATACTAAAGTAATTGTCGTGTGCTGTTCGCATCCATCAGCCCCAATCTTCGTCGGTACTTTTATATAAAGAATTTATATATATGTATATCATTCTTGGTAACAATAATTAAAATGTGAATTGTAATACAATTAATATTATTTATTCTGTTGTAATTTGCTTGTAAACTTGTTTTGTTTCCCTGACTGAAGGTAAACATAAATAATCCTCCAGGTGCTGCCGGATACTTTCAGGGTAAGTAATGATCAGGGGGGAGGGGGAAGGTCCTTGTTGTTGGGATTAATCATCCCAGACGGTGTGAGGATGCCAAGTGAAACACTGATTGCCAAGTAAGAGTGAGAAGATGCTGAGGATTCCAAGCACGCTCCTGTCCTTGACGTCATCACGCACCGCGACGCCATCAGCAGCAGCAGCAACAAATAAACGCGGCTTATCGTTATTGTGTGATGAAGGAGAGAGAGAGGAGGGACGCTGTTGCATTCCAAGTTAGTCACTGAAGCAAGTGGAATAATTAAGGCCGTGGCAGGCGGACGTCCAAGTTTCTTCTCCCTCCCTCCAGACAGATAACTCTGGAACCTTCCCCCTTCCCTTCCCTTCCCATCCCTTTCAGCAGAATCTCCACAAAACAGTAATTGCGTCAGGCGGTTCTCGGATCGATTAATACCGCCAGCAAACTTGTAACGAATTCATAAACAACTTCCTCAACTTTTTTAGGCGACTTAAAGGGTTTAACTTGACGTCAGATTTACGTGAAAAATGTAAAAAGGAAAAATGGTGACAACTTTCAGACTAGATACGTTAAAATAGAGTCGTATTGACTACTTTTGTGACTTTCTGTGCAAATTGCGGACCCTATCTAATTTTTGGGAGATTACTCTGTATGGGGACTCGAATCCGGGTCCTCCGTGGTGCGAGAAAGTGACGCTCACCTAAAGACCACGGAATGTACAATAAACTAAAACCAACAACGTTTCAGTACTTATTTGTACCTTCTTCAGACTTTTCTTCTTACTGTCAACAACTATTAAAACCATATAATATATTTAAACATTTTATTATTATAAGTTCTCTGAGGAACCTCTCTGGTCCGTCGGGGAAAAACTTAAAATCAGTGATTGTATTTAAAAGTATATAAAATGTTTGACAAAAGAATATGGAATGTTTTTAATTATGTCAATATATAAGTGATTATGGCCTCCTGTTCAAAAAAAAATTAAGGGTATTAATAAATTACAACATAGTTTTTCCTGACTCTAAAATTTACAATAAATAAAACAATTTATTCAAATGCGACGTTTCGTCACCATTTTGAGACTTCCTCAGGCGTACTACAAACAGTGGTAAATTTATATGCTGACTTACTGGCCGTCTTTTAATTTATGGTATTAAATAAATATTATAAATTGTATACAATAAACGACCGAAAGTCAGAAATAGAAGATTTTTTGTTTCAAAATGAAAGACGTTTCGTCCCCGACTTAAGGGACATTTTTCAGTTATTTAATTAAAATCTTATTGAACTTTTGTGTTGCTTTCGGCTTCTCACGTTGCGGTACCAACACAACATTCCAATAAAATTTTAATTAAAGAACTGACTGAAGTGATTTTCGGGTCCTTGAACACTAAATTCCAATAGGATTTTAATTAAAGAACTGAAGAGGTCCAAAAGGTTGGAGACGAAACGTCTTATTTTGAATTAAAATTATTCAATTTCTGGCTTTTGGTCATTCAGTGTATTTTAATTATGACATTAAGTCAGATAAATCTCATTATTTTATTCCTAATCTATACCAATAAATAAAATTGAAGTGTCTGTCTGTCTCGAAGTTTGTCTTGAATACACTCCGAAACAGCTCGATGAAAATTTGAGGGTTTTAAAACAGTATACTTAACTTAAATATTCGTGCATGTTACATTAAGATACCTTGCAGAAGATATTAATATAAAACATGCTACGGGAAAGGTTTCGTGGCATACGCGCATCCAAATCTCCATAACGATGATGCGGGTTGCCTATACACTTTATATGTTTACCTTCCAAAATTTTAATTTCAGGGATTGAAACAGGAATGTCAACTTAAATTTTATTGTATGTTTCATTTCGATAATTTTCAGAGTTCTTTTTTTGAGTTAACAGGCTACATGAGGGTGATCCTGAAACAGGCAACTCCCCTTTACTAGCATAGGAAGGGAATTGAAAAGGGGGATGCGGAAGGTAGAGCAAGGTAGCCAAGGGTTAACTAGGGCCCCCGGGTTATGGTTTAACGTTCTTACCCGGTGTTTCACCTAAAGAGATGCAGGGAAAACCCTAGAAAACCAGCATAGAAGATATTAATGTAAATATCGAAAGGCGGCGTGTAAACCAACTGCGAGTTATAAGACCTATTAGGCGATCCGACACAATTCACCCCACTTACTGTGTTATTATAAACGTAATTTTGACAGTATGAGAGAGAGAGAGAGAGAGAGAGAGAAGGGGAAAGGTAAGCATTCTCACTCCATCTATTTTTGCAGAAAGATTCGCGCCCTAATTAACCTATTTTGACAATGAGCTTACTCCCTGAGAAAAAAATAAACTTCTTTCGATCGTCGATTCGATGTACACGAAAATTGGTTTTATCTGACGCGTCAGGTAAACTTTAATATTTAATAATTCCTCATTTTTAAAAGAAAACAAATGTATATTTGAAGTTTCTGTGTGTCTGGAAGTTTGTATCGAATTGGCTTCGAAACGCGTGAAAGCGGGACATGTTGAAAACTAACTGCGAGTTATAAGGTTTGCCCTGATGCTTAGATAAAAAAAATAGATGATACCGTACTTTTTAGATATTTAATGAATTCAATTTTACCAAAATTCTGTATGTGTTTGTTTCGTTTTCAGGGCTAAATAAAACGAACTATTTCCTCGCGAACGAAGTTAAGGAAGGGGGTTAGTTAGTAGTAGATTATGATTCATTAAGGAGTCCGTAAATATCGAGCGTTTTAAAATCCAAAACGGATCCTATTGGTTAATTATCAAATTCATAATAAGTCACAGTAAATTTGTATTCTTTACACGATGAGCTAATATCTATGAGATATCCGTGTATGTACATTATCTCTGATCCTGCAGCAGCATTACCTGTGATTGAAGGAGGATGACTTTCAGAGCTGTAAACATTTGAATGTGTTGAGAATTGTGTGCACTTTCGCTTAAACTTTCTACTGGGATTAGTGGAAGCAGGCGGCAGCTGACGCAATCGCTGCTTGTTTGCGAGTTTTCGTCTGCAGCGGAAGGCGGCGGTGGTTTGTCCCTCCCCTAGAGGGTTTATTCTCCAGTCTCCTCTAAAACTCATTTCCATAAAGTTTATTGATTTCATCGGAAGACCTTAACTGTAGTGATTCAAAAATCCAGAAAGGTCTAAATATTATCATCTTTCAGTTTCGGTGGCTGATTTTGTTAGAGATAATTTTTCAGAATAAACGAACTGTTAACATCGATTTTCATATGTCATCAGGGGGGAGGGGGGCAAAAAAATTAGTCAGCTGTCGTTTCAAAAGCAACGAAGACTGAGGGAGTCGTACAGTACAACTTCCCGAAACGGACAAGTAGCAAAGTTTCCTTAACTTCCTTCAAATATCCCTTCCCAATCTAACAGCCTTTGTCATTCCACTATTTCCCATACTACACTCCGTCACCTTGGTTTTCCCTCTATTAATCCTCACATTGAACTCTTCCTCCATAACCCTGTTCATGCCATTTATTGTGATTTCCAAGTCTTCTGACTCGCCTACTACTACAAATCATCAGCAATCCTTAGAGTTTTATTTATTCTCCTTGCAGTATGATTCATATTCCATATTCCTTTTTAACTTTCTTCATCGCCTGATCTATATATGTGTTAAAAAGCATGGGCGACAGACTGCTTCCTTGTCTTACACCTTTCTTGATTTCTGCTCACTTTCCTTGATCCTCTATTCTAATTACCGCTGCCTGTCTTCTGTAGAGGTTATGTATAAGCCTCCTTTCTCGATATTTTCTTCCTTAATGGGAGTGTTACAGTTCACATTATCAAACGCTTCTACTAAATCTACAAATCCAATGAACGTAGGTCGGTTATTTTCCTTATGGTTTCTTCTACAATTAGTTGCTTCTCTTGTCCCTACATTCTTCCTAAAAAAACAAATACGATCTTCTCGTAACTCGCATTCTATTTGACGTTCCATCCTCCTATATACTATTTTCGTTAATATTTTGTATTCATGGGATACTAAAGTAATTGTCGTGTGCTGTTCGCATCCATCAGCCCCAATCTTCGTCGGTATTTTTATATAAAGAATTTATATATGTATATCATTCTTGGTAAAAATAATTAAAATGTGAATTGTAATAAATTAATATTATTTATTCTATTGTAATTTCATGGTTGGCAGACTGCTTCCTTGGCTTACTTTTTTCTTGATTCTTAATATTTACACTTATATGACTCGAAAGCAAATTCCTCTTTTTCGCGAAAGCCTTCCTAGGTGTCTGTGCTATTCTACTCTAGTTATTACGCTGCCCAAGTAGCAGAATTCCTTCACTTCCTTTAAAATATCCCTTCCCAATCTAACAGCCTTTGTTATTCCACTGTTCCCCATACTACACTCCATTACCTTGGTTTTCCCTCCATTAATCCTCATATTGAACTCTTCCTTCAGGACGACGTTCATGTAATTTTCAAGTTTTTTTTTGACTCTCCTAATTCTACAATATCATCGACAAAGCGTAGGGTCTTTATTTCGTTTCCTTGCAGGATGATTCCTTTAATTTATGCCGTTTTAACTTTCTTCGTCGTCTTTTCTGTAGATACGTTAAAGAGCTTATAGTGAGTAATTAATACTAAAAGTACCTGACTAAAGAAAAAGGTGATTGATATGACGAGAACCGTGAGTATTGCGCATTTTCTGCACGGTTAAGCGAAGGGCGTTTTTCTTGTACATCTCACGGTAGAACGGTTTAAAGAAAGAGTAATTGAGGACAGCGCCGCCAAGGTTTATTATAAGGCTGTTATGACAGAGGAATGTCCAAATTACGTGTTTACTCGACCGTCGCAGCCACGGTGCAAGGAGTCAAGGGCCATTGAGCGCGCACTCCGTCGGTTCTCCCCAAAACTCCGACGTCGTTGGGCAAAAACGGAAACTTTACACAAAAGGAAACAGACATTTGTGCAATAACATCCGCGTAACTCAAGTCTGTAAACCAATTTCCATCAAGTGCACCTCACCTACCTTGGCTAATATTGCCCGAGGTTACAATGAATGATGGTTAATAAATTTATTATCAACAGTATGAACTGAAGCCGTGTAAAGAAAAGGCTTGCAGGTGAACTGAGTGATGGCTGAATGCCATGAGCGCTTTTGTTGGCGTCATTCAAACTCATTGTAGCCAGCCAATAAGTAAATAACTGTTAAAGGGCTAATAGATATGCCTGCCGTGAACAATGGCGACGATTAACATGCATAAATACAGATGCATTGTACAGCGCAGAGGCCAAGTGGGGGGAGACTAATTAATATGGCCGCTCAAGTGTTTCCGGTCAACATTAACGAGCCATTCAGCTCACTGGAAACAGCGAATTTCTCCGAAAGAAACGCCATCTCTTAAATTAAGTCCCTTCTCTTGGTCAACGTCCTCCATATTGTTCATTTTCCCCCCTATTCTGTTTAGAACATCCTCATTATTTACCTTATCCACCCAACTCATCCTCCTACAGCACCCCATTTCTTTTCATTTCCGCAACTCCTACCGTCCACGTTTCGCACCCATATAACGCCACGCTCCATACCAACATTTTGAGCAACGATTTCCTAATATTCACACTTATATTACCCTAACTAAATTCCTCTTTTCCGCGAAAGCCTTCCTTGCCTGTGCTATCCTACTCTAGTAGCAGAATTCCTTAACTTCCGTCAAAATATCCCTTCCCAATCTAACAGCCTGTGTTATTCCGCTGTTTCCCATACTACACCCCATTACCTTGGTTTTCCCTCTATTAATCCTCACATTGAACTCTTTTTCCAGAACCCCGATCATGCCTTTTTTTTATGATTTCCAAGTCTTCTTCTGACTCCCCTAATACTACAATATCATCGGCAGAGCGTAGGGTTTTTATTTCTCCTCCTTGCAGTATGATTCCTTTTCCACATTCAGTTTTAACATTCTTCATCGTCTGTTCTATATATAGGTTGAACAGCGTGGGCGTCAGACTGCGTCCTTGTCTCACTCCTTTCTCGATTTCTCTATTCTAATTACTTCTGCTTGTCTTCTGTAAAGGTCTCGATATTTTATTCCAGTGATCTTCAAAATCCTTAATAGTGTGTTCCAGTTCCCATTGACAAACGCTTTTTCTAAACCTACAAATGCCATGAACGTAGGCCGGTTTTTTTTCTGATCCTGTCTTCTAAAATTAGTCGCAAAGTCAATATAGCTTATCTTGTCCGTACATTCTTCCTAAAACTAAACCGATCTTCTCCTAACTCCATTTTTAGAGGACTGAAAATATTTTCAGCGCTGCTATTGTACCGGGAGGAATTTTTGACTCTCTCGAGGTACTGGGAGTATTTTGTAATGAGTTAATACAAATTTGCAGTTTCTTTCGTTAGGCGTCCAGCGTGTAAGAAAGGGGGGGGGGGGGAAATCCAGACCACGGACGTCTCCATCGGTTTAAAAGTAATGTGTACCCTGATAAAGTGGGGGTGGGGGGGGGGGCGGAGAGGCCAGGTATAAAGTGCATAGGAGGAGTCGGCGGGAAGGAGACTGAAAAGCAGAAGCACGAAAACTATTATATAGACGAGTTGAGAGGAGACGCCGGAACAGGGTGAAGGAAGCTGACGGGAAATTCCCGCCAAACCAGACAGCGGACATTTTGGCAGGTTGCAGGAAAGATTTACTTTTAAATAACCTGGATCATGTGCCACAAAGCCCACCACCAAAGGCAAAGCACCTAACGTGTACCCACTTTTGTAAAGAGTTCTCATTGTGGTTTAATTTTATAAATAAAAAAATCAGTTCAATTTATTCTGAGCTCCCTTCATGAAAAAAACTAAACAGACTAAATAACTGTATTAAATATAATAAAACAAGGAGTCCATTACAATACGTGAGGTTCATATTGTGACGTTTTCGATGCAGATATAATCACGTGTTCACCAAGGATTAAATAATGTACCGGGATAATGTAAATAAATACCCGGGCAACGCCGGGTACCCAACTACTACTATTATAAAAAATCATATTATGTTTTTTTTCTGGCCGTAAATCGTTATATTTAAAATGTAATCAACGACCCACGTCATCTGTAATTTTACAAAGTTCAATCTCGTTTACAGAACGCACCTTGTTAAATGAGACAGAATATAGAATAGGCGAGTGTGGGACTAATTACAAGGGTAACGAGCCTTGGGTGAATTTTACGGCCATTTCATTATGAGGAACTTAAAAAAAGGGAAGTTCAAAATCAAAGGATGTGACATATAAATCATTAATTAGACCAATTTTGGAATATTTTGGGATCAAATTTAATCATTAGAGAAAGTTGAAAAAAGGGCTTCTAATTTTGTGCAAGTAGGGCCACAGGGTCACAGGAATGAAAAAGTAGAGCCGCTAGGTTAGGAAATATTTTCAGAAAGGAGGGAGAAAGCAAGGCTGCATTTGCTATTCAAAGCTTATACGGGGCGAAAACCATGGATTGCAATTAGCTCCAAAATGCAAAAGCCAAGTTATATAGGTAGATGGGATTATCATCAATCAAAGTGGAATGTAGAAAGCGGAAAACAGATGTTGGCAAATTCTCATTCCTAAATAGGACCATCAACGACTGGAATAATTAACCTGTGGGGGAAGGAAATCCTCTTCACGAAAAGAAATTCAGGACAAATCTAAAAAAAACGTGTGAAGTGAAGTGGTTATCCTCAATAAAATAAATTTATATTCGAATTAAAAAAATTTGAAGTGAAGTGTTAAGATAATATAATTGTTGTAGTTTTTCCCTTTTTTTTCTTTCAGGGCTGAAGAAAATTTAAAGGACTGTGATTATTTTTCTTTGGATTAGGAGTATTTATGTTTAAGAAATATCATTTTGTATCTGCCACAGGACTTGCGGCCAACTGTAGACTAACAATAAACGGTTTATTATGCAGGGACACTGACGTGAATTTTTCCCAATAAGTAAGGCGAGACCGCGGTAGAACAACGCGGGGATATAGATTGAGATGAAACTCCTTTACACAGCCGCATGACTGTCTCACACAGAGAAATAATGAAGGTGCATGCAGGCAGAGGCGCCATTAACGCGACCCTTTACATTTGTTCCCTCGCACAGTCAGTCAGTGTCTTGGCAATTCCCGAACGGTTTCCTTTTTTATTTTCTTTTTTGTTTCCTTGGCGTTGGCAGAACGCGCGATCGCTCTTCATTTCTTTTCCCTTTTTTTAATTAACTGCGTCGGACATCCGCCGCCGCCCATGCGCGCGCATTCACAAATCTACGAGACAAAGCCTCCTTTTTTTGTCGACGTCGATGCCTCACACTGCCAATTAAAAAGTTCGGGTGTTGCGACGTGCTGCAAGCGTTTCTCATGAAAGAAGCTTCCTCAATTAGCTTCCTAGCATTCTTCTTCTTCTCGTCGTCATCTGACTATATATACAGTAATGCGGCGACTGGGATAGTCGCGATTACCATGACGCTTGTGTAACGCAACAGAATCATCTTCCAGCATTTGAAAGAGTTACATTCACAGGGCAGCAGGAGACGACTCGTCGCTGAGGACTATGAAATACCTACATCAAGACAGAATAATTGCTTGACTTGAAGCCATGAAAGTAAATTTAGAAAATACCAAACCCGGGAATCGAACTTGGGACCTTCGGTTGCTCTAACCATCTGAGCTAGCCCAATTTGACAAACCAGATCCTCCTTCATTCTTGTAAACCTGACTAGGTTCATCTACAATTTACTAATGACATTCTTCCGAACCTAATTCCTAGGAATCCAGTGAAGAAAGGACACTGTGTTAAGTGATCAAAGGTGTACACGAAAATCAATTTCAAGAGAGAATAGATTTGCTTCAACTGAGGCTCAGATGGAAGGCCGTGAAAGTAAATTTGTCACGTGTTCACCAATCTAGGACGTTTCTTGCACAACGTCCGGATAATTAACTACCACCACCATGCAATCTGCAGGATGCAGTCTGTCGCCCACGCATGTTTCACTTATATATGGAACAGGCGATGAAGAAAGATAAAACGCAATATGGAAAAGGAAACATACTGGAAAGAGAACAAAAACAACCCTAAGGTTAGCCGGTGATACTGTACTATTAGTAGGGATCAGAACCAGACCTGGGAACCATAATAAATGGCATGAACGTGGTCCTGCAGGAAGATGAGGATTAACAGAGGGAAAACCAAGGCGATGGAGTGTAGTATGGGAAACAGTGGAACAACAAAGGTTGTTAGATTGGGAAGGGATATTTTGAAGGAGGTTAAGGAAGTAGGATAGCACAGGCAAGGAAGAGGAATTTACTAACGGGTGAATATTAGGAAATCGTTGCTAAAAATGTTGGTATTGAGTATGGCGTTATATGGGAGCGAAAAGTGGATGGTAGGAGTTGCAGGAAGGAAAAGGATAGAAGCCTTTGAAGTGTGGTGCTACAGGAGAATGACATGGGTGGATAGAATCACTAACGAGGAAGTTCTAAGCAGAATAGGGGAACAGCGAACAATATGGAAGACGTTGAGAGGCCACGTTTTAAGGGTCTTGTAAAATTAGAGGGAAGTGTGTGGGGTAAGAACAGAAGAGGGAGGCCAAAGATGGAATCCACTAAGCAGATTAGGGAGGATGTGGTAGTTATGTGGAAAATGAAATGGATTTGATGGTTGCAACAGGCCAGTCTTAGGACTGAAGGCCACAACAACAACAAACCCCAAGCAATAATCAACAAAAATAATAAGAATTAATTTGTGCCTAAGTAACGACTTAAAAAACTAATTATTTAAAAAGCTGCAAGATTGGTGCGATAATAATGGAGTATAACTTTCATTAGCAATGATTTATTAATTATTTAGTTACCGAGACATTGGTTTAAGAATAAACGAATTACCGACATTTTCAGTTGATCCCAAATATATTTACTTCAAACAAATATTGCAATACAATTCACACCGTTTTTCAAGCAACCAGAGATGTTCCTGTTCCCCTTGAATGCTTACAAAGACATCACCAAACTCCAAAGACAATCGTATCGCCACAGATATATGACGTCACACTGGTATATTACAACTTTGAATTATAACCCTTGAGGTTGTTATAATTTATTTAATTAGTCCATTTATTTAAAGAGATAACAATAATTAATGTGGATTGAGGTGAATTGTGTTTTCGTTTATGAGGTAGTTTATGAATGTTAGCAAGTGAAGAGCGCGCATCTGGTGACGTTGTGGCTCGTCTCACCTTTCTCCGAAACCGTAGTCCTCCTCCCGGGCTAAAGACATGCGGGTGCATATTTCTAAGCCCCCACCGCTCACATTTCAAGCCATCTTTTATAATACGATACCGTCCGTTTAGGTTCCTTAAAAACAGAGCACGGGGTTTCCTCACAAAGGATCGCCGTGACTAAAATCAAGATGGCCGCGTCGTTATGGATTCTTATTTATCAACTAGTAAGGCACCCAGCGTTGACCGTGGATTCATCTATATTACCCCGTTACAGTGTCTAATTTGTCAATAATCTCCTGGTCAGCACGTGATTAAACTCGAGAGTCACATTCTTGAAACTCATAACCCATGTGATGACTCATAGTGCACATTATTAGACTTAATAAACCTACCGCAGCCTTAACCAATCTCACTAACTTCTAAGAAGTTAAAAAAATGGGTACATTTAATTCTCCGGTACGTATACTCCTGATACCAAAAGAGCGCCCCCGGAATCGAGAACAATCTCGGTTGTTTTTTTTTTGCATTTTAATTATTTATCATAATTTCACACCTTTCTCCCTTGCTCCTACACGTAGAAGCACAACTAAAGCTTAACCTCGTATGTGACTGTCAAAATTAGACGGCGCGATGCGTAATGAGTGGATATGACAATCGCCATTTTATTTCGCCAATGGTTGAAGAATTCTCCATATAGGAGACAGCAGTCCAGGTAAACAACAAGGTACCATAGGGTTTCAGAAAGTGTCAATAATCTGATATCTGAGTTGAGTTCTTTGACACCGGAAATTTTGGAATGCCAGAAATTAGGGAGAGAAACCGCGGGCCGAGCAGAGTTTTGATTGGAGGCTGGTGGTGGTCCTATGATCCGCCATCTCATGGTGGGTTGAAGGAAGGAGGTGACCTGCGAGGGTGGAGAAGAGGAAGAAGTCTAGAGGGTGCGTGGTTTTTTGATCTGATATAGAAGTTGATCGAATGGGAATGGAAGATTTGAAAGTAACCTGAGACTTAGACAAGATTATTGGCTAATTGAGACGGAGATTACAGCAGCGTGCAGAGGGCGCCCCATCCACTTAATCCGGGCCCCAGAATTCCTCCAGGTATCGACGCCTGAAATCAGCTCTGGAAGGAGCCGCCTGTCCAACGTGGAAGCTGCATGAGTTACCGTAAAGGGAGGAGGAAGCCGCCATTTCATCAAGGAAAAACAGGTGAGTGTCTGTGCCACTGTCTCAGAAAATTAATTTTTTTTAATTAACCAAATTCAAAATCCAATAATTCATTTTTATTTAAAGTACGATCCAAACCCCCAGTTCATCGTCATAGATGACTGTAGTACTTAACGACTCCGAGAAAAGTTTTCATTCGACGGCAATTTCAGTCGCTTTGGAATGTTTATAATTGCTCCACTTCAATATGGGCCAATAACTGGGCCGAACATTGGCCGTGTCGGTTCCTATCTACAGAGTGGGCCAAATTCATCGGCCAGACACTGCGTATTTTGGTCTCCTTTCATCTGTGGGGAAAAAAATCACTTCCACATCCAATATCGGTGAAGTCTATTTCCAACCTTCAGCAACATCGGCCAATAGAACCCAAACCCCGTCCACATCATGGCCATGACCTTCCACGTCCCTCCACCGCATCATCCCAAACGCTTTTTCTTTGTCTGTGTTGTTACTAACACATGTATGAAATTCGGTAGAAATTACTCAACGCGCTTACGTTTCCTTCTAGGATCTGCGCTGCAACTCAACTGGCCGTGTTTAACATCAGAATTAAACTCCAGAAGCCCGGATTTGGAAACACTCGCCTCGGTGGACTCTCAGCGCCTTCGGAAAAAAAATATATTTCTTCCCACTCACCGCTCCCGATTCACTGATCTTATTTCCACTTGCTTTATTCACCAAATTTTGGTTCTGATTCACTTTAAACAGCTTCTAGCTGCGCGCGTCTCACAGGACCGGAACACACAGGGTTAAGAGAGTTACCATCGCTCTTTTCTTCCTCCACCCACGGCTGGTCGAGAACAACTGTAACCTTAAAATTCAGTGAATGGACCACCAGGAGGTTGACTGGGTGCGATACAGAATAAGTTACAAAGATCTTAGACAGAGAAATATGATGACAAAACCTACGCGCAGGGAAAAGAGGGAAACAGATAAGAGCAGGAGATCTCAGAGTCAGCAGGTAGATAACTAGAGATAGGTGAGGGAGACAGACATCGACACTGCGGTAAAGAAACATCTGGAACCAAAGATTCGAGTAACTATATATATAGGGGTTTTCAACAAGGGCGGATCGATTTTCAAATGGAATATATTACACCACATATTCACCGGAAAAAAACTTCGACCTTTAGCAATTTTTAACAATGATTCTCTCGTTCATCACAGCTAAATTTTTACCCGAAGAAGTCTCAAATGAGAGACGAAACGTTGTATTATTTAATATTTAAATAACAAAACTGACAAAGAGATTCATTTAACTCATTTGTTAATAAATATATTTCACGCACGGTAAGCGGGAGGTCCCAGGTTTGATTCCCGGGGCCGGTTGACATTTTTTTCCCCCATTCTTATCTTTTACAAAAACTAAACTACTTTATATTTCTAAGTAGTAACATTTTTACGACGAGATAAATTACTTTTTAATTTTATAATAAATACATTATAAACAACATCTTGGCTAGACCCTGATTACTTTGAATAATTTTACACGTGAAGACGTTTTTTTTAGGAAAAAGGGAACCCTACGTCGTGCTAAAGAGCTTTTGTGGTTAGCTTAACGACACTTGTAATAAAGGGGCGGGGCCAAGCAGCGTTGCCGTAAATGTGTACCGCGAGGATTTGTGACTTTGGGATAGGTATTATATATATATAAGGTTCCTTCGCTACTATTTTAGGTTTAATAAAGGTTTTATCTCTAGATACAGCAACTCTTGTGTACAACGAACCCCGCATTCGATGACTACTAACACCATTTTCATTTGTAACGCTGCGATCCTCACAGGGAAACTCGTCTCCTGTCATTCGGAAGGACGTGAGAATAGTAGCAAATAGCCCGACCTACCTGATGCAGGTTTTCTAGGGTTTTCCCTGCATCTCTTTCAGGTGGAGCGCCGGGTAGACCTCTTAAACAATAGCCCGGGGGCTACCTACCTTGCTCTACCTTCCACCCCCTTCCCCTTTTCAATTATCTTCAAGGGAGTTGCCTGTTTCCCCTCCCTTCCCCCAACCAATGCACGTAAATAAACTAATTTGCAGCCAAGTTTAAGACGCAGCAGGATGAGGAGCTGCGAGTTAGAATTTAACTGCCGACTTATTTTCTTTTTCATGTTCGAGGGAACCTCCTGCCTCCTCCTCCTCCTCCTCCGTCAACTCAAAATTGAATTTTATCTTTCCTCTTTTTGTTCTTAAATTATTAATTGTAAAATTTTGTGTGTTTCTTGTAACATTATATTTGACGTATCCTTTTTCCTGAACCGAGGACTAATGGATTGAGTCCCCTGCCACGCTGCGTCCAGCATCCCGTGCTGTAACAGAGGCCAGAGGATCGCATAAGCCGAAGGCGCGCAACTCACTCTACCTATTCAATGAAGCCCTTAAAATTAATTTGACGACGTTTTGCATGAAATACAAGAAAGAATCCAACGAAGAAAATAATCATTGTACGTGAAATCTTCAAACAAGTGCCAACAATCCTCACGAGAATTTCGAAGAAACATGTGAGGTTGTGCGCAATGTATGACGCTTATAAGGGAGAACCACAGGGCCTGGAAATAAACAACAAACCATTTTACGGGGTCGAATAATATTTCTAAAAATGATCATACGTTCAAAATTAAAGAAAAAGGGCAACGGACAGACGTAGGAAAAATTTTCATTTGTAAATAGGCCAATACGGGATTGGAATTCATTCCTTGCCTCCTGCAGAAATACTGACGACTTTTTCGGGTAGCGTAAATCAGTTTAGGAATAGGCTAAGAAACCTTAAGTAAGCAGTTTTTTTAAAAAAATTATAGAATCAGTGAAGTGCTTATAGTGAAGTGCAGTGAAGTGATTTCTGTGCGACTCCTGACTTCTCTCTTCTTTCTCAGATCAAAATCTACACTTCAAAACTGTTCCTTACTGTGATTTGTATTTTTATTTTGTAATTTTATTCGTGTTTGCCACCGGGCAAATAGCAGCTAAGTAAGTAATAATAATAAATACTAACTTTTTGTCAGCCTTAACATACTTGTGTACGTGCGGGTTGTAATTCTCTTAGAATGAAAAGGCAGGATGTGTGGAAGGTAGCCAAGGCTGGACTCGGGCCCCGGGGCTATAGTTTAAGGATCCTACCCTTGCAACGATTCACCTAAAGGAGATGCAGGGAAAACTTACATCAAGTAGGTCGGTTATTTTTGGGTACTATTCTCTATTAACGTAATACCGTAGGAGAAAACCCTCAGATATGTCGTATAAGAAAAATAATCATCAAAGTAATAATCTAGATCCCAGAAACGTCTGCTTGTTTGTAAATATTTTTTGGGGGCTTAAGTGGCAACATGAGGGTGATCCTGTAATAGGAAACTCCCCTTTAATAGCATAGGAAAAGATTTGAAATTTTATTTTTATAAAAAATAATTACTTCTCTTTTTAAAACTTCCTTAGAAAATTCTTTATCTGTACGTTCACGAGGCAATTAAACATTCTTTTTCTCAACATTTGATCAAGTTATCTACATGGTTACGGTCGAGTTGAATAGAACCGGTGACGTCACGAAAAGTTGACGTTAAGGATATATCGCACTTCATTTTTAGT
Source organism: Eucriotettix oculatus (assembly GCA_034510155.1). Taxonomy (NCBI): domain Eukaryota; kingdom Metazoa; phylum Arthropoda; class Insecta; order Orthoptera; family Tetrigidae; genus Eucriotettix; species Eucriotettix oculatus. The sequence goes on from CM067378.1 coordinate 103,766,484, forward strand.
ATTTATTAGTTCAAATAATAAAATAATTCTGCAATGCGTTTTGCTTTCATTTCATCCGCACATTTTAAAAATAAATAAGTAAAACGAAGTACTGCATAATCATCCCTTCATTTGATTGGGTGAAGTATGACGTCAGTGGAGTTATTAAACTCGATCTGTTCCAACAGGTAAGAGTCCACTTTCTGAATTTAACAGCTTCTTTTTGTAAAGATATAATACTGTGGTTGACATTTAATTTCTAATTTTTGGTTGAAAATTTTCATATTAAGAGGATCTATATTTATATTATTTACTTAACTAGCTATGCCATGGACTTTCGTCGCGCGGAAATTGTTCTTTTTATTTTGCTTTAAAATCGAAACAACCGGTACAGAATTTTGACAAAGTTCAATTAACTGAATGTATAAAAAGTATTATTTATTTATGATGGCTTCAAGGCAAACCTGATGACTCGCAGTTGGTTTAGAACAGGTCCTGCTATCACACGTTTCGGAGCCAATAAAAATGAGAAATTATTAAATATTAAAATTTCTCTGACACGACAAATAAAACCAATTTTCATATACATCGTATCGACTATCGAAAGAAGTTTATTATTTCTGCTGGAGTTCGCTCTCTGCTAACAATAGGCTAATTACGGCACGAATCCTACTGCAACAATAGATGGAATGAAAACACTCGCTATCCCCCCTCTCTCTCTTTCTCATAAGCTGCCAAAATTACACTTATAATACCACAGTAAGTGGAATGAATGGTGCAGGAACGCCAACTCGCAGGTGGTTTTCAAGTCGGCTTTCGGGCGGCAATTCAATGGATTTATAAATATTTACATTAATATCTTCTGCACTCTGCAAGATATCGAAATGAAACATACGCGAAAATTTAACTTAAAATTCAATCCTTCAAATTTTTATTGACATCCGTTAAGCTGTTTCGGAGCATAAACAGAACAAGAGATCCGCGTACACTTTTGAGATTTTGACGCGCCTTTGTTAAGTAAACATTTCCGGTAGATGGTTTTAAATTAACATTTATATTAAATTAACATCTTCTGCAATATATGGAAAGCAAACGTGCACGAATACTTAAGTTAAATTTCCTGTTATTAAACCCTCAATATTTCATTGTGTTCCGTTGAACCGTTTCGGAGCCAATTCGAGACAAACATACGGGCAGACACACTATTTGATTTATTGGAATAGATTACTGTTTTTTAAAATGGCTTTCATTCTAGAAGAGAAAGAATTGGAACAGTTTTTCAATGTAATAATTAATATAGGCGAGGACTGTTGAAGTTGCATCGGGTAATTGAAAGTTTGTTTCTCATAGATGAAGTAGAGCGATCCTCTTGTTTCATCTCTCTTCAAAATTATAATATAAAAGCCGCTGTAGAAGGTGTCAATATTTCATCGCCCATGGCTCAGGGATCGAGATGATGAATGCTCGTCGCACTCGTCGACTCACAATCGATTGCCGAGTGAATCGACAATAGCAACATTTCGTCACGCCTTCAACACTCTAATAAAAACTCTTCTTTCTCCAAGTATTTACGTACGCCCCGTGTTGTCGTCAAGCTGCTGAAGTGATGTTTAGGTTACAATCACCCACCATGAGCGTTATTTAAAATCCCATAACATTTATCTGGAAATATCCCCACCTCCCTCCTCTATATTTTTAGTGGGAAGAAATTTTTAAAAAATAATTTTTAAATAATTTGGATGTATTGTATAAATAAAAAATTAAGCGGGTCATTATAAATAAGTTACAACAGCCTCTTTGTCAGTTTTTATTTAATTTGCATAATGAGCTATACTACGTTTCATCCTGAATTTGAGACTTCTTCAGCCGGATTTGCATTTCAACTGCAGAACTCATGAAGTGAGGTCCATGAAGAGGTTAAGTTTATAAACCATGCATTGTATTTTTTTAAAAAAAATTATTTCTTTGTAATTTTCAGCTCTGTGACGTCACCGAGGACAATACTCTGAATTATGTCACATTTAATGACGTCCAATGTGGCGACTATTCATTTATCTTCTGCCACGCCTTGCTCAAGATTAATTCCTTTTTCGGGCGGGATAATATAACTAAATATCCTGGCAACGCCTAGTACTCAGCTAGGAATCTGTAAAATAGTCTCTATTAGACTCAGAATAGTTAAAGGAAGAAGTTGCAAGTTCAGAGACAAAATTAAGCGATAAATTAAAACGGTCGATGGTGTCTTGGAGTGAGGTTCAATGAACAGCTAAATTTTTATACCTGAAAAAGTCTCTAATTAGAGACGAAACGTAATACAGTTAATTATTCAAACGAAAATAAAAACTGACAAAGGAGCTCTTAGAAACTCAAATAATATTTATTTAAATGTCAGATAACATATTTCTTTTTACCCAGGTCATTTTTATAACTGAGAACTGATGCTGTTAAATATTTTCAAACACGGCTGTTAATTTGTAAATGCGTATCATAAATTTATTTTAATTATTTTCTTAACGTCGCTTCAACCCGACCTTCTGTTACACTATTTACATTTATAAAATTTGAATTTATATACGTAGATACGGATTGCTACGTCGATAATTGCCAAAATCTGCAAGATTAACAAAATTAAAGGCAAAATATTATTAAATAGTTTCCATATTAAGAAGAATGTAGATGAGAAGAGAAGCAATAATGACTGTGCGGTTACTTTTAGAAGACAGGTTGAAAAAAAAACTTTGATAATGTATTCTAGTACACACTATTAAGGACTTTGAAAGGAAAACTAATAAAATACCGAGAAAGAAGGCTTATCCATAAACTCTACAGAAGGCAGCCAGCAATAATTAGAATTCAAGGGCAAGACAATAAAGCATAAATCAAGAAAGGAGGAAGACAAGGATGCAGTCTGCCGCCCATGCTGTTTAGCTTATATATGGAACAGGCGATTAAGAAATTAAAAGGGTATATGGGAAAGGAATTATACTGCAAGGAGAAGAAATGAAAACACGCTTTGCCGACGATATTCTAGTATTAGGGGAGTCGGAAGAAGACTTGGAAACCGTAATAAATGACATGAACGTGTTCCTGGGGAAAGCATTAGAGGGAAGTGTTTGGGGTAAGAACAGAAGAGGGAGGCCTAGGATGGAACAAGCTAAGCAGTTGTGGTGGATGTCTGGTGTATCTAGTTATAAGGAAATGAAAAGGCTTGCCCAAGATAAGTTAGCGTGGAGGGTTGTATCAGACCAGTCTTAGGACTGAATACCTCAACAACATTTTTCTGACAAATTTGTAAATGATTTTTCAGTCATTAATAATTTAAATATAGAAAAGTTACGACGTTTCGTCCCTCATTTGAGACATCTTCAGGTAAAAAATTCACCTGTACGTGGAAGCTTACTGCATGACTCCTCCGGCCGGAGTCAACGATGGTCCTATATAGGGAGACTCGTGAACAAAATTACCATTGCAAAGCTTTTCCTCGCCGGGATAAATAAATTTGGTGGTGTTGAATGTTATTTTAATTGTTAGTGGAGTACGGCGTTGTATTATTAGAAAGCGCTGTTGTCAGTGCGAGGGGGAGAGACGCGCCACTCCTGTTATTAAGGCCTTGAGTCGCGGCTGGATTGTCCGCAAATGGCTGAATGGTCAGCTGAGGCAACGCTGCGACGTGCTCTCTGCTTGATGAAAGCTCCGCAGCACATGTTCTTTCTTGTCACTCGAATAACTGCCGTTTACTACTTCCAGAAAGATTGCTTACACGAACTAGGGAAGGGAGGGGCCGTGCACTAATCTACATGATGGATGGATAGAGTCGGCAACTTGGCCGCCGCTGCTGCTAACCACTCATACCACTGCTTTCCGTTTGGAAACGATTTCCAATACGAACCGAGAAACACAAAGTTTAATCTGTAATTTCCTTCTCAATCCAAATATTCGACCATTCTGACTCACGGGCAAAGCATATTTCATCTCTGGAACATCCATCTTGATTATTATGGTATTCAGTCCTCAGACTGGTCTCATGCTAACCTATCCTGTGCAAGCGTTTCCAATTCAGAATAACTAACACATACTCCCTAATCTGCTTTCCAGACTCCATCCTTGACCTCCCCTTTCTGTTCTTACCCCTCACACTTCTCTCTAATACAATACAATAATACTAATACAAGATCCTCGTGTCTTGATACGGGACCTATTAATCTGTCCCTTCTCTTCGTCACCGTCCTCCATATTGTTCGCTCTTCCCCTATTCTGTTTAGAACTTCCTGGTCACTGATTCTGACCACCACGTTTCAAAGGCTTATATTCTTTTCTTTTCCGCAAATTTACCGTTTACCTTTTGCATCCACATAACGCCACGCTACATTAATAACATTTTTAGTAATGATTTCCTAATATTCACACTTGTATTACCCGTAAGTAAATTCCTCTTCCTTGCCAGTGCTATCCTACTCTACTTATTACGCTTGCCAAGTAGCAGAATTTCTTAAGATCCGTCAAAATATCCCTTCCGAATCTAACAGCCTTTGTTATTCCGCTGTTTCCCATACTACACCCCATTACCTTGGTTTTCCCTCTATTAATCCTCACATTGAACTCTTGTAACAAATGTAAAAAAGGAGACTTTCGTTCAGGGGGATGAAATCATTATTGACGTAATAAACTAAGGTCAAATTACTTATTTAATCTTTTACGATAATTACATTCATATTCGCCGATGTATTAATTTTGTCTACACTCCACATGAGATATTACCTCACTTTAAATTCTGGTTGTTGTGTTATTCAGTCCTAAGACCGGTCTGAAGCAAGCCTCCGTGCTAACCTATCTTCCACATCTCACATCATCCATAATCTGCTTAGCGTATTCCATACCAACATTTTTTGCAATGATTTCCTAATATTCACACTTATATTACCTATAAAGAAATTCCTCTTTTTTTGAGAAAGCCTTCCTTGCCTGTGCTATCCTACTCTAGTTATTATGCTGCACAATTTCTTAACTTCCTTCAAAATATCCCAGCCTTGTTATTCCACTGTTTCCCATACTACACTCTTTTACCTTAGTTTTTCCTCTATTAAACCTCATATTGAACTCTTTCTCCAGAACCACGTTCCTGCCATTTATTATGGTTTCCAAGTCTTCTTCTGACTCCCCTAATACTACAATATCGTCGGCAAAGCGTAAGGTTTTTCATCTCTTCTCCTTGCAGTAAGATTCCTTTTCCATATTCCGTTTTAACCTTATTCATCAGTTGTTCAAAATATATAAGTTGAACAGCGTGGGCGAGAGACTGTATCGTCTTTTGATTAATAAAAATAAGGTATTGTATAATTAGAAGGATTTAATTCCACTTTTTGTACTGTGTAACGTATCTGTATATATTTAAAATATTTCTAATCATTTTGATTTCCCTTAGAGGTTATAATTGTCCATGCGCAACAGACAATGGAAAATTCCCAGTGTTGAAGTTCTCATCGCTCCAATGCGTCATTATACATATATTTTTTTGGTTGTAGGTAAAACTAAAAATTTCTTGCGTCACATTTTGTTGTTGTTGCAAGTATGCATTATGCTTAAAGAAGGTGAATGTTTGAAGCAGCTGCGCCCCTCGGAAGCTCTGAGGTACGGCCTCGGAAGAGTATCGATCCTCACTAAAGCAGAGACAATTGAGGGCGAGGATAAATTATTTAGCCAGAGTGTTGTAACACATAAATTGCCTCCTCGTCTGCAGCTTGAGCGTGTTTATCGTATTTCCCACTGGCTTTCACGCCAAACACGTACACAATCCTGTCACCGTACTGCGTCAGATAAACTATTACACCAAAAATACACTTCCGCGTTACAATAGTGACGATTATTACTTTCACAAGTTCAGAAACTGCCTCTTTTTTAATTTCCCGGGTGAGCTTCAATAATACATTTCTCGCATCTTTGATTCCAAGGACTGTTAAAGCAAATCTTTATCTATCTCTCTGCCTACTATTTATTTTCTTCGTATCCTTTTAAGAATAACCGTTGTATATTGACTTCACTTTGTTAATTAGTTTTTCATTCGTATCTCTCTACCTATTTTCCCCTATTAAGAATAACCGCTGTATTGTGTCTCTACACCTTGTTAATTAATTTTTTATTATCTTTCTGCCTATTACTTATTTTCCTTTTTAATAACAATCGTTTTATCGGGTCTCTACAGTTGGTTAATTAATTTTTTTATTCGTATCTCTGTGCCTATTAATTATTTTCTTTGTTTCCTTTAAAAAAATAACCGTTGTATTTTCAGTCTACTCTTTGTTAGTTAATTTTTTATTATTTCTGCCTATTACTTATAACATTTGTTTCCTTTTAAGAATAACCGTTGTATTTGACTGTACACTTTGTTAATTAATTTGTTATATTCGTATCACTCTATCTACTATTTTTTTACTTCATTTTAAGAATAAGCATTGTATCTTGAATCTACACTTCCCTAATTAACTTCTTATTGGTATCTCTCTACCTATTATTTATTTTCTTTGTTTCTTTTTAAGAATAACCGTTGAATCGTGACTCTACGCTATGTTAATTAATTTTTTATTGGTTTTAATTTGCTGTTACAAGTTCCTTGGTGAGTGTTCATGTTGTGGCTCGTTGTTTATGGAGACGCGAGGAACTCATTACACCAAACTCAAATTATTAGTTTTCCTTGCACTTTTAGCCTAAAAATATTGAAGTCTTCGTTTAGCCATCTATTAGTTACCTCTTGTAAGACTTTTACATCAGCTGAAAGCGCGGTGATGATCTATTTCAATATTCTTGGCTGTAAAAATATGTTGAATGTCACGGAATGATATCTGATAAAAGCTCAGATATACGAAAACCCCCAAAAAAAAATTAATGGGCAGGTGTAAAAAAATTGAGGAAAGTCAACATCACCACAAAGCTGCAGCAACTAATATGGCACTTTGATGAAGAAATGAAAGACTCGTGTCTAAATTTTGTCCGTGAATCCCCGCCAATATTAAAACCAGGTAAATTTCTAGCTTGTAGTGTAAATGTATTTTATATTTTTAATAAAGACGTTTCTACAACAAATTATCAGTATTTCGTACTTACGTTTAATAATTTCCACAAGTCTTTACTTTAGGGTTTTATTAGTCCAGGCCCAAAAACTGTTATATCCCGGCAGCTCAGCATGGAAAACCCATTTCAGGGTCTTGTGAGTCGATGCAGGAATTATTACTTTTATATATATATATATATTTTACGGACCCACAACAATACTTTTAATCGATAAATTATTTAATTTTTCATATTAATTACCAATCATCAGCAAAAGAAAACTGAACATGAAAGCCTATCCTGTACAACCATTGTAATAGATAAAATTTGTTAGGAATTTAAATATTACGTAGAGTGGAGTATTTTTGCCAGACTCTGTAAAGAATGGAGCCTGGAGGCTGAGAAGTATGACAATTTACTGCCGGGCTAAAGACTGACTGGACTGGATACATACGTCTTGCGGGGTCAGACTCGGTAAAGAGGGGTGTCCCTGGGGAGGGGGGGCGGAGAAGAGTGACAATTTACTGCCCGGACCTTTCTGCCGAGAGTTTTGTGAATCGAAAATTTCCAGAGACAGTAACTGAGCGGACAGAGAACGTGACAATTGTGGGAGTGGATTATTTCTGGAGTAGTCTTTTGGCAGCAGGAGAGTGGAGTCATTCTGAAAAAAAAAGAAAGCTGTGTACAGTGATTCTCTTTGTGAAGATTAACTCTGCGAGAAGCACGAAGAGATTTTCCGCGGCCTCAAAGGTTAAAGGGAAAAAATAATTTATGTTCCTTTTACGAAAATTACATTCATTCCATCAAATTTTGTGTTTCTGTTTTCCCTACCCTGGAAAAGAAAAAGAGTCTATTGAATGCTGTTTTTCCTCCTTTAAAATCGTATGCTAAAATTTTATATTAAAGAAACGTATTGTAACAGTCATCCACATCTGCTCGGATTTTGACGGTGCGGAGTCAAAAGAAAGGAGATAGTATTTGAGCCAGGGGCACGCCTGGGGTGTTCCCCCAAACTATGGTGAGATTTGACGGCATGGGATGGTGTTTTTCCCCCAAATACCCAGAGAAGAGTAACCATAAATGTTATTGGTCAATATCCATCCCTGCCTGCTTGCTGATATTAACTAAAAAAGTGTGGAGATAGTATTAAAAAGACTTGCAAAAGAGATTTCGAGACATGATTGGAGTTGAGGTAAGGGAGATTGTGGAGACGAGCAGATGATGGGAATTATCGGACTGGTAGTCCAAGGAGACAAGGATTAACAGAAACTCTGCCTACCATGAACCAGGAAGAATAGCGGCGGCGGCTTTGATTTGGATCGAGTACGACCCAAATAGGAGGAAGACGTTTAGTCTTATTATAAAGACTCATTATTAATATATTAATATCGCGCTAAAATAAATTAATATCCCACGTGTTCATTTGAGTGTGAAGCGGAGGTTGATTACACCACCATCAAACCCCCTTCCCCCGGCACCCTTGTCTCTCGTCTTCATCCTCTCAGTTTCAAACAGTTGGAGTAAGATTAATTCAAGCTGAATAAAGTGCGAGGGTTTCAATCACCCGGAAGAACAAGGAGAACGTTTCCCCGGGTATAAGGAGCGTGGGAATCGTGTAAGGGGAGGGAAGTTTTGAATGACAACCCTCCTCCGTCCCTCCCTCCTATGGAGGCTCCAGGAGTGGAGAGAAAGAGAAAGAAAGAGAGAGAAAGAGACACAGGGAGAGAAAGAGAGAGACAGAGAAAGAGACAGAAAGAGAAAGAGAAAAAGAGAGAAACAGACAGAAAGAGAGAGAAAGAGACAGAAATAAATAAAAAGAGAAAGAGAGAGAGAAAGAGACAGAAATAAATAAAAAGAGAAAGAGAGAGAGAGAGATAGAGAGAGAGATAGAGAAAGAGACAGAAATAAATAAAAAGAGAAAGAGACAGAGATAAATAAAAAGAGAAAGAGAGAGAGAAAGATAAAGATAAAGAGAGAGAAATAGAGAGAAGAAGAGAGAGAAAGATAAAGATAAAGAGAGAGAAATAGAGAGAATGAGAGAGAGAAATAGAGAGAGTGGGGGGTGACGAGATTAGAGGACGGGGTAGTTGAGAGAACAATTGGACAACAAGTGGAGAAGTGTTAGGGGATGAGAGAAAGTAACCGTAACCACGCAAAGATGGTAATTCGACCAATTAATCAACAACCATGGAAGAAGCGAGATTTCCACCGTTGCCTTGACATTGACGTGAAGCAGACCAAGTTCACTACATCCTCATCCTCCTCCAGTGTCCTCCAGTTGCCCATCCAGCGACTCCTTTGATCTGCTGTGTTGACAACAACTCGACGGCGACTTTGTCTGTCGAAAAAATAATATATGCTAATTTTCCCGTAGAGTTTGACTTTAAAAGCAGCCTCTTTGGACTGAACACAGCAACCAACCGAACAAGGCTGAAATTCCCCGTCAGTAGAATATGTAATGCGCTGCGGATAAGATAGTCCTCGGCGGCACTTTGGGGAACTAACAATGTTTTGATAGCGTATAGAATTAGATTGAAAAAGAAACCAATTGGAATAAAAATTTTTAAAAATAAAATAATTGTACGTGATTGAAAGTAAATAATAACAACTCATTTCTCAATTAAAAATTTTTTTTTAAAAGATGAAATGTACTACGTTTTATCTCTAATTTAAGACTTTTTCAAAGATAAAATTTAGCCACACTCCATACCAACATTTTTGGCCGATGATTTCTTAATATTCACACTAATATTACACTCAACTAAATTCCTCTTTTTCGCGAAAGACCATTTTTTGAAAAATTAAATATGGAGGAAAATGGGCGACGAAATATAGTCAGATAGTACGAAATTTTTTTTGTTAGTCTGATACAACCTTCACATGTTAGCCTATTCTGCGCAAGCCTTTTCATTTCGTAATAAATAAACACATCGTCACAAATCTTCTCAGTGTATACCGTTCTTGATTACCCTATTCTATTCTCACTTTCCTCTAATGTACTGGACCCTCATTTCTCAAAATCGTGGACTATCAATCTTTCCCTTCTCCCCGTATCAATTTCCTCCATATTGTTCTCTCTTCTCTTATCCTTGTTATCGACCCATCTTATTTCTAAAGCTTCTGCAACTCCTACCGTATACGTTTCACACCCATATAACACCACATTTCATACCAACATTTTTAGTAATGATTTTCTAATATTCATACTTATGTTAGCCCTTTCTTGCTTGTACTATCCTATTCCTTACTACATTGATGAATTGTTTGCTATAGTAGAAAATTCGATTGCTAAATGTTTCCTTTTTGAATGACTATGTTTTTTGCAAGTAATTTTGTTCTTTCTACAACGACACGTATTACTCATCATCTTCTTCTTCTTCCAGCTGACACTTGTTTGCTTAATCACGCATCCGTGACCTTTCGTCATCCACTTAAATGGCACGCATGAATTTCTCTGCAAAGGTCATTTTCATTAGATCATGCTGTGATGGTCTTTCTGCTGCATGGTCGAAGTTTAGGTTTAAAGTATGGCGATTGGATGATGGTGGATGATGGTTCACTGAAGCCACTGTCTTGCCCCCTAATAATCAATATCAACGCACGTGTCGCACATCTCTCTCTCTCTCTCTCTCTCTCTCTCTCTCTCTCTCTCTCTCTCTCTCTGCTTCATTGCCTTTCCACTGAGACGCCATTGTAACCGGATTGTGTTTGTTAACATTTGTTAGTGGTCGCTCAAAATATTGGAAGATCCCGCCAGCTGTGTACTGTGTTCCGTTATACGGACGGTTTTTTTGAACGCAAACGACGTCAAGCCAGCTGAAATTCACCGTCAACCTGCAGACAGATGTGACGGTGAGAAAGTGGGTCAGGCAGGCAATTCAACGATGAACGAAGCTGTGCGGAGGGACCTTCTGTTATCCATGACGGTTTGGTTGAAAAACTGAATGAGTAAATTCGTGAAAAAACGCGGTTCACAATTAGATTACGTTTTTGGCGAATTTCCACAACTTGTTTTTTTTTAAAAAAAACCTGTTTCTGCATGAGACTGTCAGAAATATCATAAATTGTGTTCAACAGAGGCTGTTTTCCCTAGCTGCAACTTTCTTCTATGAGGAAGGCTGACAAAAGTTGGTTTCCCGCTATGACAAATGTCTGAAAAATTGTGGCAACTGTCTAGAAAAATAGTCTAAGAAATGTTATATTTTCTAGTTTGATAAAATTTTTTTGACTACTTACAGACTTTTTTAAAAAAAACAAATTCCTAAAAGGTAAAATAAACGTTTCGGTACTCATTTGTATATTTCTACACAGGATAATAACCTCAACAAGGTACAAATAAGTTTTTCTTTCCTTTTTTGGAATTTTTAAAAATAAAGTCTAAATAAGCACAACATTTTTTTTATGTTGTTTATGAAATGTTCTCTCGTGTTAAAATAAATTTAGTTTAGAAAAAAATAATTAGAATAACTCATTTAATGCAAGAAATTCCTTGACTATATTAAAATAAATATATCAAATATAATGAATTGAAAGTGATCAGGACTAGGTAAATCCCCGCTAGATGCTGCTACCTGCTGTGGAGCCGTGTATCACACTGTGACGTTTAGGGAGTATAGTTTTATGTTTGAGTGTCCGTAGTAAAATAGAGACAATAGTTGAGGTGATGGATACAACGAATTCGAAAAGCGTGAAATAGAATTCGACGGGGAAAAGATTTGGCTAAGCTTCGAACAAAGACGTGATATCCCATTACGAGAGGAAAGTCGTGCGTGGATAAGTGATATACTTAATTGTTGAATCGGACGTTACTCATAAGCCGAGACAAAGGGCCGGGAATAATGAAGTAATTTATCAGTGACGGCCGCATCATCATCATCACGGTCGTCGTCGTAGTCGTAGTCGAGTGTCATGAATCGCTTCCTGCGCATTAATGAACGAGGGAGGCGGTCAACTTAAACGCGCTACAATACACTTATTAGTAACAATGGCGAGATGGAAATGCGAGGGAGGGGGAGGAAGCAATAAGGCCGGATTCGCACGTGTGCGGTCCCGTGATTCACAATGGACCATCTGCGTGATTCAGCGGCGTTGACTCACTCAACCCTTCAACGCCGCCTACTTGTTGAGCTGAGTAATCGCCCGGGACGGATTACCCGCGCCATTTTGGAAGGACCCGTGCGTGGCACGCGCGCCTAATCGAATCACCGGGGGCTTCGGCTCTGACATCTGGCGTGGGACACGTCATCAGCCAACATCCATCCATCCAGCTCTGGTCGTGTTACAGCAGCGACACCATTTAAAGTCCCCCTGCGAAGTGACATCTAAATGGAATCCATTGTGTCCCCCCTTCGTGAAAAAAAAATAATAATAATTGCGACACTTGATCGGAAACAATTTCTCTGTTTTCTCAACTGACAGCCTGTGTACTCCGCGGAGCAAACGTTTCCATTAATTTATAAATAAAGTTTTTAAGTTAAACCGCCTTATCATTATAAATAAAACACAAAGAATGGCCAATACACTGTAAGGTGTAATAAATTCAAAGTGTTATTAATGTAATAAATGGTTTTTTTTTGGTAACAGGCTACATGAGGATGATCCTGAAACAGGCAACTCCCCTTTAATAGCATAGGAAGGGAATTGAAAAGGGGGGATGCGGAAGGTAGAGCAAGGTAGCCAAGGGTTAACTAGGGCCCCCGGGCTATGGTTTAAGGATCCTACCAGGTGTTTCACCTAAAGAGATGCAGGGAAAACCCTAGAAAACCTGCATCAGGTAGGTCGGGCATTGGGAACTATTCTCACGCCCTTCCGAATGACGGGAGACGAGTCTGCTGTGGGGTCGCAGCATTCCCTTCTCCGTGTCTCCACCAGTTTCAGGAGGCAGTTGGCCGACTGATCCAATGGGATTAGCGGACAACTCTTGCCATATGCCCAAGGTCTTTGACCCCAGTACATATACCTCCTAAAATAGGTGAAGGTGTCTCGGCATATGAGAACTTTGATAACAAATACCCAGAGAGAGTGCGAGGCATCCCCGACATGATCAGGTAAGCCTCACAGTCACTCTGGACTGAAGCACCTGCGAGAAAACTCCCTCAGCGCCCATAATAAATGGGGAATTCCGTTAAAAAATGAAGGAAATATTTACAAAAACAACAGCAAGGAGGAGTGTGTCTCATACTCTCCGGTACACAAAAAAAATGGAAAAATGCGTTTCATTACCAACGTTTTGCAGGCGAATACTGGCATTCACTTTAGAATATCACACGTTATTACTGGACGGTAAAGAAGACCTTCTGAGGTGCTGTGGTCATCACCGACGTCTCGGATTCGAATCACGGCAGGGGCATTAATTACTGTCGTTAACAGGATCGAGGACAGGACCACTGTGGGGTGTCACGAAGCCAAGGAGAAAAGGTTGTGACCGATGCGTCACGATAGTATATAAATTTACGTGGCCACAGATCATCACGGCTTGTTGATGTTCGTAAGCATTTACAAATGATTGTCTTTCGCCTTGATAGTTGCAAGCGACTCTGTTGCTTTGGGTTTCCCTTTAAACTAATTCGTGTACAATAGTTTTGGCCTCTGTCATTGTATGGGCGAGGTTTTCTCTCCAACTCCTCGGGCAGAGGGACGTGAAAGGTTCACATTATGGAATTAATTTTTAACCTTGAGTGCTGCACCTGAGCTCGACTGCACACATCAGGTGGGCAAGTGCAACAAGTGATAAGCTCCGGGAGAGACTTGTTGCTGCGAGCGTGCAACACCAGACGACGACGACGACGACTTGCACAGCTAGATGCAGCACAGTGATGACGACACTCTACAATTATGTTGCTATGTATGTTTGTAATATTCTCCAGCGTGAAAAAACTTGGTCTCTAAAACCCCCAGCTGTTACCGCAGTGAGAGGAGAGAAACCTCAAGCAGGAAGGTGCCTTCCTGGCGGGCACCCTACCACTGAGCTAGTCCCGAGAACCGATTCAACATCCCTCCACTACCGTAAACCTAAGCTAGGCCTCATTCTAGGAAATAAGAGAAGAATGGACATTGCGTAAATTGATCACAGGTGCAGGGAGGGAATGTAGAGATTCTTGAATCGGTCCTTGGAACGTCGACTCGGTTTATCTCAGTTGGTAGAGCGCCCGGCAGGTCCTGGACCCGAGTCCCTGGGTCCGGTTGACATTTTTTTCCATTCTTGTCTTTCTTCTAGAGAAATAATACGTTGGCAAGACTGGGCCTGCAGACTCCAGCTAAATGATTCCAAATTACCGTATGATAAAGGAAAATCATCATTCTGAGCAGTTAATTAATTAAATTCTCGTAATAATCCGTCATTGAACGGCACAGGTATCGATCGATATTTCACTTTCCCGTGACGTCATAGGCGTGTCGTCGTCTACAGGGACGACTGTAAAAGCGTCCGCCAGGGTCCCTCCGATTAATCAGCTTAGAAGCAATTTTATGCGGGATTCACACAGCAGCAGGGTTGCAATGAAATTTAGTTGGACGCAGGGCGCGCCACTTGGAGTAATGGCCTCGGGCAGGGGGTTGACGAACTCACTTCTCACTTACTTTACACTAATACACGGGGAACGCTTTTAGTGGCCCTCATAGAACCAGTAAAAAGTGATTTATCAACTACTGCAAAAAGAAGAAAAATCTCAAAGTCACCAACCAACAAAAAAACAAAGTAGGTATATCTAGAAATCACTACATTACAAAAAAAAATTATAAAATGAACCACCCAAATTTTTCTCTTGGGTTAACAGGCTACTTGAGTGGGATCCTGAAACACGAAACTCCCCTTTGATAATATAGGTAGGGAATTGTTAAAGGGGGGATGCGGAAGGTAGAGCAAGGTAGCTAAGGGTTGACTAGGGCCCGCGCACTATAGTTTAAGGATCCTATCCCGGTGTTTCACCTAAACGGCATGCAGGTAAAACTCTAGAAAACCTGCATCAGGAAGGTCCGGGATACTGAGTTCTTGTATCAGGCCCTTCTAAATAACGGGAGAGAAATTTGCATTGGGGTCACAGCATTCCCTTCTCCATGTCTCTACCGCAGCTAGTCAACTGATCCAACTCTTACCGCATGCCCGAGGTCTGCGACCCCAGTACATCAAAGGAACTGGCGTAAAAAAATGCTAATGCGTTCCACTATGGAGTGTGGCGCATGCTTTTGGGGTCCCATAAAGGAAAACCCACTTGGACGCGTTGGAGAAGGTCCAGAGAAAAGCAGCAAAATTTGTAGCACGGGGACAAGGAGACAAAGTGAATGGTTTGGGTTGTGAATAGTTAGGACGAAGGTGGTAAAGCGTGGGGAGAAATACGCGAGAAATTAAAGAAGCCAACATATATAGGTAGGGAGGATCACCAGTTTAAAACTAGAACAGACATATTCGTTTTTAAATAGAACCATAGACGATTGGAATAAGTTACCTGCAGCGGCGCCGTTCGAGGTAAAACCTCATAGTATTAGGTCATTTAGGGAGAAAATTAAAAGACTGACATAAATTCGGGGACAGAAATTAATCTTAAAGTATTCATTTTCACTTTTTTAATTTTGAGGGAATTGAATTTGCTTAATTAAGTGAAATAATAGAAATAGTAATTGTTAGAGTATAAGTTAAGTATAGTTAGTAGTTTTTATTACTTAATGTATTTTTTTCCACTGTTGTAAGCGGACGTATTCCCGTGTAGTTTAATAAATACATACACCTCCCAAAAGAGCCTGAGGTGCCTCGGTCTGTGAGAACTTTGAAACCAGAGAGAGAAGAAGGCATCCGCGAAGGATGGGAAAACCCATTAGTAGTCTAGGGAGAAATAACAGCGAAAGAAGCTCCCTCATCAAAGGATATCGACGACAAAACAAGTTACGTCTTCATGAAACAACTGAGATCACAGATATCTACAACATGTCAACTGAATAAAACTTTGATAAGACCAGTGTTGACTCGGCACCTGGGAAAAAAAACAAACCAAAACCCTCCCTACATATCTCAGAAAGGAGAATATTGGGAACGAATTTTGGATCAATATGTGAAAACGTGAGATGTAGAAAACCGTTAACAGTAAAAACTATGAGGACAACATGATTGAGTAAAAGTAATTAAATAATTAAATTATTTTTACTCAATCATGTTCTACTAGATAAGACTAGATAAGAGACCAAGTTTTCACTTACCAGAATCAACGTTTCGTCACCGGATTTCAGACTTCCTCAGGTAATGTCACTACAAAAATTATACAAAAAAATTAATTAAAAATTAGTAAAATATAATATTAATAACATTAGTGATAATAGAACAGTACTGAATTTTTTTATGAACAAAAGAATAGTATTCCAAGTATATAAGAACCCAAAGTTGACTGGCTACAAAGGGCGACTTCAACATGAAATATAATACAAGAATACAGATTTTATTTAATTAATTAATTGACTGATATAACCAGAGTAAAAATAAATTAAACGTGTAAATCTTGAGATTGATGTAACTATTGCAGGAACGACCAGAATCCTAGTAAAACCTACACAAAGAAGACGGAACACGACCTAAAGGACGACCAAAAATCAGTTGGATCGATTCTGTCGGGGGGAAATATCGTCGGGGTGGTGAGGGGATGGATGGAGAGAAAAGACCGAGGGTTCTGAAGTCTTGAAAGGAGGAGTGGAGGAGGCTGAGGTTCACGGTGGACTGTACAGTCGTAATAACAAGAAGCAATGGTAAAAAAAACCTACAGTTCTCATAAAGGAGAATATTGAGAAGTAATTTTGGATAAACATGTGAATACGGGAAACAGAAATTAAGGTTAGACGATGAATAGTACACGCTATAAGGACAGCTTGATAGAGAAAAAATAATTAATTTAAATAAATTATACCAAGTTTTTTTTACCTGAACGACTAGAATCTATAAAAAGTGAGAATGATCATTTTGAAATAGTTATAACTTGATGTACGAACGACAAGAATTTATTAAAATATATAAACGGCTCCCTCAGTCAAAAAACATGTCTCTTCGTTAGTCTCCGAGCTACGAGTAGCTCGAATCTTGGCTGTACAGGTAAAAAGAACAGAGGCAGGAGAATAATTATCTCTGTCAAAAGATTACATATATATAAATTGTAGCACATTCTCCGCTACGACTCCTTAACAACATTTTAAAGGGATTCGTAACGTCACGTATTACTCGTAAAAGGACTATATGAGAAAAATAACTTATTAAATAATTTAATCGGCCACTTTGTCAGTAATTTATAATTTAAATGTGAAATGTTTCGTCTCTCATCTGAGACTTCTTCAGGTACTAAAACAATTTACAAACTGTAACGGAACTTCACTCCTTGCGGCATATTGTTGCATTTCGGTCGCAGGAGTCACGGAGTTGGTATAATAGTTATTAATGTATGGAAGTGTAAATTAAAGTTTAAGAATGGCCGAAAAAAGGAAAAAAATTAGTAAAACAATAAAATATCAGGACCGAAACATGCAGTTGTTTTTAATTTATAGTTTGTTATGTTTCATTAATTTTTTTGCCTGTTTTTGGCCTTATTTAAATTTAGTCATGGAGTGAGGTTCCATGTACAGATAAATTTGTAAGTGTAAAAACCATGTATTCTATTTTTTTTTAATTTTCATAACATATTACTTAAATTAAATATTTAAAGTCAAAAAATTATATTGTAATTTTTTACTTAAATTGTCGTAGTACATGTAGAAGACAAATGAGAGACGAAACGTCGTAACATTTCATATTTAAATTATAAATTACTGTGAACGAGGGTAATTAAATCATTGATACGTTTAATTGTCAGAAAAATTATTTAATAGCTTATTAACTATTGGAGGAACTCAAAATGGACGTAGGAGGAAGACAGAGACTAGTTGCTAAATCCACTCTTGCGGAATTGGAGTATTAATTTCAAGGAATAAGCGTGGATGAAAGGACTTGCACACTCCTCGCTTAGAATATGGCGGCATATATATACAGTCATTACGCTCACTGAACCACGTGTAATTGTATAGTTTCCCAGTTTCATCCCTTGTCACTTCCGGGAGTAATATTCTGTCGTTCCCGTAGGTTTTAAATTTAATTTTAAGCTGGATTTCCTACGCAAGCTTTTTTTAACGTGCAAAGCCTCGGCCATTTTTCTCCTTTCGCAGAGAGAGAAAGCGCCCAATTAGCATGTTCCTCCCCCCCTCCCCCTCAGCAACCCTGACTTTTATACAGCCACACACGGCCATTTGCCCTGTGTCCCACACAAAGCTCGCTTCTTCCTCCTCCGCTCCACAATTTGTCTGTCTCTCGTGTTGCGTCTGCGACGACCTTTCCACTTCAACAAAACCCCGGATGAGTAAACTTAGTGAAATCTCGACTTCAGTGTTTGGTTTCTGTTAATAAGTATCTATAACTTCAGCCCTTAAAATGAGCTTAATTAAAGAAACAAATGCTATACCTATCATCCATGTAACATTACTCTTCTCATCACATTGTTAGCACAAAGTCTCCCATAACCTCATTACATAAAAAGGTACTGTAATGAGTGGATGTGACGACCGCCATTTACTTTCGTCACTGTGTGACGAATTCCCCATATAGGAGACACTCGGGACAAGTGAACACCAAGACACGAGAGAGGCGAGACATCGGAATGCCGAACACGTGCCAAAATCTCCGTTTGGCGAGTCCAGTTCTTTGACCCCGGGAAGTTTGGCAGACGCGTCTCCTCCCAGAAATTAGGGAGAGAAACCGCGGGATTTTAATAGGAGACTGAGGGTCAGGTGATCCGCCGTGCACGTCATGGTTGGAACTTGACCTGGAGAGATGAAGTGTCAGAATTTTCAACAGTTGGGTATGGAAAATTGAACAAGTAGGATGACAGGAGAGAGTCGTGGTAGTTGAGCCACGGCACTAGAGAAATTAGTCGGTCAGGAAAGACCTTTGAAGTAATCACGTAACGAGGAACCTTGCTGGCGTAATAGGATGACTCTACAACGAGGTGAACTGCAAGCAGGTGGAGTCCTGTGCAAGTAATTTCCCAGAGACCAGGAACAAGATCCGGAGGCTACCAGAATTCGTGGAAGACCGACCTCAAGATACCGGGGTGGGCAAAGGAAAACTACGTGGTGGCGATTTTGTTGCTGCACGATAACCCAACAAAAAAAATAACCCTTTAGCACATAGAGTCTTACTAAATCCAATTGAGCAAGTCGTGGTAAATTTTTTAATTAGACCATAAATATTGTCTTTTGTTTTCTGTGAACTAATTAAATTTTTATGTAACCAAACCCAATAATTTATTTTGATTTAAATTTAAAAAAGCCAACCCCGCAGTTAGTTATAGTAAGTTAACTTTCAATTAAGTGACATTTTCTATTACATATCCTTTTTGCAAAGGACATTCACAAAGAATTAAAAGACAGACCTCAATTTTTTGGATTGAAGGACCTGGAACCCTAATACGAACGAAAAATATTACAGGTATCCTAATGGAATCATAATACTACCGATTACTGAAGAGAGCCTAAAACTAGAGAGTTGAAAATAATTTCCGACCGATTTTAGAATACATTTTTATTTTTAAGAATTCCCAAAGAGGAAATTAAAAACGATGTTCGGTACTTGTTTGTACCTTCTTCAGGTTTTTTTCCTAATAATCAATACATCAATTGTCACATTTTAAATACAACATTCTTACGAACATAACCACAAATTTTACAATATTTTGAAAACGTCTCCCCGACAATTTTACACTTTCTCAGTTGTGTTTTTAATTCAAATTATATTAATCTATTTCTTTTATTTTGGACACACTTCGTATGTTATTTATAGGATCGAGTCGGATTCGTTCAGTTATTTTATTTAAATAAATAATCTCTTCATTATTAATTAATACAGACGCCAATATAATGTAAAACACCATGAAACTGATAAATAAATACAGTCTCATTTCCACAAATAATAAGCGAACGGTCTTCAGAGATAACGAACCGTCTCAAAGGATTAAAAAACCGCCAGGTGCGGACTTCAAAGCATTGAATTTGAATTCTTATTTTTTCCACGATTTCTTTCCTATTGTCTTTTCATCACCCTTTGATGTTTCCTTAAGTTCGTAAATGCAGGATGTAATTTGGGAGGAGGGGGAAGTCAAGTTGCCGTGGTTCCGTGAAATATGTCACGTAGAAAAGGCGGTTCTAATTATAATGGAACATGTGCCGAATAACGAATAAAAAATCTTTAGTATTGTTCCTTTTTTATTTGAATCCTTTCATCGTGTTCGAACTGCGTGATATGATTCATCAAAAGTGAGAGTCATATTTGAGGAACTGAAATGTGGCAGGTTTTCCCTGTACGTCATCTACTGACACATTCGAATATTTTTCAACTACAATGGTTCCCCTCACATAAAACCAGTATTTTTTATCGGGGTTTTAAGAATAAGAGGCCCAAGATGTTTTTTTTTGCAATTGCGTTTATTAATACTCAAGCTATTTTATTATAGAGAATTAAAATTGCATGATAGACATCTTGATAGTGAGTGTAAAATCATTCTCACACAACGTGCGCATTTTGAATCTCATTTGCATTAGTTGCTGAAGTTACGGATATTTTTTGTGGCAATGAGAACATTTGTTAGTAAGAAATCAATTGTCAAGTACTGCAACAGTAAACAAACACTGCATAGTATATAGTAGAATACTTATGTGAAGTGTTTCAGGTGGAGCGTGACTTAGGGGTTTATCTTGTTGAGCGAGGAAACTTTTCAAATTGAAGCAGTTTACGCTTCGGGCCTCTGTTGTGGCGGTTTAATGAAGTAATTATTGGTTGTACCCGCGGAAGATGAACCTAGAGGAGGGGGGAACGGGAAGCGATCGATGATCATAAGTTAGGGCTGCTTTATGCTCGGCGTCGCGTCTACGCAGTATTTTCCCTATTATCCCAAGTTTCGTCGTCTTTGCGCTGCAGATTCCCGGCGACGTCATGGCAGAACATCAAACAACATTAATTTTTACAATTACACAGAAAACAAATCACAAGGCTCAGTCTATGAATAGAACGCTGAGATTGTAACCACCCGAGACGGGTAATAAATGCCAATGGCATCCCAATTTCCGTAACTCCAAACATAAGAATTTTTAATAGATATACAGTATTTTTTTTTCAAATGAACTTAATATTTTCCGCCCCTTGTGGTCTAGTGGCTATGAATATAAAAGATTATCACGTTTAAATGCATTGGTTTAGTACCTTTTAAAAAATTAGTTTGTTATGTTAATTGGCGCCCAACGTGGGGCAAAGTAAAATATAAAATCAATAAATTGGTTATTACAATATATTACGTAAAAATAATATGATGTGATAAAATTGATGTCAATTCAATGCAATTAATCCTCAGTCATATAAACATAAAAATCTCTTAGAAATATGCCTATTTTAATTTGACGGAAGTTAAAAACTTTGTATTTTTCTATAGCTAAATATTTGTGGTGTAAAGGCGGAATATTCAATAAATGTACATATTGACTTTAATTGTCTATTTAAACTTGTTTACTTATCCCATATTTGTAAATGTATACTCCAATAAATGTACATATTGACTTTAATTGTCTATTTAAACTTGTTTACTTATCCCATATTTGTAAATGTATACTCCAATAAATGTAGATCATCCAACATTTTTATTATAGTTTCCGTAGTACATGCGCATAATATTAATTTCTTTTCCCCGTGTTTCATTCTTCCTTTAAAAATGTTATGTGATTCATATACCATAACAAACATTATATTACGTAAAATTTGGCAATTAGTTACGGTCAATTACAAAATAAATATCTGACAGCGTGAGAAAATCTGGGGAGGAAAAAGAGAAGAATTTACTACTCCCGTTACTTCACAATTAAAACGGATCAAAATGGCCGAGCGTTTGTTGGTGGCGCTGCTGCTGCCGCGGCTTTTCATTTCAACGTCGAGCTCGACGGCGGGGGGAAAAAATAAATAAAAATACGAAGGCAAATCAAATCGAGGAATTCCCGGAAAAAACTTTTACGCTTTGAAGGCTGTTGTACAATAGCTGGAGAATTCATTCAATGTTTTTTTTAAAAAAAAATATTTCATCCTTTAATTTGATTTCAAACAAATAACGTACTTTTATACATCACAAGTACCACTTACTACAGTCGCCGTTGAAAATTGAGGAAAAAATAAACAGTTGTGAAATTATTTTCATAATTAACGAAGCAGGGCAAAGGAGAGAATATAAAACATGAGTATTTGAGGCAGAAATGTTGTTGGAACGTACACGCGGAGATGAGAATAAAGCCACTCATGACGTGATATTCCTTCCGCTGATTGGTGTGGAAGTTTCCACCGCCAATTCCAAGAGGGATTTTAAAATGTCAGCTGCCGCGGGGAGGAAAACATGAATCACGTGGCGGGGACTTGATCTCTTCCCAATTATGAGATTGTTCTAAGTGGCCGTTGTATTATATTTCTAATTAAAACGTAAAGTTGAGCTTCTAAATTCAATCTAAACGATTCTGGTTCCGCACAAACTTACCGCAAACTCGTGATGACTCACAAGGCGAATAATCTACAGGTACCTTCAATAACCACAACAAAATAAAATTTATACTAAATAACGGCACAATCAATGTTCCTGTGCCACAAGACACATGGAAATAATCCCGGTACCCTAAGAGATGCCAAAATAGCCGAATACAACAGACTTGTTCAGAGACTCGAAAACCCTAATAGAGGTAATATACTCTAGGTACTTTAGGAAATTCTAAAATACACCGAAAGAGGGATAAAATTACTAACGGTACTTTAAGGGATACAAAAAAATGGAACCCTAATACTAACGAAAAATATTACAGGTACCCTAATGGAGTCATAAATACTACCGATTACTGAAGAGAGCCTAAAACTAGAGAGTAGAAAATAATCCCGGTACCCTAACATATGGGAAAAAAAACTCTCGACCGCTGGTGTTTCGACTTTTTTTCACCCTAACGACGTTTCTTCCCGTATCATAAGCAACACGTATACGAATCTCGGTAGAAATATTGCTCCATGAGAAAATATTGTACGTATGGAACCTTGTTTCTTCCTCTCCATCCCGCCAATACTAGTGGATCAATACAACTACAACTTAACCGGTATGCTGAATGTCAGAATTAAACTCATCGACTCCCTTAACCCCGGACTCGACAGCAAGTTCACACCTTCATTTTTTCAGTAACTCCCCTTCATGCCGGTCCAAGCCAGTGGGTTGAGATGAAAGTCAAAGAGCATTGGGAGGAACTCGACCTCATTCACCAAAACTATATATATATATTTATTTGACGCGAATTTACGACCGTTCCTGTATCATTTAAACTTTCCACCCCATCTATGACGCCTCGAGGGATGGTCACCGTGTCTTACCGTCGCAATGTTTCTTTCCGGGTCGGAAGGAACGTGACGAAAGATCTTCACTCATTTTAAATTATATGTATAACATATACACATTCAAAGGGCAAACTATATTTATAAGACTATCCTAGTATTGTTAGTGAATAAGGAATAGTCATTACTAAATTAAGTGTGAGGATAATCAACAAGACCAATGGTTCTCTTCTTCTTCTTCGTCTCTACAGTCTATTGAGGGCCTGGGCCTACCGGGCCGACTGCGGACTGTCCTCCTACATGACACATTTCAAATTTGAAGTGATCCGTGGTCAGCGTATCGATTCTTCCAAAAGTCTCAATCTCAGTCTCCGTGATCATGACGGTACAATCATAAAGGCCCATGCCAGGATTCGAACCTGGGACCCACTGGGTTGTGAGACAGCGTTGTTAGCCACTACAACCTCATAAATCAAATATAGAACACACTTTGAAACATTCTGCATAATAATAACGACGACTAGTGTACAATTTAATTGAAACACCAAATGCCGAATTATCATTAATCTACAATAGAAACATTTGGATTATATTAGGATTAAATAATAATTAATATTTGCATATTTACGTCGCCTCGATTATGCTGACATCCAAATCAAGAGATGTTTATGGGCAGGATTCAGGAGAAGGGAAATTTACTGGTCCTGGTCTTCAGGTTGCAAAGAAGTCATGGATGTCCAAGTGGATATAAATGACACTTCCTTTACAATTTATTCAAGTAATCATGTAAATTACTTATCCAGCGAATAAATATCTATAAGCCTGTACTATCTTCGGATAAAAAATTTCGCAAAAATAATAAAAAAAGAATGACACTAATAAGGCGAGACGACGCAGGTCCTGGGCTGCTGATGCAGTGAAGAGGATAGTGACGCTTAATGTTTATAAAAAAAATTAATTTTATTCATTGACACATTGTTGAGAAATGTAGGATGTGTTTACTTATAGTAAGTAAGAAGTGTTTTAAAAGTAATGTAATAATTATTATTTTTCCTGCCATTATATATTTTGTTTATTTTGTACTTATCCTATTCGCTGCCACCATGCACAATGCAGGTAAATCTGAATAATGTTTAAAATATTTATTCAATTTTTTTTCGTTAAAAGAAACAAGGTATTGAAAGGTAATAGGTTTAATAAAGCTGAAAATGTTTGCGATTTCCTAAAGCCTTTATAGCAGCAGGTAAAACCTCGTTTTTCCACGTACCAGAGGTAAAACAATATTTCACCGGCAAAAGCACCAGTTTTGTTCGTCGTTTAAAATTTCAGCAAAACGAGAGAGAGTCATTAAATTACAATTAGGTGGTGGCAGTGAAATTTTCAGAAGTAGCCAACCGACCGACCGACCAACCGAAATGACGGTCGGCGGCGCAGGCGGAGGCACATGTGCACGTGAGCTCCTGCGCCCGGGAATACACGAAGCCAAAATCAATACCTGTTGCACCGGGCGATGTTGCGATGGGCTTCTTACACTCTCCCTTCACTTCTCTTCTCTTCCCTTCCCTTCCCTTCCCTTCCATTCCCGTCCCTTCCCGTGCGAGTGAGCGAGCGAGGCTTTGTACCGCCGGCGACACGCGACGGACGGGACACTGCCTCGTATAATCTCCCTAAGCCTCAGTCTGAAGACACGTTGACACTTTGCGAGTGCAGACTCAAGAAAATCCGACACACGACGAATAACATGTGAAAGTCGCGCGTAGGTTGGAAGCAGCGATCAGAAGTTAAAGATAAATCCGCTTCATACGGGGAATTTAAGTAGCACTAAGATTCCTATGTATCTATATTGGTATTGGTCCTGTTGTCTTCTTGAGCACGTCAAAACTCATTGTGCCTGACATTCAACATTACTTTACCTACGAATTCACTTTCTAATCGTCTAGACCTGTGTTGCTCAATTTCCCGCAGGATAATTTTAGTGGTCGGCCATGCCGGCAATAAAACACTACAATCGACGGAATATTGTTTATTAATTTTTTCACGCCCATGTTACTTGGATGCACAAGATTTATCTCTGGAGCGAGACAAAGCGGCGCCATGTTACTGCGTGCGACTCATAACTGGAGGACCAGAATCGATTCCCGGAACGAACGCAAATTCAGAGCCGCTTCCTCTCAATTTCCGCCAAACGTCCTTCTACACGGAATTGTATTAAAAAATAATGCTACAACGGTACATAAGTTTCTTAACGTCGTACTTGAAGTAGCTGTAATTTTTTTATGTCTACAAATTACATGCACATTGTTTTAAACCTCAGGCGAACCAGATGCGTGTTGAATAGTCAACCCCTATATTATCTCTTTACCAATTACTTGCTACTTTACGTATAACTGATCGGAGCAGGAAAATTAGTCTACATCAAATTTAATTCCAGGCAATTCCTTGTGTCGTGCTGTTTTTGTGTCGCAGACTCACTGGTTTACTATTCAAAATGGTTTAAAGAATACGCCACTCATGGTCCACTCCTGTTTTCATCGTCGCATCTCAGCACATTTTACAACTAGATTACTTAATATGCGCATTGTTCAAACTTTTGTTGAACCAGATGCGCGTTGTAATATTCAATCCCTGTATTAATGCTTCACCAATTACTCGATACTTTACGGATAAGGAACGTTAGTCTACATCAATTTTCATTCCAGGTAGTTCCTTGAGTTTTGCAGCTGTTGCGTCGCAGACTCGCTGGTTTACTATTCAAGCCGTCACTCACGGTCTCTTCCAGTCGTCTACTACTGTTTTCATCGTGGCGTCTCAACACATTTCACCAACCGGATTGTATAACAACGAGGTGAGGTTAGCATAAAGTGACGTAAGCCAGATTATATTAAATTTATCTTGAATCATCTGCTGAGGAAGTATGAGAAGTCAAATTGACATTAATTACAAGTATAAGTAGGCTAACATGTAATTAATAAGTAGTAGGGTAAAGAACTGCGAGAGTTCAAATACATGAAACAGAGCCATTGAGAAAAAAATTTCATAAATATAAAAAAATTATGTATATGTAAATAAGGAAGATAACATCATAGAAGAAGAACCGTTACATAAGTAGCAGGCTTGATCAAGACATAAGGGGGTTCACGAAGCTCGAGTAATTAAAATAATTTAAAGTTGAATCTTCATTTATTGGTTTGGATTTTTTTTATATAAATTTGGCATCTTCTTAAACTGAGGAAGCCTCAAATATGGTGACGAAACACCGATTCAAATACAAATAAATAAAATTGTACCAGGTTGTTAATTTATTTCATTTAATGTTTTGGAAAAACAGATCGTTCACTTCTTGTAGCCATGACGAGAAATTACTTGAGACCGAGGTTTGTGAAACTCCTTGTTGTGCTTTGAGGTTAGCTTGCGTCACGCTCTGCTAATCTCCAGCCTCACAGTGTCCTTTCCAAGCTACCGGAACGCGTAATGCCGGTCTACTATTCAACTTAAAAATTGCTCGCTGGTCTCTGTCTATTATTTCAGGATCCGGTGCTGCGTCACGACCCATCACTCGCAGTATTATTATGAGTCATCAAGTGATGGGGGTGAATGTAGCTTACGTAATTCCTTTCACACAAAATAGGCGAATAAGCGTGCCCAGGGATGGTGCAGCGGATAAAAGGTGTTGAAAGGAAACGATCTTGGGAGAACATTACGAGCGATGATTTCAAACAAGAGCTGCGCTTTTCTGGCCGCTTCTGTTGCAGGTAGATAACATTTCTGACGTAATGTTGTAGAAATGTGAGCAAGCAAACGCGCGCGGTCCTTGACCAGGGGAAAGTGATTCTGTGCGCACGCCCAGAGGGCCGCAGCCTGACGTTAAGCCTCCCGAATGTTGCGTCAGTTCCACTGCGGCACAAAAGGGAATTGTCGATCCCGCTGAACGCGTTATACGTAATACAAGCGACGTTAACAGGGATTAGCAGCCATTTTTGAAGCTTCATCTAGAATCCCCGAGACTGTCTGACCGCTGAAAACTCGAGCACACTAAGCGAACCCTATATTATATATAAATATTGACCCACTAGGATTGGGGGATGGAGAGGAGAAAACAAAGTTCAACACGTACACTATTTTGCCATGGAGCAGTATTTGTACACACGTTACTTACGATACGGAGACTGGGATTAAGACTGCTAGAGAATCGATACACTGACCACGTATCACTCGAAATTCGGAATGTGTCCGCAGTCGACCCGACTGGCCCAGGCCCTCAATGGACTGTAGAGCCAAAGAAGAGGAAGAGAACCTTTGGTCCTGTTGGGTCTCCTCACACTTATTTTACTAATGACTATTCCTTATTCACTAACAATACTAGTATTGTCTTATAAATATAATTTGCACAAATATATTTTTTGCGTCAATGAGGTCGACAGAGTTCCTTCCAATGTTCTTTGAGTTTCATCTCATCCCACTGGGTTGGACCGGCATGAAGGGGAGTTACTGAAAAAAATGAAGGTGTGAACCTGCTGTCGAGTCCGGGGTTAAGGGAGTCGATGAGTTTAATTCTGACATTCAGCATACCGGTTAAGTTGTAGTTGTAGAATATTAGGAAGTCAATGTTAAAAATATTCGCATGGAGTCTAGCGTTATATGGATGCGAAACGTGGATGATAGCAATTGTAGAAAGGAAAAGAATAGAAGGTTTTGAAATGTGGCGCTATAAGAGAATGAGATGGGTGGATAGAGAAACTAACGAAGACGTTATAAACAGAATATGGGAAGAGAGAATAATTTGGAGGAGTTTGAAGGAATAGATTAATAGGCTACGTTTTAAGACCCGAGGGTGTTGTAAAATTAGCATTAGAGGTAATAGTGTAGGCAAGAACAGAAGATGGAGACGAGCGATGGAATACGCTAAGCAGATTAGGTAGCAATGAAGAAATGAAAAGGCTTCCTCAGAATAGCGCAGGCAAGGAAAGATGAATTTACTTACAGGTAATATAAGTGCGAATGACAGGAAATCATTGATAAAAATGTTCGTATGGACCGTGACGTTATATGGGTGCGAAACGTGGACGATAACAATTGTAGAGAAGAAAAGAAGAGAAGATTTGGAAATGTGGTGGTATAGAAAAATACTAAAAATAAGATGGGTGGATAGGGTAACTAAACAGGAAGTTCTAAGCAGAATAGGGGAAAAGAAAAGAATATGGAGGAGTATTACCAAGAGAAGGGATAGATTAATAGGCCACGTTTTGAGACAAGTAAAATTAGCATTAGAGGGAAGTGTGTGAGGTAAGAACGGTCAAGGATGGAATACGCGTCGCAGATTATGGAGGATGTGGTAGTTGTGCAGAAATGAAATTTTTTTGCAGAGAATAGGTTAGCATGGAGAGTTTTTCTTCATTTCCAGGGGAAACTTGTTACATTAGATGTGACGTATTAAGAGAAGAGTTTAGCGGATGTGGAGGGAAGTGACCGTTTGCCTTTGTGTTCTATTTTGAAATTCCAGTGTGTGTGTGTGTGTGTTTGGATCCACGCACGCGGCCGGTCATTGCCTTCTTCCGGAATAGAATTTCCGTTCTTCACCGCGGCGTTTCCTAGGCTGATGAATATAGATTTCCGCTAATAATTTGCATGGCGCACTGGAAAGGAGAAGAGAAGGCGACGAGGGTTCAGCATCAAACAAGGAACCACCCTTTGGCGTGTAAAATCAAGTTTCGGTGCACTTGTTCGTCCCCACGTTTAGGAGCCAAGACTGTTTCTCTCTCTCTGGTCGAGGAGGATTGTATTTACAAGCTCCGTCTTTTCTTTGTTTAATTGCGTCCTAATTAAAAAAGTGTCCGCTGCAAAAGATTCCGTGACTGTCTCATTAAACACAACTTAAAAATAGCGAGTCTGGAAGTTGGCTCCCGCGGTTAATTAAAGTCTGCGAACGTAAGGGTTTTACCGTACAAGATCGTGTGACGGAGACAGAGACGACAAATCAACAAGGAAACGTTTTTACAGGGGGAAGAAAAAATAAATTAAAGTGAGAATTGCTGCAGTAGCAATTAATCAGCCAGTTCGTTCTGAAATTTCATTGTTTACACGGTCGAACATAAGATGTTTCGTATTAACATATGAACAACATCCTTCCACACTCTCATTCAGGTAGATTTAGATTTATTGTTGTTTCCATTAATCCTCGATTGAGGAAATAGGATACGTCATACATTAAAAATTAAAAATGAACGAAATAAAGTACGTAATTAAAGACAAATAATCTTAAAATAAATTAATAAAAGAAAGTGTATATAGACAAAAGTCAATATAAACACAACACGGACACACACTGGGAAACACAAACAAGCACACACTGAGGAACACGCAATGGAGTTTTAACTACTTGGACCAGGAAACTGTCCTTGCTCCAGGCAATACATGAAACAAACAAACAAAAGAGCAGAAAAAACTGAATAGAAATTTTAAAGATATGTGATGTGCTATTTTATAAGGCAGCTCATTCAACACTTTTTGCAGGAACCTTGATTTAAATACTAGAAGGACGATTAAGAAAATCCTGTACCGAGTAAAACGCGCCATTTAAAAGAATAGTTTTACTCTGCTTCACGAAGCTTTTGTAGGTACTATTTTTAACCTCTGGCGGAAGGAAGGCTGTTGTATAAAATTATCCCCGGGGGTATTGTGAATACTTTTCTGGTGTAGAGCAAGGCGATGCTTGTCCGACCTTAGAGCTGAACGATTTCTAGTCGCGTATTCATGAAACTCGCCATTTGTTTGAAACAAATTAGTGTCCCGCTTTACAAACTTTAATATTTCATAAATATATACGCTTGGTAAAGTAAGTATTTGCAAACTTTTGAAGAAAGGTTTGCAACCTAACACTAATTTCTCCTCTAGTTAACTAGCACCTCATTCTCTGACTAAAAAAACTCTTCCCCTAATTCTCGGTTATCCGCTATCCCTACTACCCTGAATTCTGATAATATTCACCACCATTAATAATCAAAACAAATATTAATAACCGCAATAACAAAATTATATTCACAGCTCGGACATTCCTCTCGCTATGAAATTGTTTGTCATTTACTACATCATGTTAATTATTTATTCACCGAATAAATACTATATGTAGAAAAAACTGTATTAACCTCTGATATAAGTTATCGTAATAAAAATATTAACAACCAACTATTTAATTATGTGAACCACGGTACATTAATAAAGTAAATAAACTACAAAAAAATCCGTTTATGACTTTCAGCCATTTTTTTATTTTATTTATAACATTAAATAAGATTAATTTAATTATTTTATTTAAAATGTAGAATAGTACGGTGTTAGATGAAGAATAACTTGTGTTACATTAATCGACGACTTTACATATCCGGATAATTATCGACGGCGAAAATTAATATTGCATCTGCTGTACGACTGCAAAGATAACATCTTTGGCAAGAACGGGGGAAAATAGATTACCATCTTTGGCGGTGGAGAGTTATCATCTCTGACGACCGCCCTGTTTGTTTGCAGATTAGAAATATTTTTTTTTGGCTAAAATTTAATTGGAAGCCATTTAAAAGTACATTGACTTTTTAAGGATAGATTTGACTCGCGGTGACTCTGGAATGAGACAGAGAAATTGGTAGTTATTCAGTGGTGAAGAGATTAGTTATTCAGTAGTGGAGATAAGGCAGAAAGATGCTGTATTAGTGTTGGGTCTAGTTGATATTAGGAGAAAAAAAAATTGTAATTGAACAATCTCTGTGATTTTTTAAAAATAATTCTGTTTTTATAGTCGCACAGACATCAAGGTTGCTGTTTTAGGTAAGTTATTTTCTTATCGGGGAAATTGAAAAAAAAAGAAACACACAAAGACCCTTGCCTGTATTCGAAACCGGAACCTGAGATACGACTCAATTCTAGAGATTTCAGGACACGAGAATAAGCGCAAAGAAGGCCGTCGAGGGACGCGGGTCATTGTCCAGCGGACCCGAGTTTCCTGACCAGCTGGATTACCTGACAGATCCCGGAAGGAAATGGCGACGTATTCAGACAAAATGTCGGTGTTACATAAAAGTCCACGTGTACAAATATATTTATGACCACAGCCTTCAATCCCCTGAGAACAAGGGTAAATTGTTTTTATTTGGTGCATATATACGGTATTTGGACTTCTTTAATTAGAGAAGGAAGATCAAAAAAATTGGTATTTAATTTTACCCAGCTAGATTATCAAATTTAGTAAGTAATTATTTTCATTTAGCTATCTCCCTCCCTCCCCATAGGAGTGAACTAGCTGTGGAGTGAGTGAAGCAAAGCAAGTAAGGTGATATTGGCGACCAGCCCCGTGCCTGCCTGTCATTGTCTGTCAGTTGCGGCCATTGTTAGCGATGTTGCCACCGCGCGCTTTAATTTTCCGCTACATATCTCAAGGGTTTGTCACGTCACGTGACACGGTATTAATTTTCAAGTGCGGGAAGAATGTTCATTATGACGGGCAGACAGAAAGAGAGAGAGAGACTGAAGCGTAAAATACCTTCAGTCAAATGTCTGTCAATCAAACTGTCACATATAAATGGAGATTACCGTCATTAACTTATAATAATATTCATTTCACTGTAAAGACATCTTCCAAACAAAGATTTCGATTCTTTCATAATAACTCGGGCAGGATAACCAACCTTTCCAATTTTTAGTCCGACAGAAACTGTGTAAGTCTGGGTTTCGCAAACTGTCTTCCGCAAATAGGTGTTCCGCAAAAAAAAATTAGAGTGATTCTATCAATAGTATGAATTATAGCATCCTGTTATATTATCACTTAATCAGTTCTGTCTCCTGCCTCCAAAAGGAAGCCCAGGAGACAAGACTAGAGCAATGGTTGACCTCCACGCAGCTTTACTGGTAGAACTTATGCAGGGAGAGCGTCTGCATAATACACAGTCTGCTCTACAGACCCCCTGCAAAAAAAAATACTTTCCAAATTTGATGTATTATAAAAATGTGTAAAAAAATCTGAGTCTGTATATTGTATTTAATGTAAAAGAAGGATTGAAGCAGCTATGACTTAACAGTTTTCCTCTCCCTTCACATTAGAGCGCCCGCTCTTTATTCCCTTCCATAATCCGCCATCTGTGATCTCACAGCATTTTCCCTTCATCCTCCTACTCCCATTCGCCCTTCACCCTACACCCTTCTGTCTTTAGTTTTAGTTGGTTAGTTTTATTATTGTTAAAAAATAAATATTTATATAAAAAATAGAAGAAATCTGTAACACAAATCTTGTAAGATATAAAATAAGGCCTGTTATAGATATTCAAGAAAACAGGCTATTAGTGTAATAAATAATTAATAAAAAAATCAGTTCGTAATTCTAAAACTCCGTTTGCTTCTAACGGGAGAAAGTGGAATCATTTCTCATACCTTACTTCGGACCCTTTGTTTTTGGAATGTAATTCAACAGTGCATAATAGTAATATCTTTGCACCATCTAGTGCAGCGGTTCTCAACCGCAAGGAGGCCTCCTGCTTAGCGGCTTTATCAGCAAGCACGAGTCGGGATTCAACAGATGGTGATTTGTTGGTCACTTTTTTTTACTGATTTCGTTGATGCAACCACTTCTACACCGTTGATTGTACAGTGAGTTGCAATATTGTAAAGCCGTCAGTATCGCATACGTTTCATCGTTTTATTTTAATGAAATATCTTGCTTTCTTGGAAATTGTCAATCAGAGCGTCTCATGGCCTCCGTGATTGCATTTACCATCATTTAT
Source organism: Eucriotettix oculatus (assembly GCA_034510155.1). Taxonomy (NCBI): domain Eukaryota; kingdom Metazoa; phylum Arthropoda; class Insecta; order Orthoptera; family Tetrigidae; genus Eucriotettix; species Eucriotettix oculatus. Next base: position 103,799,664 of record CM067378.1, read on the forward strand.
AAATCATTATATCTTAGAACCATACACTTGCCTTGTGTTTCCTTCGAGTCTCTACATTGACGTGAATCTTATTTTTCGCCTTCAGTAGTTGAGCTTGATCGTGCAGATCTACTGATCACTAGATCATTAACTTCATGCTACCGTCAAGACTATGATCATATTTTCTGGTAATATCGGCGTGTGTATATATATGATATTTGATCTTTCCTCCCCTGATTATTTAGGAAGAAGAAACTTTATATCCCGGCGAAATTCCTGTCGTGGAATCTCTCAACTCTCGAAGCAGTATTGATCAGTACGTCTTCCTTATGGCTAGGGGCTAATTATCTTTTCGTGTTGGGAGCCTCTAATGGACTCTTGTCGTTCTTGGCAACCCTTCACGTTTATTAGCTAAAGGGAAAAGTACGGAAGGGGTTGTCGGAACAAAGTTTTCTGCACAAGTCATCCCAAGCGTAACAATTTACTGCTCGGGAGAAAGATTCGGAAGGGGAGGAAAACCTTTCGAGTGAACACAGTCTCGATTCAGATGTGAAGCATGTATAAACTGGAATACCCACGACAGCGTGAGTGAGCCTTTGTCCTCGTATCAATAACTCGCCAATTTCAAGCGGAGAGGAAAACGTCTCCTCGACGGATAAAGGATTTTGCTTCTCGTCTACGAAACAAACGTAAAGGTCCTCATTAACACTAGAGTAGTTGGTACGAGTTCTTCTATAAGCTAATGCTAATGCGCCAAAGAACATTTAATACATCAAGAATTTATAAAAACAATACGTGGATTTCATTTGTTTACATTCGGGTTAGTACACAAAACATTGAAAGTATAATATATTAAATATAGTTCTTTTTACACTCAATTTTATGTCTGAGAAATGGGACGCTGTCAACCCTCACCGACCCACGTCGTGTGCCTCTCAGGTACACATCTACAAAAGTAGGTTATTTAAATGGATTAACCTTCCTTCATGCCAACATGTAAATTATATACTATACATTATTTTTGTATTCTTTATTTTTATATGGTATATACTGACATCGATATTGTCCAAACTAAAAAACCTTTAAGATAAAAGTTTTATATGAATAAAAAAAATTAAAAAGAGAAATGGGACAGAGTGACATCATAATGTATTGATTTGTGGGTTGGGGGGAATTTTTACGTTACCTCACACCGATAGCTTATTTTTGGAGAAAGGATTATTATTAAAATATTAGTTTATTAATGTTACAATTTATTTAGGTATTGATTCAAATTTGTCACTTGGGTCACTAGGGCGATTTAGGATTAAAAAATAAAAATAGGTAATTATTTGCATGAGACTCAATTAAACATCAAGGTAATTTCTGTGGAGGCAAACCAAACAAGCGTGCAGTAGAGGTCTCAGTTGTTACGTTGGGCCGGAAAACGAAACTGTTTTGTTTCTTAATTCGGTTATTGGGATCTAGACAGGTACCGGATGACTTCTGAGAATTTGGTTTGGGTCGGTAACCGGAAGCAGGCAGAGACGATGGCTTCTTCTTCTTCTTTGTTCACGGGCAGGTGTGAATTTCAGCAGGTGGAAAACAGTTAATTTGCCACTCTCTGTCGTCGAAGGAAACCAATTATCCTTCACCACTAAGATGATAATATCTCAGCCGAGAATTTTGGATAAGATGGTAAAATTTCTGGTCGGTCTGTACTTATATTTCAATTATTCTCTTCTCACAGCGTATCTTCTTCTTGTTTCAGACAAAAAATTTAACTGTGTCTTAATATCTTATTCCTCTTCCTCTCTCAGGCCTCCATCCTTTTCTTTAAGTATTGTAGCGAATTCTTCTATCAGTAAATCTTCCTCCTCCTCTTTTCCCTGACCTCATTCTTCTTCGAAATCGAGTCCTCGACTGCCTGAATAAAGTACCACCCCACGCAATCTCCGCGAGGACGTTGGGGCAGTTCCAACTGGTCATCATCCCCTAGACTGCTTTTCTTTCTGCAGATCTTCTCTGTTCGTCTCCGAGCCACCAGATTTTGAACTTTCAATGATCATGCCAATGACGAATCTGAATTTCTTTTTACATCAGCCTCCCCACTGCTAGGAGGTGAAATATCTCATTTCGGGTTGATAGGAACCCACGCTCCTGTTGGTATCCGATTTCCTGCCAAAATCTTGAGAGCGGTGATTTGTTTTGTAAGATGCTTACAAGTTCTGAGATCCCTCTTCACCGTCGCTAATCTACTCGAAGATACGGCGCTAATTAACGGCTGTTAGCTTCCGTCGTACAATGAACTCCCACTCCCGACGTGAAAATTGTACTTGCACAAATTGTTACACAGAATAAAAATAATTCCAATTTATTAACTTCACCTATGTGAAATAGAAGGCGACGTAGTTATCGTTTGTAAAATTAACTTTCCAGACCGGACCCGCTGTTTATAACTCCTCAAGCTGTGGTACAGTCCTCAGAGACTCTCCCCCACCCCCCGCCCTTTCCCCCGCTTTTTATAGTTAAAACGTTTCGCAGGCGTGACTGGAACATAGAATTTTAATAAAATTACGTCTAAAATGTATTCCATTCGGATGATCCACAGAATTCGTAAAATCCGTAGGGTGAACTTGGGAATTATTTTCTTTCTTCTCCGTTACCTGAAATGATTTTCATTTTTTTTAAACCGTTGTTTTTCTAACAGTATTTAAATACACTTGGATTGTCGATTGTTCGTCAAATCGATTCCCGTAGATCATTGTGGGGAAATTATGGAGTAGGTCACGTGTGACCGTTGGACAACGCTTAATCCCAGGGTTTTATTATTTGCCACGTGTAGATGACGGGGGTAAATTTTAAACCAAACAGTGTGTGTGTGTGTGTTGTAGAGGGCGCAGCTGTAAATTATTCGCGAGTCCTCCCGAAACAGAGGAGCGGCCGGGGTTGAGTCACGGGGGACTTTCTATTGACTGTTGGGATTCCCTTCACGGTGACTGTACAATTATCACTCCTACAGGGACTTGCCGAAAACACGCAGCAGAAATTGCGGTTAAAGTATTATTTAACATAAAGGTAATTTATTAACGCTTTGTCCCGTGTAATGAAACAGCCGGGATTGAAGGAGGCTGTTCACTCCCTTACCCCATGCCACAAAAGACCTGCTTCAATCTTGTTTTGTTATTATAGTTTAGACTAGCTGAGTGCCCGGCGATGCCTGCGAAATATTTTATATTAGCTGTCTTTGTCCAGACGTGGTTAAAATATCAGCGATACGTCACACTTTTGAAAATTTACCTTGTCATACTTTATGACGTCATAACCTCCGCCATGATGACTCAGTATATAAACCAGCCAAGAAATATCATATATATATATATATATATATATAGAGAGAGAGAGAGAGAGAGAGAGAGAGAGAGAGAAGATACTTGAACCGTCTCTTCCATCTGAAATAATGTCTGCAGATACATTTATCCCGGTTTTGAAGTTTGTTGACAATGGTGACTTAATATCAGTATTGAGTTTTTTTTCTGATATTTCATCGTCTGCGTAAGAAAGAGGAAAAGATAGATGAGAAGCGAATCAAAGAGAAGGATATCAAAGAAGGAAAACCAAAACAAACAAGTTAGGTTTATTAGAGAGAGAGAAAGTGACGAAGGATAGTAGAGAAACAAACAAGAGAGGAAAAGATAGATAAGAAGCGAATCAGAGAGAAGGATATCAAAGAAGAAAAATCAAAACAAGAAGGTTAAGTTTCTTTTAGAGATAGAGAGCGAGAGAGAGACAGTGACGAAGGATAGCGTAAAAACATAAAAGAGGATATCAAAGAGGAAACCAAACAAACAGGTTAGGTTTATCCCTGTGAAAGTGACGCAGTGAAATGTCTAGCAGGAAAGCAGAGTAAGAAAGAAATTAGAGTAAGAGAGCAAAGTAAGAACAGAAATTAGAGAAAGGAAGAAAATAAATTAAACAGGTTACTTCAAGAAAGCAGATTAAGAAAATAAATTAAAGAGGTTACTTCAAGAAAGCAAAGTAATAAAAGAAATTAGAGAAATTACTGCAACGTTTCCTCTCTGATATCATTCTCTCTTGTTTGCTTCTCTGCTATCCTTCGTCACTTTCTCACTCTTTCTCAAAAAACCTAACTTGTTTGTTTTGGTTTTTCTTCTTTGATATCCTTCTCTCTGATTCGCTTCTCATCTATCTTTTCCTCTCTTGTTTGTTTCTCTGCTATCCTTCGTCACTTTCTCTCTCTCTCTCTCTTTCTCCAAAAAAACCTAACTTGTTTGTTTTAGCTTTTCTTCTTTCTGATTAGCATCTCTTCCAGCTTTTTCTCTTTTTCACTCAGACAAAGGTACACCCAGAAAAAAACTCAATACTGATACAAGCATCCAGTGGAGAAATATTGATAAACCTCGTGTGAACAAGAAAACAATATTTTACAAAAATTTAATAGGTGCAATAAACATTGCAGGAAAACGATCGATAGGTAATCAAAATATAAAATAAGTCGATTAAATGATAATTATAAAGAGAAGTCAATCGTCGCTTGAATACTCGTCAAGAAGGACAAGCTAGCTACTTCTCACACCGCCGTCATTATTTCGACGTTAATAAATATTTCAAGGTTGGCAAATGAAACGCTTGCCGTCGGAATGGATAATTTCCTCAAATTATATAACTTGTAAAGTGATGACCTCTACATCTGCGGGAACTATTTTTTTTTACGGTGGGAATCGATCGAAGCGTTCCGGAAGTAGGGACATCGATTAATTAAGCGGGTCAGTGTTACCTAAGCAAGGCATTACGTCACTTCGTAAAGAAATCCATCATGAGCTAATTACGGATTAGCGTTTGCAATCAGACACGATTTGAGGCCTAATATAACATTAATACCTGGGTATATTAGCCCTGGACGGTAGTTAATCCGACACGAATGTGTTTAAGGCAGATATATGTAATGGAACTATGTGAATCTCTCCTTATTTGCCATTTGTAGATACTCATCATGATTACCATACCCGTAATTTTTTTCCCTTCAATTCCTATTCGCGATTACACGAGACATTTCACGGTGACGTCACCACTCACTCTGCTACAATCTCTAGCCATTTAACTGATGAAATATAACCTCTAACGTCAAAATTGTGTTTTTAAAGAACTTTGCAATTTTGTTATGAAGCTCAAAGCGTACAACGGACATAAATCGTAAAATACACACATAACTAAGTTGATCGAAAATTCTCGCAAGATAAGAAGTACATCCTTTGATTAACCATCCCCTTTGAACTTGGACAGGATTTTTCTCCATTCAAGTCAACCGTGACGAAAGGAGCGAATGACGTCACAAGTAACGGGATTTGCGTGCTTGATCGCCCCGACGTCATCATCACTGTTTTGTGGTAGTTATTTTACGGCCTTAATTTTATATGTTTTATATAATTGTAGATTTTAAACTACTAGATAGGTTTTCTTTATATTTCCCACACCTTTATTATGTTAACTGTTGTTGTCAGGAGGTGCGTAATTCCGCCCCAGCTGCGGATTCGCATTGCGTGATGATGGTTTGGTCGGTGGTGCGTCATATGTTTTCGCCAGATGGCACGGCGTAGGGGAAAAGCCGCCACTGTGGTTGTCATGGCAACTAATTGCAATCTTCATAGAGCGCTTGGACCCGCGCAGAGAGAGAGGGGTGAGGGGGAGAGGGGAACTCTATCCATCCATCCACCTGGGGTGCGCTGCTGCACTTCAAAAGGAATCGCATGTCGTGCTTACGTTCAAATCTACTCGCAATATTCAGCAGTTTCACTTAGGTCGCGGCTACAGAGGCCGCCATTTATTACACTCGCCACTCACTTCATTTATTGATTCCCTTACTTCATCTATAGACAAAAATTAGGACGCGGCGTATACCTTAAATAAATGAATAACACGTATCAATAACTCAGAAAAAAATTGTAACTACACCATTTTGGAATTTTATTAAGAACTATCTGGGGACCCGGCGTTGCCCAGGTATTTATTTATATTATCCCGGTACATTATTTAATTCTTGGCAAACCGACATTGAAAACATCACAATATGAACCTCAAACAGACTCCCGGTATCTCGATAGAGAGTCCAAAACACCCCCCGGTACAACAGCAGGAATAAATATATTTTCAGTATTCCTACAAAATAAAAAATTTCCCCCACTTCATGGTTTAAGTTTTACTTAAATCGCATATTGAAGGTCATGATGTAACAACGACTCGCATTACAACCAAACTCTATTTATTTGAATTAAAAATTATTCAATAATATTTTCGGCTGAGGGAGTCAAAGAGTAAATATGATGTATTGCTAAATTTTACGCCTGAGGAAGTCTCAAAATGGAGACGAAACGACGCTTTTATGAATAAATAGTGATAAATTTATGTGCTGACTTTTCGGGCGTATTTTTATTTATTGTAAAATAAGATACAATTAACTACAAAAAGAACAGTAAAATAAATATCTAGAGTAAAACAGTCATAAACATAATAAATAGAAACTGTCAAAGTAATGTAACACAATATTTTACGAAGAAAAGAATTCAACACTTGAGCGGGGAAATTAATTTCAACTATTAGGCGAACGGTTGAGAAACTCCTGTACAGAGAGAAACGGCAGCGCAATTTACTAGAATATTCACAAAACTGTCTTAATCTCTGTGACAAGTCCAGAATAGGCGCAGAAGATATCGAATTAATTTTTATTTGCATCATGAATAAAGCTTAGAATGATATTAAAAATAAATCTCTAAATTTTATGGCTCATTAATAATTTGGTAGCCATTTCTTACTTGTTTTCCTAGTCTTTGGTTGTGAAATTAATAATTATTTCTGAGTGGCACAATTAACCAAGGGCGAGGTTGTATTAGTTGTTAACTTGGCCGTGGTGTGGAGAATCGTCCCTTGGGAAGTGCAGCTTTATTGGGCGAGTCCGTGGTCGAAACCTTTTGTTGCCCAAACAAGTCCCAGAGGAGAGTGACGGGCTCCAGAGATCACCCTGCAGTGCAGTGCAAAGCTGAATGCTTTAAATTGACCCAACAGGGATGTTTAGGGTGATGAGGGTTTTGTAAAATTAGCATTAGAGGGAAGTGTGCAAAGTAAGAACAGAAGAGGGAGGTCATTGATGGAACACGCTAAGTAGATTAGGGAGGATGTGGAATTGTGACAGTTATGCTGAAAAGGCTTGTGCAAGATAGGTTAGTATGGAGGGTTACATAAGGCCTGTTCTAGGACTGAATACCACAACAACAACAACAAACAAAAATTCAGATAAAGTATTTACTTTAAACAATGGCGAATCAGTATCAACCCCACCAAATCAATAACCGTCCCATTCACACTAACAAAAAACCCTCCTCCCAAAATCCACCTCTTCATAAACTCATTAATCCCTACAAAAACAGAAGCCACCTACGTCGGAATCATTTTTGATTCAAAACTTTCCTGGAAACCTCATATAAATCTTCTCGTCCTCTCCAAAATCCACCAAAAATTCAGTACTCCAGAAAATCCCCTGTTAACATGAGCACATGACACCTCCTACACCTCTCCATAATACAACCCACCTGGTCCTACGCCTCGTCCATATGGGGAACAACAGCCTCAATTCATTCAGCCAAAATTCAAACTAAACAAAACATAATCCTGCGCACCACTACAAACTCTCCCTGGTACCTTAGAAATACCGTCATCCACATCAAACTTCCCAAAGTGAACTCCACATCCATAACCTCCCTAATCAAAAGCGTCCTCAACCACCCAAACCCCACGATCCAACAATTCCATGACAATCCTCCTCCGTCGTCTCAAAAGAAAACTCCCAATCGATCTTATCCTTCCCCCTGGTCATTCAGGCACATCTTAACCATCATGCCACATCCTCATATATCCTCCAATAATCAGTTCACTGCCTGTCAACCCTCACCCACCCACGACGTATGCCTCTCAGGTACACACAACAATAAATAAATAAACCAAACCCATTCTGCTGAAGTACGCTACCCGATGTATTAATCTACCCCACATGGCTACATGATAATTATATCCATTATTTTAATCTTGTATTGACTATTTAATGTATATACTGTATCATTATTGTAACCAACTGAAAATCAATTCGATAAAAGTTTTTATATGAATAAATAGCAGCTGAACCGTCTTTGAGAATATGTTCTTTGAAATCCCAGGAACTTGTAGCATTCAATGAATAAAGAACCAAATGGTTCTAGAAAAAAATCTGTATGATTTTACAACGTAATCGCACCCATGATATTAATACAACAGTCCCAAAGATACTTGATACAAAGAAGAAGTTTCCCACATTTTCTTTGAGTTATTCTTCCACGAAATGCCTAGTTGAACGGGCCAAGCAAATGAAAATGGCAGAGAGAGGCAAATCTGGACTAAATGACTGGCACCGTACCGTAAAATCATTCCAGAAAAGATTTCTGCCGGTCGCTCGCCTTCAGAAAGCAAAAAAATGAACCGGATCACTGAACGTTCAAACGAACACAGAATCGTTAAATGAAAAGTTTTGAGGTTATAAACAAAACCGGATATTTATCAGTGATGTAAACCTGAACTCGTGAAAGTACAATACAACTCCTGCGTATGTTTTTTATTTCTACCTCAATTTGTGTCTAATTATTGAATGCCTGTCGTTTTACTCAAAGTTGTTATTTTTGCTTCCGCGATTTATCACAGCTGAATTGTTTTGATGAAAAGAGCTTCAGTGGAGTTTCTTTCCATTTGGTAGTTTCTCTCTCTCTCTCTCCTCGTCTTGCATCGCGTAGGGGATGTTGTAGGGATCTTTTTTTCTTTCTTTCTCTCCTCTCCCCCTCTGCATACTCGAGCTCCCCCCAAAATTAAAATTGCTTGCGCTGCGTTCGTTCCCAAGCTTTACGGATACAATTCTCCGGCAATTTTCGTTTTTCGCAAGGCTCCTTTACTGCCTCTCAAGTATTTAATTCTCGTAATTAACAGTGCAAGGCGCGCATGGTGGCAGCGGGGAACTTTAGACGATGATTAACACATCACTGTTGTTGTTGTTGTTATTATCGTTGTGATAGTCCATATCCGTGGCTTGTGTTGAGTGATAACATAGTTCCCACGCGTAGAGCTAATTACCGCCGAATCAATACGCGGGGCCACTGCGGACGCACACACACACACAAATGTAATTCTGTTCTCATTTCGGAAATCATGTTTTGGTTTATAACGGAACGCCCCAAACGGCCGGTGAATGGTGTAAACCCGCCTCAATTCCCCAAATTCGAGTCGCTCGAACTTGTTTACAAAGCTGCAGCGAATAAAACTTGTTGAATGAATAAAGCTGTCTCTAATTAATTACGATACCAAAAATAGCTTTATATTGCTGAACTTATTTATATAGAACAGGCGATGAAGAAAGATAAAAATGAACGTGGAAAAGGAATCACACTGCAAGGAGAAGAAATAAAAAACCCTACGCTTTACCAATGATATTGTAGTATTAGGGGTGTCAGAAGAAGACTTGAAAACCATAATAAATGGCATGAACATGGTCCTGAAGAAAGACTTCAATATGAGGATTAATAGAGGGAAAATTAATGTGATGGAGTGTAGTAAGGGAAACAGTGGAATAACAAAGGCTATACATTGGAAAGGGATATTTTGACAAAAGTTAAGGAATTATGCTACTTGGGAAGCGTAATAACTAGAGTAGTATAGCACAGGAAAGAAAGAAAAAATTACTTACGGGTCATGTAAGTGTGAATATTGGGAAATAGTTACTAAAAAATGTTCGAATGGAGCGTGGCGTTATATGGGTGCGAAACGTGGATGATAGGAGCTGTAGAAAGGAAAAGATTATAATCCTTTGAAATTTGGAGAAGACTTGGAAACCATAATAAATGGCATGAACATGGTCCTGGTGAAATTGTTCAATATGAGGATTAATAGAGGGAAAACCACGGTGATGGAGTGGGAAAGAGTGGAATAACAAAGGGTTTAGATTGGACGGGAGTTAAGGAATTCTGCTACTTGGGAAGGATGTGAGTTGTGCTAGTTATGAGGGAATGAAAAGGCTTGTGCAATATAAGTTTGCATCACAACAGTCTAAGGTTTTTTTCTATTAATCCTCATATTGAAGTCTTTCTCCAGGACCACGTTCATGCCATTTATTATGGTTTCCAAGTCTTCTCCTGATTCCCCTAATACTACAGTAACATCGGCAAAGCGTAAGGTTTTTATTTCTTTTCCTTGCAGTATGATTCCTTTTCCATGTTCCGTTTTAACATTCTTCATCGCCTGTTCTCATTGCATCCTTGTCACGTGCATTGCTAAATTTATCTCCGTGAGCCTGTCCGTGGTCTTTTGGATTGAGACCTCTCCATGTGATTCGTGACGTGTTTGGCTCTGGATATCAATCACCGGTGTTTGTCTTCCCTTCCCTTCTCTCTTCCTCCTCATTAGCCTGCGTCAGTGTACAAATTAATGTTCTAGTCTATTTGTGGTGAATCGTGTAGTAATGAACTGATCCCTCGCTCTTGGAGTCAACTCACAATACTGCATCACTAATTATTAATTACTCAACAGTTATTATCATCATCATCATCATCATCATCCGGTTCGTGGTATCGCTTCCTTGTTCTTTTTCAATTTCAATGAATAATTTAATAACAATATAAAATACACCCTCCTCCGTCTTTAACAATCCTCTCACCAAATCCGTGACAATTTCTCAACTCTGCTGGTTTAGAACCGCCAAATAAGGTCCGTAAATCGTCATCGAAGAAGCACTCCCCTTCAATAATGTTAGAAAACGGAAAAGCTTGAGAGAAGAATATGGCTGTGACCGTGCATTATCGAGTTTCAGATGAAACTTCTCCTGTTTCCTCTCAAAAATTCAAAACTGGGACAAAATTTTTCTAAATAGGTGGAAAAACGAGACGTGTTTTACGACCATGTGAACAGACGATGACGGACGGTATAAAAAAAGTGTCCCAGAAAAAAAGGTGTAATGTCATCAACACAATTATATGGCATGAATTATTTAATTTATGCTAAAAATCCCCAGTGATTCATGTTTTTAAATAAATGCAAACTGCAGATAATTACTTGAGGAAACACACCGTTATTATATATTTTTTTCGGAATCTCCGTTGTTCTACTGCAGCACGACAGCGTAACAACCTTCCACGGGTTGCGCATCAATGACGACATCGCGTCGCCTTTATTTCAAATTACTGGAGTACAATTTCTCCCGTTTATTAGTTTGTTTCCCGAGTTTATTACCGGCGTTTCCCGGGTATTTATTTATATTATCCCGGTATTCTTTTTAATTCTTGGTCAACACGTAACTAAATCAACATAGAAAACGTCACAATATGTACCTCAAATATACTCTCAGTATCTCGAGAGATTCCAAAATACCCCCTGTACTATAGCAGGAATAAATATGTTTACAGAATTCTAACACAATAAAAGTTTTCCCTCACTTAATGGTTCATTTTGTATTTAAATCCCATATTAAAGGTCATAATGTAACAAAACGACTCGCATTACAATAAACTCGATAGTTTACTTTTTTTATTTTCATATAACCAATTACTAAATTTTAAATTTTACCTGACGCGAGAAATAAAATCAATTCATGTATACAACGTAACGACGATCCAAAGAAGTTAATTTTTTCTCAGGCTGCAGCAACAATAGATAGTAAGATAGGCCTTATAACTCGCAGTCGGTTTTCACGTCGCGGCAATGCCAATAAATCTTCCCGTAGGATTATTTATATTAATATCTTCTGCAATATATGGAAATAAAATAAGTACGAATATTCACATTAAATCTCCTGTTTTTAAATCCTCAAAATTTTCATTGAAATCCGTTGACCCGTTTCGGAGCCTATTCGAGACAAACATACGGACAGACAGACACACTTCAATTTTATTTATCTGCATAGATTTAATAGACTAAACTACCCGGGGATTTTCTGATGTTTCCAGATTAGGGTAGCGACGTCCGGTTTACGCGATAGGAGACAAAGAGAATCACGCCTTTCTCTCTCTCTCTCTCTCTCTGTCTGCTTTTTTTTGCAGTGGTATTATTAAGCAGTACTGGATTATGGAGCATAAAGAAGGGGAATCTTGGTGCATAGGAGCGACCGCCTCCAGCAGGCTTCATTTCCTGCCCGCAGTCCTCACTTTGAGGAGGGAACCAGATGAAATTGCTTCTTGCATTTCGCGACAGCTCTTCAAATCTCCACGCAGAAACTGCAGAAAACAAAAATGGGAGAATTCGCCTAAGTTGCATCATTAGCCCCTATCATTCTGTTTGCATGAAAGTAATTATCAAATTCGGAGGGAAAGAAAATAATTAAACGAATACGTACAACAGTTGATCCCATCATAAAAAGTAATATTTTAGTGAAAATATTCCCTGCGTTCCATAATTAACAAGGTTCTATTCGTATAATATTTAAGTAAATCAAAATGTAATATTATCAGAAGAGATTCATACATAGCAGAAAGAGAGAGAGGAAAACGTGGCAACTTCAGGCACTTTCAACCTCAATTAACCAGAAAATCTCTGGATTATAGAAACCCTTTTTTTCTGTTCCTTTATTTACTCTAGTCTCTAACGATTACGTAGAATACCATTTTTAGAGTGTCAAGAAGTTTAAAAAACTACCAAAATTAAAATCAACAACGTTTAGTTTTCTCTCGAGAAATGGTCGCAACAAGTGTTCGTTCTCAGGTGTCGTCTGATCCAGTGTGACGTTATGAGAATAATAATCCCCTGGTAAGATTGACTGAGATAATGTCATAAAATTATGAACCATGTTAACACTGCGATCTCCCAGCTGAGACTGATTCCAGAAACAACGCGCACCACACCGCGCCCCTCCTCTTTAATCAAAGGGTTACCTTTCCGGCTGTCAACAATACCAAGCAAAGGAGCAAATCGATCATTCTGGTAATCGTTTATAGTGAAAGTCTCAAGGGCAACTCCTCCCCAGCGGGGTGACTCTGAGCACGTCACTACTGAAAGGAGCAATGCGCGCGGCCGACCTCGGGGAAATTGCTACTTCAGGGTGCTTAGGGCCTCTGGTCTATTCTTTGCAGCCCACATTTGTGGTACCATGTCCACATTGGAGTTGGACACGACGATGCATGGTTTCGCGGAGGCACATCTTTATTCCTTCCCTTTCCAAGGGTACAGCATTCTTCCCGTAGGGATTTTTAAATCTGGGTATCCATGTTGCCTCTCTTTTGACGGGCTTAGAAAAAATTCCGGTGGAAACTAACCTACAATAGTTTATAGTAAAATGACTAGACTTGAGCAAAGCCAAATTCCTATTGAAGATTTATTCAAGATACGTCGTTCTTCTTTGCCAATTTCCAGTCACTTTTTATGATACTAAAGGTAAAAAACTATATAGTTTATGATATTAACACGAGAAACAAATACACAGCAATTTAAATATATATAACTGGATGTTTTTTTCGCTTTTTAAGAAGGAACGTAGTTAGAAAAACGCACATAGTAGCGACGAATCGTCCAGTTATCTATATCTATATATATTATAAATTTGTGTAACTGTTTTTCGTGTGAATATTTGCGCTGGAACCTTTTTTAAATAATTCGCCTTTAAATCAATATGTTAAGTGTTATCTATTATATATTATAATAACCCGAAAGAAAAACCCGAGGAAAGCTTGAATATACACCGAAACGTCGTTTATTTATAAATTTGGAAAAATAAATTTGTCTGTAAGAAGGTGAGGAGTTATTTTTTACTCTTTTATAAATTATTACTGTCGTGTAGGCCGATTTATTTTCTGAATGATTCAGTTGATGTTAGTAAAATTTGACTACGGTATTTTGTCCCCCCAGTGAGAAGCGAGCGCCGGAGGAAGTTTTTAAGCGTCTGTTAAGTCCGGGTGACATGCTGCCCGTAATACGAAAGATCGGGTTTCCAATTACAAGCGAACGCGATATCTTGTGAGCACGGGGGGTCCTTTCCTACCCCCCCTCTCTCACTCTCTCACTTCACTCACCAGAGGGGCTCCGCTCCATCAGCTAACACTCCTCGAATCAAAATTCAGTCTTAGGTACTTCATTGGAGTCAAACCTCTGGACTTTCACAATAAAAGGGCAGGTATTCCGGTGTCATTTCCTTACGAGGATAAAATATACAAAGGACCGTGAATGAAACAACGAAAATTTTTCCCCCGTGTAATTGACGTTAAAGTAGTTACTTTCCGTCGTTCAACCGAGACTAAAATACATTAGTAGTAAAATAAGACTCATTGCAAGAATCTATTATTATTCTTAAGCGCTCTGCCCACTGGCAGGTCCTCTATTTCTACCGTTAATCCTCAAATACGCCGACCTCCTGTGGTGTAGTGGCTAGCTGCTTCACAACCCAGAGGTCCCGGGTTCGAATCCTGTGATCATCATGATTACTGGGGTTAAGACTGTTGGTGAGTCGACACGCTGACCACGTATCACTCCAAATTTGGAATGTGTTACGCATGATGACAGTCCGCAGTCGTCCTGGTAGGCCAAGGCCTTTAATGAGCTGCAGAGCCAACGAAGAAGAAGAAGAATCCTCAAATACGAGCCGTCAAGAGTATGTACGTAGTGATAAATAATTCCCCAAAAAAGAACACGTAAATTTGTGCGACATGAATTTCTTAAAATTATATTTATAAAGTCTAATACTGCTAAGGTCATTAGCGACTTTATTCATATGTCGGTCGTAAACATCTGATAGGGTTCGAACCCGGGACTTCTGTAATGCGAGACAGCGTTGCTGACAACATCAGGTTGGCATGAGAAAATTTTAATTTTACTGATTGAATCCAAACTAAGTAAAGAATTAATTTCAAATACACACAAAGCAATATATATATATATATATATATATATATATATCATATAAATAATATCTTCCGTGAGATATTTGTCTGATATGGACTGTCTTCCTCCCTAGGGTTATACAAGTGTGAAGTGGGCAGATTATTGCAACGGACAACCAAGATGTGAAATCACGGAAAACAGGCTGCATATGAAATTACACTATGGAGCTACTTTACAAATGTGTGTAAGTGTTATATAAATTTCCAGACTTACAACCTGTCGTCCCGAAGTCTAAATGGGATGAGGAAGTGACCTAATTTTTCAAGAGGCCAACATAAACGCTTTTTACGGGAGAGACCGACGTTTCATCGCAATCGAATGAATGGTATAAAAAAATACATACGGAACACTGACAAACATACATTCAGTATTATATATATATAAATTTATATTTTCTCCGGAGAAGTGAATTATTATCTCACTCAACTCTTGACCGGTCACGGCTGCTTCAGGGCTGCAGACTTCTACAGGTTTGCCGTAGATAATTCACCTGCATGCCCTGAATGTGGAGTTAATGAGACACCAGAACACGTGTTTTTCAGTTGCTCGAGATTTCCATATGGGAGACGAGCTTTAGAAAGTGATATTGGAACTTCAATAACACCAGATAATTTGGTACCCAATATGCTGCTTTCACCTAATACCTGGAATAAAGTAAGCGCATATGCCTCTACAGTAATTCAAAGATTAAGAAATTACGAAAAAGAGAGAAATAATAATGTTTAAAGGAGACAGAGAGAGCTTGACGCTACGACTGCTTCCTGTGAAGTAATGTCTAACGACGGTCCCACAGGAAGATACACACAGTCATCGTTGGAAAGGGAGGTGTTTTTAGTGGGTAGAATCCCACACTACTATCCAGTGCGGACCCTGAGATAGTGTCTTTAGAAGATTTTCACCTGCCCTCGCAAAAAAATTATATTTTAGATTTAATTGTATCTATTATAAATTAATATCTACTATATTGAGGATAAATATCAATTTAACACATTCATTATTAAAATTTATCAGCTGCACATCACCCTGATGTAAATTATCGATAGCAACGAGGCCGCACATTACCAGGACGGACGTAAACAACGAAAACGTTAACGGTAGAGGGCTGGAGGGAGGAAAACTGCTCGCCTCTCTCTTTCTCTCTCTCTCTCGGGGAAAACTAATGGACGGCGAAAATGGTTTCAAACGATTGAGAATTCGCCGAGGCTCATTAGAGACCATTTTTCACGCAAATTCAATAACGAGAGTCAAGCTGAAAAAGCCTTTTGTCCGTCTTTGTCAGTTGCGGTGCTCGCTCGCAGAAGTGTCAATTTTTCGGGGAGTTATTTTGAAGTAAAATCTTCATTAGTTCCCAGGCATAATTATGACCTGACTTTTAAAACCTTTTAGTTACATACTGGTGGGGCAGTTAAATGAAATATTTTTTTTTTGAAGTCTTCAAACCTGGAAGTTGTAGTAAATCATTTGTAGTGGATATTAAATATTAAGTAGTCATCAAGATAGATATGTACTAGATCTATAACAGATACTAGTTATTAAGTAAGAATTAAAATAGATTTTTTTAGTTCCATGTGCGGGGAGGGGGGGAACATTGGTCTGAGGATTTTAGCGGGGTAGATTATTTTTTAAAGACAAAGATGTGTGAATTCCTGCGTATACGTGGGGGTACGTGCCCCAACATACATTATTTATTTCTCCCCGCCAAGTGCAAAATGGTGAGGATTGACCAAATTCGCGGGCAATTTTGAGGAGTGTTCTTCCCCAATTTAGAAATATAATTGGTGGTCAAGATGGGAAGAGAAAATGATGTGTAACGAAGAAGGTGGGGAGAACGAGAGAAGAATGGACAGTCCAAGCAGAGAGGTGATGTTTTGGACAGTAAGTCCAGAGCCTGCAATTATTTCTCCTTGGCGGAAGAACTTCGCTGTCAGTAGAAGAAAGGTGGAAGCCAGCCATCCACCTCTACTACGTGGCGTGGAACCAGTAAATGGGCGATCAGAGGCCATCAGCGACGACACAGCACCTGGGGTCCTGGCTTCATCGTCTTCCTCCACATCATCCGAGCATCCGAGACGGAGCAGATTAATTACCAATGTTCTCATGTTGACGTGGTAATTTCGGTTTTTTAAATATAATTTCTAAATTCTGCGGTTAAATTTAACGGCGCGGTATGTTTTCTTATATATATAAATGATCTTCCTAATACCATATATTCAACTTCTAAAGCTATCCTCTTTGCAGATGATACTAGTGTAATAGTAAAAAGTAACAAAGACACACTAGAAGAGGCAAGTAACAATAATTTAACTAACCTGCTAACATGGTTTAATGCGAACGACGGACTAACAAATAACTGTGACAAAACACATTTCATGCAATTTCACACACACTCAACACAACTTTACAATCTATAACACTTAAATACGACAGCAAAAATGTAAATGAAACTTCCTCTGTTAAATTCTTAGGTCTCTTAGTAAATAATAAATTAAATTGGACTGATCAGATTAATCAATTACTTAAGAAACTCAGCTCAGCTACATATGCTGTAAGAGCAATGTCCACCTTCAGTGATTTAAAAACAAGAAAATTAGTATACTTTGCATATTTTCATTCTGTTTTATCATATGGTATTATATTTTGGGGCAACTCAGTAGCAGGCATAGATAAGATTTTTATTAGTCAAAAACGTGTTATTAGAGCAATATGTCACGAACTTCTTGCAGAACTCTGTTCAAAAAGTTAGGCATTTTCACTTTGACGTGCCAATACATTTATTCATTGATGTTATTTGTAATCACAAATAGGCACTTATTTTTTAATAATACTGATATTCATCCCTTCAATACAAGGAACAAAAATAATCTGTATAAAAAATGTAAAACATTGTCAATTGCACAGAAAGGTGTGCATTATCCATCTTCAACACGTGACTGCCGCAGTTGTCCAATGATAATCAAGGTAAATTTAAGACTGAATTATGCTCATTTTTGCTTAGCCACTCCTTCTATTCAATAAAGGAATTTATAGAAGAATCGGAGAAGAGTGATTAATTAATTAGTTTATAATAGTTTATAATACAAAAATTTGTTATAAGTATATTTATCTTTGATACAATAAAATAATGTAATAAATGTACACCCTGACCCATTCCACATCCTTGAAGCTTAGCTTCTTTACAGGATCTACGGAATATGATTATTATTAGAGTTTAGAAGCTACGTCAGAAATTTGATAATAAAAAAGGAAAGGATATTTCAAAACCTTATCTTATGAATAGTAGAATAGAATACAAAATATTTGAAGGGTTCTACTGAAAAAAACCTAGTAGGTAAGAGAACCCAATGGAGAGAAAAAAAATCTGGTCTTTCATTCCTGTTTCCGTCTGATTATGTTAATGAGCTGTGTGTGTGTGTTGAGCACGTGAAGGCAAATAAAGCACGTTTGCAGCAGCTTTCGCAGTACACAGTAGCGAGGTGAGGTTTCCCTTCCTTCCTTCCATGGTGAATGCTTATTGAATTCAACCCCCTCCTTCTCGGCTGTGTGAATAAAAGCACTTGTAACTCACCGGTGTCGGAAATTAACGACCATCCTGCCACCTGGTGGTGGTGGCAAGGGCAGAGCACCCGAAAGCGTGGCCACAAGCGTGCCAGCTGTTACGTTCCATTTATCTAGGCTAGAGCATGTGGCGTGACAGCTACGCCGGAAAATTGGAAGAGAAGGAGGAGGAGGACGTGCTTCCAAAGTCCACAAGGACCATTACAGCTGCGCTCCATTTCCTGCCCCTCGGCACTTCCGCCAAAACACCAAATTTCTTACTTCCTCCAAGCTTCAATAACAAAACAAAAAACTTTTTCTGGAAATGTCAAAATAAAAAATAAAATATTACACAATTTATAATCGTAATTATCAAAAATTTTTTATTAAAGCATTGCTATCTACAAAATTCAAGTACTAGTATTTTTTAAAAAATTAAATTTTTTATGTTTTTTTATTTTAGTAAGATAATAATTTAATCAGTTACATTAATAACCAAAACTATAATTTAATTTTGATTTCAAATTTATTTAGTAGGAGCTCTCAGCACCGCCATACTCATCTACAAAATTCAAATAAAAATATTTTTTAACACATTACAAAAATTTTTATGGAATTTGTTTAAAATTATAGCAATAGAAAACAATTTTTTTTCAATGATTTAATGTTAAAAATATTTGACATAAATAGTATAAATATAATTCCTAGATTTCTTCATGGATTGTAGGTGATCCCAATCATTGGAAAGAAACCATATTGTTTTATACTGTCATAAATTTTAAACAAATTCCATAAAAATATTTGTAATGTTATAAAAAATACTAGTACTTGAATTTTGTAGATGAATATGGCAATGCTGAAAGCTCCTAGTAAATAAATTTCAAATGAAAACTAAATTATAGTTTTAATTATTAATGTGACTGATTAACATAAGGAAAAATTATGATCTTATGAAATTTTTATTTTAATGTAAAATAAACTCTAAATTTACCCGAGAGAGATAACGCTTCTCTATCTTAATGGAAGATATTCCCGCTGAATGCACTTTTAGAAATCGTCATTTCCTATGACACGGTTCTGTAGAATTATCAATTCCCTTAGTGAACGTCTGAGAATATGAGACGAGTTCGATACCACCAACCCACGTCAGCTGTTGCTTGCGTCATCAAGCGCTTACGTAATCAATCCACGCTAAATTACACCCGTGACAAGTTTTATTAGGAGAATCTAGTAATTCATAAGTAAGATATTTAACTGTTAAATAAAATAATTTCTTTGGACGATAAATTGACTTTGAGCGTTTTTTTAAACTTGTTATTTCATCTGACACTCACTTGCCAGCATATTCAATCACTCATGTTATTTGTTATTAATAACAGTAACCTCTTCACACTAAACTCAGATATACATGACTTTGATACCAGAATAAAAAACAATTTACACAAGTCTCTAACCGTAATACAAAGGGTGTACATTACAATGCTATTAGCATATTTAATAAACTTCCCACCTCCATTAAACAATTTTAAAAAATCCAAACATGTTCAAATATGAACTGACTAACTTATTACTAAGCCACTCCTTCTACTCTGTTGAAAAATTTATGGAGTTGAATGTATCATACGGTAGATATTTACAATTATGAAAGAACATTATTAGAACACTAATTTTTTAGTATAGGATGTAAAAATATTTATCAATTTTATATATAAGGTACAAATTGTATGTTTTCTGTATAGAACTTAAGAAAATCTTATTATAAGTTAAAAATTAATGAATAGTTACAGTATATTCTAATATTAATAAAGCAACCTATGTAAAATCTCTGACTCGTTCCACATCCTTGAAGCTTGTGCTTCTCTATAGGATTTATGGAATATGATTTTATACTTATACTTCCACAAAACTGAATAATTTTTCACATTCAATTTTATTTTTTTCCAAGTCCCATTAATGCGGATATTAAATGTGCGCATAGTTTGGCCAATATAACTATAATCAGTCTAAAAAGATACCGAAATTATTAATTATATTTTAATATTTGAACATAGCTTAAATTATTGCAAGATTTTAAGGTAATTCGGATATCATAATTCATTAAATCATAATACATAAGTTTGTATTATTTCTTACTGCGTGATCTTACGGGTAAATTATTAATTTCATATTAATCTTAGTCATCCCAATTTTAATGTATTTGTAAACGAAATGCAAAGGACAAATATTAAGAAGAACGCTATTTATATTTTTCCCAGATTAAATTTATGATAGCGCTGACGTTATAATAAACCATAGTATCTTATGGGATAATGGCTGATTTGACATGTAATTAAGAATTATTCCTGAGTAAGTAGATCTTTTTATAGCAATTGGTAACTATCTTATTGACAAACAATAACCAAAACATCAAGAAAATTGACAGTGACCTTTTTCAATTTCAATTGTTAAGTTTCTTTCAGGGTTGTAATTATTAAAAGTATTGAGGAAATGGTTTATGTGGAATCTGAGGATGATACTAAAAAGTCATCATACTTGAAATATCTCAGTGGTTTTAAATCTAAAGATGTAATGCATAAGGCTTCCAAATCTCTCATAATTTGCACGAAAAAACGACAAAGAAAAATTCCCATGGTAGAACCAATGATTTCCTCATTAAGAGAATTATATAAAAATATAGAAATGTTATGAAGAGGGCTGCTAATAGAAGAAACGATAATTCTGAAAGATAAATTATATGCTAGAGCATAGGCTCTGGCACTATTATGAGAAGTTAAAAACTAGGAGTGCTACTGCCCACAAGTCTTTTCAAGTTAATTTATAATTGATCAATAATTAAAGTAATGGATTTAATTTTTAATTGCAAGTTTTATGTATTTATTTGTCTGATAATAACGTTTCAACGTTATAAAACTATTTAGTCAAATTCCTTTGTCAGATTCACTAAAGATGCCATCAGGATTATTATAAATGTACATTTTGGAGTTTTGCACAACTTATTACGATTTTCTATACAGAGTTCACTCATTGTTAAAGTTTACCATTGTAATTCTGGAACTAACAATACGCTTATGAGTTATTCGTTGTAACAGTTATTTCAGCCTCGTTGCTTGCACAACAAAAGTTTTATCCATTTCAATTTCTTGTTAATAATTTTTCAGTCTATATCATAATTCTATTATACTTATATATATTGTAAATATTCATTTTTATTATAATAGTAAAAGAAGAGGTTTTAAAATTTAGGAACGGAACGTCGTAAACGAACTACTGTTAATAAAGTTTATATAACTTTTTTCTGATATATAGGTTGTTTTTAATTTTATTAATATTAATATAAGATGTGTATTTGTATAAAATAACTTGTTTGAAACAAGTGTCCACAATATTGTCGTTTATCGCCACGTAATGTCCCCGCGCCCAACCTTGCGCCGAAACGGCCGCGCCGAACTGGCCGCGCCGAATCGTCCTAGACCCGGATCTTATCGTTATATATGAAATTCATTGTTTTCGTGTATATAAAAAGATCAAATTTTGTTCTTGTGTGTGTGCGTGTGATTGTTTGAGGAGCAATTTCAACCAATTTTTTTTCACACACGTTCTTTGTGACTCGCTAATCAGCAGTGTCGGGGTAAGACACGGCTACCACCCTTAGGGGCGGGGGTGGGGGTGTAGAGGGCGTAAATTTGGAACCTTTGACAGATATTCTTGTTGAATAAATACTTTTCGAAGGTCAATTACTTTCCCATGACACTATTTGTATCCGTCCTACGTCAATGACATATAGAACATGATGCATTTTGCCCTTACGTAGAGTGGCAGTGCTGTGATATGTGTGTGTGTGAGAGAGATGACGATATTGTACTGCGGAGTCCTTCTCAGGCAGCTTTAACTTGCTCAAACTCCTCAGTCCAAGTTTGAGATTGAGATGGAAGAAGAAGAAGAAGTCATCAGCATTCGTGAAATGAACCAACTTCCACGTTGAATGTGAAACTCTATCAAAGGGCACGACGTCTTTGATTATGTAATATTCCCACCTCCAATAAAGTATTAGCTAGCACGTATATATCTTATAATACTCATTCATTCACAGAGGAAATCTTGACATGAACGTAAGCCTTTTAGAAGAGTATTGCCAATGCAGATTAAACAGCTTGGTTGAGGTTAAATAAAACATTCACTGGAAACGACTGTAGAGTAAATGGTAAATCCTCTACAACCATTAACTCGAATAGATATTTACAATAACAACAGAGTTTTCTGACTTTAAAATTTATAATAAATAAAAAGACGGCCAAAAAGTCAGCATTCAATATATCAGTATTTATTCACAAAAGCGACGTTTCATCTCCATTTTGAGACTTCATCAGGCTTACTACAAACATAATATTACAATAAATTAAATCTGATTTCTATGTTATAATTTTTTAAATTTATACTAAGTGAAGAACTTGGCTCTATAGTCGATTGAGGACCTTGGCCTACCGGGTCGACCTCGGATTGTCATCTTACATGATACATTACGAATAACGTGGTCAGCTTATCGGTTATCCAGCAGCCTTAATTCCTAGTCTCCGTGGCCCGTGACGACACAAAACATCCAAGACCATGCCAGGATTAGAATCACGGACCTCTGGGTTGAGAGGCAGCGACGCTAACCACTGGACCTGCCTTTGGCACTTAAATCCAGCTACTGTAAATAATTTTTTGCACAAAAAATTAATTTTTATATCGGCCGAGGGAGTAATGGCGAGAAGACCATGAATTAACTGATGAAAACTCAAAAAAGGAGACGAAACGTCGCGGATTTTAATTTGGAAATAAATATACAGACCAAAACGCCGTTCAAATTCATTTAATTATCAGATAAATTATTAATTTTTATATATTTTTCAATGAACATAGATACCTTCTATCTGTTGAAACGGGAAGTGAGACTCTGGAGAGAGTTTGTATACCCGATTGATTAAAAGGGAAGTGGCAAAGTGCCGCCATTATCGCTCGCTTGGGAGTGAGTGAGAGAGTTTCAGGGATGGATCCCTCCTCCTCCACCACCGTGATCAGCCAAACCGTCCATAAAACCGGCAGCTGTGGAAAAATCTGCGTAATGTGGGGAAGAGTGCGGAGCCACGCACAGTATCCCGGATCAATGGGAAAGCTTTTACGGCACAGAAATCCCCTGTATTGCCGCCCAAGACGCCGAAATAGGGCACTTGTGTCCATTACGGGGAAATATATCAGCCTCTTGGAAGGGATTTCACTTGCGTTCACTTGCAGGACCATTTCAAAAACATTACGGAAATATTTTACTACATTTCATAAATCAGTTTACTGTTCCGCGGCCAATCACAATACTACATTTTTTCAGGCATATTATATAGAACAGGCGTTGAAAAGTGTTAAAAACTGAATATGGAAAAGGAATCATACTGCAATAACAAGAAATAAAAACACAACACTTTGCCGATGATATTGTAGTATTAGGGGAGTGTGAAGAAGACTTTAAAACCACAATAAATAGCATGAACATGGTCCTGGAGAAAGAGTTCAATATGAGCATTAATAGAGGGAAAATTAATGTGATGGAGTGTAGTAAGGGAAACAGTGGAATAACAAAGGCTATTAGATTGGTAAGGGATATTTTGACAAAAGTTAAGGAATTATGCTACTTGGGAAGCGTAGTAACTAGAGTAGGATAGCACAGGAAAGAAAGAAAAATTTACTTACGGGTCATGTAAGTGTGAATATTGGGAAATCGTTACTAAAAATGTTCGAATGGAGCGTGGCGTTATATGGGTGCGAAACGTGGATGATAGGAGCTGTAGAAAGGAAAAGATTATAATCCTTTGAAATTTGGTGCTACAGGAGAATGAGATGGGTGGATAGAATCAGTAACGAGGATGTTCTAAACAGAATAATGGAAGAGCGAACAATATGGAGGACGTTGACCAAGAGAAGGAATAGATTAATAGGCCATGTTTTGAGACATGAAGGTCTTGTAAAATTAGCATTAGAGGGAAGTGAACAGAAGAGGGAGCCGAGGATGGAAAATCTAACAAGATTAGGGCGAATGTGGGATGTGCTATTTATGCGGAAATGAAAAGGCTTTCGCGGGATAGGTTAACATGGAGGGTTACATTAGACCAGTCTTAGGAATGAATACCTCAAGAATAGGTCCACCACTCCCTCCATAATGAATCACCATTTTTTTTATTTTTCTTGATAGCTGAAGTAGTTCCACTAAACCACTATAGATGACAACCAATCATTTTGTTTTAGCCGAAGCTGAAGAAGCCATTGTCAAGTCAACAGAACTCCCATGTCGTTGCATCTATAATCACAATTGTAGAGAACTTTTAGTCCTTTTATTACACTCCTTTATATATTTTATCTTAGAACACTTCTTTCTACAAGATAAATTTACTGGGTGTCGATCAACATTTTTAGCAACGATTTCCTATATATTCACACTTATATTACCCGTAAGTAAATTCCTCTTTTTCGCGAAAGCCTTCGTTGCCTGTGCTATCCTACTCTAGTTATTACGCTTCCCAAGTAGCATAATTCCTTAACTTTTGGCAAAATATCCCTTCCCAATCTAATAGTCTTTGTTAATCCACTGTTTCCCATACTCCATTCTATCACCTCGGTTTTCCCTCTATTAATCCTCATATTGAACTCTTTCTCCATGACTCCGTTCACGGCATTTATAACAACAGAGGTAAAATAGTCGAGAAACAAGGAGTTGAGGACTATGTTGATAAACGTTTTTTTTTAAAACTTTTATCGTACAGATTATCAGTTAGGACGATAACGATACAGTATATACAATATTAAAAAGGTATATAATTAACATGATAACGTGAGGATAGGTTAATTCATTTAATTAACCTACTTTAGGAGAATTGGTTATGTTTATTTATTTTTGCGAGTACCTGAGGGGCATACGACTTAGGTGGGTGAGGATTGACAGGTAGTGAACTGATTTTTGGAGGATTAATGAGGATGTGGACATGATGGTAGAGTGGGTTAGGGTGTGCCTGAATGATGAGGTCAATTGGAAGTTTTCTTTTGAGGCGACGGGAGCGTGGAGTATGTGGAGGAGGATTGTTGTGAAATTGCTGGATCGTGGGGTTTGGGTGGTTGAGTGCGCTTTTGATTAGGTTTGTTATGGATTTGGAGATTACTGAGTTTACATTGGGAATTTTGATGTTTTTATGGATGACGGAATTTCTTAGGTACCAGGGAGAGTTTGTGATGGTGTGTAGTATTGTGTTTTGTTTGGTTTGAATTTTGGTTGAATGGGTTTTGGCTGTTGTTCCCCATATGGAGGAGGCATAGGACCAGGTGGGTTGTATAATGGAGAGGTATATGAGGCGTTTTGTGCTGCTAGTGGAGACAGGGGATTTTCTGTTTAGGAGGGGATATAAAGTTCTGAATTTTTGGTTTATTTTGGAGAGGAGAAAATTAATGTGAGGTTTCCAGGATAGTTTTGAGTCAAACATGATTCCGAGGTAGGTGGTTTCCGTTTAAACGTTTGTTTGCAACGTGAAACATCCCAGTTGTTGCGTCCACTTAATCCCGAGGGTAATATTTCTGAGACCGTGTAAGAGCTTCCTGCATGAATGGGTCTGGAGGCTATCACAGTGTCCACACTGGGACTGTAATTACAGATAAACTCCGCTGGTGTCCCGGAAGGGAGCGTGTGGGAAAAACCGGTCAGGATTGTCAGCCAACAGCTCCGGGACAAAGGGAACCGTGGGCCAGCTCCCTCATAAAGAGGTCCACGGGGCTAATCTCGTTCCTAGCGAAACAGCCAAGCTGGTAAAAATTAAGTACACCGCTCCAATCGAAGCCATTGCACAATTGAAAATCGCCTAATGAAAGGAACTGCATTCATCCGAGCATCAGATTAAAACACAATTTCATTTCGCGGAGAGGGGAATGGGGATGAGGTTCTTCCCCGCGGTGTGTGAGCTCTTTATGTCGCGAGCCCCCCCGGAGAAATCAGGCTTGCAGTCGCCCAATAGTGATGCAAATTTGTAGAGTTGGGGTTGTTTAATGGCGGGCCTCGTCGTGAGTCACCGCACCGCAGCTGTCCTGGGCACGCGGCCGGCCATTGTGTGCGCAGCTGCCAGCCAGTCCACGGCTCTCAATCACTTGGACCGACTGCGGTTTTCAAGCCACCAGATCAATGACCCGCTAATACAACATATCATCATCTTCATCTCTGGTCACTAACCTACATGTCTTCCATGTCTCAAACATGTCAATTTTTCTGATTTAGTCACCGCCTGGAGTTCCTCAAGGTTCTGTAATAGGACCACTCTTCTTCCTTGGTTCTGCAGTCTATATACGGAGCTTGGCCTACCCGGTCGTCTTACATGGCACATTCCGAATTACGTGGTCAGCGTATCGAGTTTCCCCAGTCCTCATGACCATGACGGCGGCACGAACATCCAAGTCCGTGCCAGGATTCAATCCCAGAACCTCTGCGTTGTGAGGCAGCGAGGCTAGCCACTAGACCACAGGAGGTCGGCAATCGGACCATTACTGTTCATCAACAAATCACCAAATAATTTAAATAAAGACCAGGGGTCAGGTTCCCAGAGGATGACTCCATCATCTGCACAGAAAGGTAATGAACCAGCAGCAAGACCTACTCTAGCGCGATAGTTGATATTTGATTATTTCTTAATATAAAGTTAGCAAGGATTGGAAAGTTGGAATTGGCGTCAGAATGTCGGGGCTTGGTGCAACCAGTAATCCCCTGGGACGATCTGCGTAATTCCTGAAAACAGCTGGTGTGGGAATTGGGGACCCACGAAGATAACGAAAAAAGTATAAATACCACGTCGTTCACCTCAACTAATGGAGTTTCGTGGTTTAAAGAAAAATCGATTATTAAAGACCGAAATAATTTTCGGGAAAAATTCTAAAATAACTATTCAACAACTTAAACAAGTGGGTCTCCTTTTTATTCACGGGAAAATACAACTCGTTGAAATTAATTAACTATACAGTTAATTTCCTATTGTTTTTGTTTGTTGTTATGGTATCGAGTCCTTAAACTGGTCTGATGCAACTCTCCATGCAAACATATTCTGTGCAAGCCTTTTCATTTCCAAATGCCTACCACATTATCCTTAATCTGATCATCGAATTCCATCCTTGACCTCCCTCTTCTGTTTACTTCCCTCTAACGCTAACATTACCAGACCCTCATGTCTTAAAATGTGGCCTATTAATCTATCCCTTCCCTTGGTCAACGTCCTCCATATTGTTCGCTCTTCCCTTATTCTGCTTAGAACGTACTGGTTAGTTACTATATCCATCCATCTCTTTCTATGACACCACATTTCTAAAGCTTCTATTCTTTTCCTTTCTACAACTCCTACCGTCCTCGTTTCGCAACATTTCTAGCAATATTCACTTTTCCTCTATTATTTAAGGTTCATATTCGCGGTAAATTGCAAGGCACCAAGACTAATAGCTCAAGGTCCGTGGTTGTCAGCGATGGTTATGTTTGGCGAGGGGCCCCAAGTATAAAAGACGCAAAATGTGATTCCATCCTGTCATTCGATATGGAGTTAAAGGCGAGGCGAGGCAAGGCGGAAGTCCTTTGTTGCGTACCCTTTCATTACACACGAAGGAAATACTTGACGACACGTCAACACACACACACACAGTTACCTTCAACCGGATTCACGCTCAGCAAGGAGCCGAAACACGGGAACTTGGTGAAAGAGGGGAAAAATACACCCTTCAATAAGCTACCGTTACAAAAGAACCGACCACTTCTTAGAGATCAGCGCGAAGCAATAGTTGTAGAAGAAAACCTACATCCTGTCCTCGCAAAATATTCCTATACGTTGAACGTCAAGGGGAGCCTGAAGCCCCCTTCCCTACCAATATTAGGTAAAATTTTCTCTGACACGATTGCAGATGCAGCACTGAAATATTAATGATAACGTTCCGGAAATTTTTCATGCCTTCTTCAGATTTTTTTTCCAAATCAGTATCAAAAGACAGAGTAAGGCTCACATACGAAGACTAACACAATAGCAAACGAGACAACAAGTAGTTACAGAAAGACTGTTTTAAAAATATTTTGTGTTTCGGAGAGCAACGAAAACGCGTCGTGCTGACTGAGGGAGCCGTTATAAATTTTGACTGATTTTGTTTTTGGTTAACAGGCTACATGAGGGTGATCCTGAAACAGGAAACTCCCCTTTAATAGCATAGGAAGGGAATTGAAAAGGGGGGATGCGGAAGGTAGAGCAAGGTAACCAAGGGTTGACTAGGGCCCCCGGGCTATGGTTTAAGGATCCTACCCGGTGTTTCACCTAAAGAGATGCAGGGAAAACCCTATAAAACATGCATCAGGTAGGTCGGGCGGAGGCAGTTGGCCGACTGATCCAATGGGATTAGCGGACAACTCTTGCCATATGCCCAAGGTCTTTGACCCCAGTACATATACCTCCTAAAATAGGTGAAGGTGTCTCGGCATATGAGAACTTTGATAAAAAAATACCCAGAGAGAGTGCGAGGCATTCCCGACATGATCAGGTGAGCCCCGCAGTCACTCTGACCATTTTGACTGATCAATTTTCGTCTGTGGAGCATCAACGAAACTTCAATTCGACTGCGAGATTCGTGTTAATTCCTGTAAAGTGGAATCCAGAATACAAAGTGGTTGTTACTTTCTTATAAAGTTGATAGTGTAGTTTCTTTTCGGAAAGAGTCTACACGTTCTTCCATTCGTCCCTACTGTGCAACTCTTTTATTATTGGGTCGACGAAATTTGTCAAAATTAAAAGCAGTTTCAAAAGTGTGCCGCTTATTAACCGCAATAAGTGCAAGTTAAAATAAATGACAGCGCGTATATATCTTATGTAAAGTGGCTGGTCGACAAGATGATTGTCCGGGTTAATTAAGTTTATTTGCGTTCCAGCTACTGGCCGGATTTTCCGGGCCACCTGCCATTTCCTCAACACCTGGCAACAACCACCCACTGAACAACAACAAAAAACAATTCCCCTGATCGTCTCCTCCTGACGTAAATACGGAATTAGACCAATAATTCTTCGGCTTCGAAATGACACCATTCCTTTTAAAGGTTTATTCATAACTAAAAAAAGTAAATATTTCATCGAAAAATGTTGACAGATTAAGTTTAATAGTCTGTATATGTCTACCATCTGCCTTCTTGGGCTAATTAGAAAGGAAATAGGTGTAAAACACAGGTGTTATTTTCCGCAACATATGGCTGGAAATTTTAGTTGTTCTTGTTTTCATATTCTAAGATGTGAAATGAGTTCAGCAACGAGCGTTGAACTCAGCAGCTGTTTTCAAGGGGAGTGAGTGGCGTCACAAACGAATTTCTAGGATTGGAAGAGAGGAAAACGGTTTTAATACATAGAACCGGCAAGGAAAATAAAATATTAAAAGGTTGAGTAGCTTAGTCGCCGAACAGAGATGAAATTAGAGGAGTCGGATTAAATATAAGAAGTACTAGTTACTCGGTAATTCGGAAGTGGCGGAAACGATGGAGAATTATACGGAGGTAATATTATAGGATTGAGTCATAATTATCTCCGACAACAGACAATATAGCTACTTAAAAATTAAATGAATACATTACGTCGTTTCCCCCACAATCTTATGGACCTCATCATACCAGAGATTGTACACTGGGCGTCCTCAGACAATTAGACAGAGAGTAATCAACCAGAGATGTTACCGAGACCTTTAGAATCAGTTTGGACACTGACATTATTATGAAGCATTTCAGAAATGACTCCGGCATGACAGCAACAGTCATAGTGTTGTATACACAAGAATCGACATTACTGAGGAGACATCGATATATATATATATATATAGTAGAAGATTCCGCGTTCCTCCGTATTCGATGATTTATAATTCTTTTAGGGCGCCAGGTATTTTTCACAAAAAATACCAAAAGATGATTTTAATAGTTTTAATTCCAATCAGAGCATGAGAAAAAATTATATGTGCAGGGCGTGGTCATTCTCTCGTCGTCCCGCCGACACATCCTGCTCCTTCCACTACTCCATGACGACTCACTAAAGTCTCGCCAGACTACATTGTTGGCCCAGGTTGCGTCAGTTCCTCAACAATTGCAACTCGCAAGCTGGCCTGCATTGTTCAATGTAACGTTTCATGTTACAATATATCGATTTGTATCAATCATGGTAAATTATGTATATGACAAATGAGTTGTAATGAATAGCCTTTCAATGCGCATAACTGAAATAGTTTCCCTTTTTTAGGGTATATTTCCATTGTCTTTTTTCTCTGCACAGGCAAGGAAGAGGAATTTACTTACGGCTAATATTATTCCTTTTTCCAAAATTTAAATTGCAATAATATTAAATTATATATAGATCAGACGATGAAGAAAGTTAAAACCGATTATGAAAAAGGAATCATACTGCAAGAAATAAAAATCCTACTCTTTGCCGATGATATTGTAGCATAACGGAAGTCGAAAGAAGACTTGGAAACCATAATAAATAGCATGAACGGAGACCTGGAGAAAGAGTTCAATATAAGGATTAATAGAAGGAAAACCTAGGTGATAGGGTGTAGTATGGGAAACGGCGGAATAACAAAGGCTGTTAATTTGGGAAGGGATATTTTGAAGAAAGGTAAGAAATTCTGCTACTTGGGCAGCGTAATAACTAGAGTAGGATAGCACAGGCAAGGAAGAGGAATTTACTTACCGCTAATATAAGTGTGAATATTAGGAAATCATTGCTAAAATTGTTGGTACGGAGTGTGGCGGTATATGGGTGCGAAACGTGGACAATAGGATTTGAAGAATGGAAAATAAAAGAAGCCTTGGAAATGTGGTGCTATAGGAGAATGTGATGGGTGGATAGGTTAACTGATCAGGAAGTTCTAAACAAGAATAGGGGAACAACGAACAATAAGGAGGACGTTTACCAAGATTAATAAGCCACGTTTTGAGAAATGAGGGGCTTGTAAAATTAGTATTAGAGGGAAGTGATCAGAAGAGGGAAACCAAGGATGGAATAAAGAGAGGTCGGAGAAACTTATTTAGCCACTCTTTACATAAAAAAATTGGTGATTATAACATTTTCTAATATGGTTAATTTTTAAAAATTGGATTTAACAATAATTTGATTGTGAAGAGAAAAACCTGAAAAAGGTCCGAATATGTGCCGAAACGTTGTTTGATAAAAAATAAAAATAACTGTCTGGAAGATAAAACCGGTAGAAACTTATTTAGCCACATAAAAAATTGGTGATTATAACATTTTCTAATATGGTTAATTTTTAAAAATTGGATGTAACAATAATTTGATTGTGAAGAGAAAAACCTGAAAAAGGTCCGAATATGTGCCGAAACGTTGTTTGATAAAAAATAAAAATAACTGTCTGGAAGATAAAAGGGTAGAAAATGATTTCATTTTAATATCAGACGTTTATTTATTTAATATATTTCTTGCATTATTATTTTTATTTACGTAATTAAGCAGATAAGTCTGAAACGTTGAGATGGATTTGTTTTTTCATTAAGTGCGACTCTAATGCGTAAAGGAGCCATTTTATTGGCTCTTAACAAAGTATGGGAGGAAATGTCTCGAGCTACGGTGACGTCGCATCTTCATCTTTGAAATTTTGCACATGATGGAGTTTGCAGAGGGGGATTCCTCCGTGTCGTGTCTTTCCCCCCTCCCTCGCTACCTCCTTCTCCTCTTTTCTTCTGAGACGATCTCTCCTCCTCCTCCTCCTCCTCACCCTGTTGTTGTTATTCCGCACGCTACAGATCAGTCCGTCGGTGTTTCTGCTCCACGTTCAACCTTCCTCTTCCAGTTTCCTTGACCGTCGTCGTCGTCTTCATTCACCCCACTCGTTAGCCCGCATGGTGTTCCCTCAAGGACATCGGCTCGCAAGGTCAAGTCGACTGAGCATTTCGCCAAGCTGGTTTATCCGTTGGTGATTTTTGAGGTTCGACCTCGGAACGTAGTGCTCCGTTTTACACACGAAATAAAGAAGCAACGAGCCGAAGTCAACTTTTATGTTAAAATATTTTATCTGGTTGGTCGTTACTCTCGTGTGGATGATGGTCAGTTATTACCTCCTCGGCTATTTCTTTCTGGATTCACCTACCACTGCGGCCCAACCCTGATTAGTAGTTGTTTCGTATTCGAAAACGACGTGTGAGAAACGTCACCGTGTTGTGCTCCATTATAATAAATTTGAGTAATTTAAAATTTGACAAGTTTTATTTTAACGTCTGATTTTGTAATAATAAGTAAAATTTCCTACCAACTTCAGACTTTATTTTAACAATTTCCAGACAGCGAAAAAACAACGTTTCGGTTCTTATTTGTACCTTCTTCAGGTTACTATCCTAATAATCAATCCACCAACTGTCAAATTTAAAAAACAACAATATTTATTTTCAAAATATTGTAATATTTGTGGTTATGTTCATAAAAATTGTTGTATTTAAAATGTGACATTTGATGTATTATTAGGAAAATAATTTTAAAAAGGTACAAATGAGTACCGAAACGTTGTTCTTTTTCCACTTTGGAAAATGTTAAAAATAAAGTCGGAAATTTTACTTATTTTAATATTTCTTATGATGAGAAGGAAGTGCAGCCGCCATCATGGCAACCGTGAACGTGTCAATAAACCAGCCCAAAATAGGAAATTAGAGGTTGGTTAGTACGACAGAAACTGCCACGACGTATCGTTCCATTTTAGAACAACTTCAGGAGAAACTACAAAAATTCTACAACCCTCAATATAATCCATTTATTTCCTTCGTCTGCATTAATTACGGTAATAATCAGTGAGTAAATCTCCGCTATATTTTTAACAAATAATTTATATTTCAATAAATAAAATATATATTTACAATTGTAAAATTTTTATATTAGCAACGGAAGAAGAGGTTCCACAAAAAGTGAACGGCTCGCCATGTTTACTGTTCAAACCACTTGAAAACCCACAGAGTTGTCACAAACTCAGAATTTATTTTATATTTCACTGTACATTTTCAGGAGCGTTCCACATTTAATTGTCAAATGAGTCTGCAAAATCAACTGCATATTACAAGTTGCCATTAATTTAATAAAATTGTTATTGATACATTATTTGTTATATTTACGTGCAACAACAATAAACCCAATGTTAATAGAAAAGTGCATATAGAGGGCAGTGTAGGAAACTATAAGGCAAAAAAATTATAGCATAAGGAGGGAAATTAAAAAATGGATGAAATGTTTATTATTATAGCAGGTAAATATTGTATTTTATAGAAAATTATGTAACAATAACATTTTTGAAAATTTAATGACAACATATATATGTTTATTGTTGTTGTATGTAAACATATATATATATGTTGTCATTAAATTTTCAAAAATGTTATGCACTTTATTATTAACATTGGGTTTATTGTTGTTGCATGTAAATATAACAAATAATGTATCAATAACAATTTTATTAAATTAATGGCAACTTGTAATATGCAGTTGATTTTGCAGACTCATTTGACAATTAAATGTGTAACGCTCCTGAAAATGTACAGTGAAATATAAAATAAATTCTGAGTTTGTGACAACTCTGTGGGTTTTCAAGTGGTTTGAACAGTAAACATTTTCATGGCGAGCCGTTCACTTTTTATGGAACCTCTTCTTCAGTTGCTAATTTAAAAATTTTACAATTGTAAATATATATTTTATTTATTGAAATATAAATTATTTATTAAAAATATAGCGGAGGTTTACTCACTGATTATTACCGTAATTACTGTAATATGCAGACGAAGGAAAGAAATGGAATATATTGAGGGTTGTAGAATTTTTGTAGTTTCTCCTGAAGTATATATATATATATATGTGTGTGTGTGTGTGTAGGTGATTTGACAGTTGAATGTAGAAACCTCCTGCGATTGTACAGTGAAATATAAAACAAAATCTCTGATCCTGACAACTGTGTGCTTTGATTTGAAGAAATAAAGCTTGAATCAAAGAAGTTGTTTATCAAAATATACATTACAAAATTTTATTTCACTAATACGTTACAATTTTTATATTCATTAAAATATTTAAATTTAACGTCTTTTATAAAGTAATGAAGTAATTTATGATTTTTGTCAGGCCGTATTCTTTTCGAAAATTTAAAGAAGACATGAAAATATGCCGCAATTTTGTTAGTAATCACATTAAAAAAAATTCAGTCGGTGAAAAATCATAAATTGTTTTATTTATTATGTCTTCCAAGTCTTCTTCTAATCCCCCCTCCCCCAATACTACAGTATCATTGCCAAACCTTATTGTTTTTATTTATTCTCCTTGCAGTACGATTACTTTTTCATATTCAGTTTTAACTTCCTTCATTGCCTGTTCTATATATAAGTTAAACAGCATGGGCTACATCCTTGTCTTACTCCTTTCTTGATTTCGGCTTTCTTTTGTTGATTTTTAATTCTAATTACTGTTGACTGCCTTCTGTAGAGGTTATGGATATGTCTTCTTTCTAGATATTTTAATCCTGTAATCTTCAAAATCCTTAATAGTGTGTTCGAGTTTACATTATCAAAGGCATTTTCGAAATCTACAAATAACCATGAACGTAGGCCTGTATTTTCTTATCATGTCTTCTGAAATTAGACGCTTCTCTTGCCGGCTTTTCTTAGCGTTTCTTTTCGCAGCCATGTTTTGTTTGTTCACTCTCATTCCCGTTGTTTTATTTTATTTTTAGTTTTTTTTTACTTTCTCGCCATACGCTCTTCGTCTGCCTGCTACTATTACTGTTTGATCCGGAAGAGAACATAGTTTTGAAAATCATAATTTTTTGTTTCCTAGGATTGATAAGGGAATTAATAATATTTTCCTTTGTGTGCGAGCGTTGAACTCGACTGATGTTAGTTGTTGATGAGTAGTGGAAGTTGAAGGAATATATGTAAAAAAAATAGCAATCTGACAATTTTGTAAGGATTTTCAAATTTTTATTTGTCTGATATTTTTCACACTGTATGTTTCAACGTTGTATTATTATTTTAATTAATATAGTGTGAATAAAACCACAGAAGAGTTGTCTCAATATATTTATTCTCAGGACGTTTCGGCCATAGCCATTATCAACTGGATCTTTCCTCTTAGCGTCTTCTTTGCATATACTATCACACAACCATTGCGCTTGTTGTTGTCTTCCATCACCGCGGCTCTAGAAAATTTGACAAACCTGATATCCGCTTTAGAACTGACAAAATACAGGACTAAAAACATAGAATCTTAAATATTACATCATAAGACTTAATATACTCATCATCGGACCGGACTTTCAAATCCAGGAACCGGATGAGTATAAGGACCAAAATATAGACATCATAACATAAAATAGAATATAAATTATAGTAATAGTAAGATTATTCAAGTAATTATCTTAAACAAATTGCATAACTCTGCTAATACAAATACAGTCATAAATAATTAGAGTATAAAATTAGTAAAAAAGTTTGAACCTACAACTACTCGACCAACGCGTCATGGAGATCCGGAAACACGTGTGGGTCGTAACCGGAAAACCGGAGTTGTTTCACAAACAAAATGTATAAAGGTGGAAAGGATGAGGAGACAAAGAAATTAAGAATTCTCTCCTTCAGTCTCTCCACGAAAATAATATAATAATAAAACTAGTGTAACAGATGATGATATTACATGCTAAAACAAATTTAAATATACGCATATACTTTATTATTGTATTCATACATATTTATATCTATGTAAAAAAATGTACCAACAAAAGAAAAATATTGTTAAACAGACCTGTTATTGAATCTAGAAAACAGGTCAAGTAAATTATTATTAATAAAAAAAAGTTGATAATGGCTATGGCCGAAACGTCCTGAGAATAAATATATTGAGACAACTCTTCTGTGGTTTTATTCACACTATATTAATTATATGTGGTTGTTTTTTACATTAAATATTATTTTAATTTTAACGTGTATTTATAAATAATAATGATGATGGCTAAAATTGAAATTAATTTTTTTTGGACTGATAAGGTTTCTAAGTTCCCAGCTGATTTTGTGTGCGTTAAA
The DNA here is from genome assembly GCA_034510155.1 of Eucriotettix oculatus. NCBI lineage: Eukaryota > Metazoa > Arthropoda > Insecta > Orthoptera > Tetrigidae > Eucriotettix > Eucriotettix oculatus. The sequence continues at coordinate 103,836,214 of CM067378.1, forward strand.
AATTTCCGTTCCCTCGCTTAACCGTGTCTGTGATTATCCGTCTCCATGGCAGATGGTTATGATTGAATAGTGCTGCTTTGTTGTTGACGCGTATGGAGATGCAATCAGGTCTGTAGGACTTGAGTGGATGGACAATCCTCCTCGCAAGCAAAGGGTCAAGCAGGCAGGCAGAGAGACTGACTTGCCTCGTGTCCAGCTGCGGAGTGATTGCGCGGCAGCTGTTTCTCTCTGTGTGCTGTGTGTGCTTCACTTTCAGCTGCCCCTGGCCTGGCCTGGTCTGGCTGGCACCTGGCACCTGGCTACGTCACACGCACGCACACGCACGCTCAGGGCAGATGTCAGCTGGCGAACAGCTGCCTGTCGCGGTCCACGCGCCAACGCTGAGCTCCCTCCAGCTGGCTGCTCTTCTCTTCTCTTCCACAATTCTTTCTATCGATCCTCCAGTTACTGTTGACATTTATTATCACGTGTCAAATCTCTCATTACGGAATGGGAAGCCGACATCTGCACTGCGAGAGGGGATTTCAATAAAAAAATTGTAAAGAGAAAAAAGGAAACACGTTTCTCTTTCACAAGTCCTCAACACCGTTAGTTGAATCACGCTTAAATTCTTCTCTCTCTCTCTCTGTGGGGGGCAATTCTCTTGATAAAAAGCCCGTGAAAATGACCGGCTGGGAATCAAATTTTTTGCTTCCCCAGAACGCGGAATTTTTATTATTGAATTGAAGTGTCTGTTGTAATTGAATAAGGACCGCTTGCATAGTCTCCGGTAGCAAGGTATTTTTATTGGTGAATATCTTCGCCAAATGTTTGGTATTTTCAATCTCTATAACACATTCATACGCAATCATGTTGTCCTTGACGCAGACTAAGTATTTGTATTTATTAAATCTACAAATGGGCAGATGCCCGGTGGCAGATACATAGAAATTAAACAATAATTAATAAACTGATCGTAAGGACCATATTTAACCTATAGTTGAATGTATAATTATATCCAATATAAATAATTAAGTGTGGAATCATATTGTTTTCTAGGGTTTTCCCTGCATCTCTTTAGGTGAAACATCGGGTAGGATCCTTAAACCATAGCCCGGGGGCCCTAGTTAACCCTTGGCTACCTTGCTCTACGTTCCGCATCCCCACTTTTCAATTGCCTTCCTATGCTATTAAAGGGGAGTTGCCTGTTTCAGGATCACCCTCCAATCATATCCCTTGTTTCACGCCACCCGGTCACCAAATTCCCAGGCAGATTAAGACATTCCGAAACGGCGACGAGGTGTCCGAGCTTTATGGTCCAGGTGTCAGCCGCAGTCCCTTTGTTATTATTCCGAGCCGCCAAGACGGCGCGCGGAAAAATCCCTTCTTCCTGACAAGCGACTTTCTCATGCCGGAATATTTGGTATTTAAGTTCCCGTAAATTATAATAAAAAATTGGACGCGGGTTCTACAGCGCTACAAAATGTTACCATTGAAGGCCAGCAAATCTTCGTCTTTTGTAGCCTAGATAAGTACATCACCATAAGGAAAATTTCTTAATTTTCCTGCAGGTTCTACCCGGTCCTTTGTAGCTCGAGGAGTCTTGTGCATTCACTAAACTAAAATAAATCTCGCAACAAAGCAAAACGGCCCAGGGGATACTTGAAAGCTCACTCATTTAACAAGTTGATGATCCTCTGCAGTTGAATTTCCTCCCTTTTTTATTTCACGGGTAAATTCCTGTACAGTGGTAAGAGCGCCCAATCGATTATCCACGCTGCATTGGCCGCATTCTATGCAGTTAATTGGTTAGAGGCGCATCCACATATAGAAACAAGAGCTCTCGTCACTGAAACGGAACTTCCCCATCAGCTGTCAAACAAATGCCTCGATGTTATGCGTCAACAAGTCTGGAATGTGGTCTAGTGGATAGCGTCACTGCCTCGCACCACAGGAGTCCCGCGTTCTATTCCTGGCAGGAGCTTGGGTCTTTGTGTTCCCAAATCAAGTGGCCCTTACAAGGAAGATAAGATAAAGTAGTTCCTAATGATCTTAGATGTTGGTGCAATTTAAAAAGAAAAAAGATGTGGAATCACGAGCCAGTAGTCCCGGCATTATTAAATGTCCGACGTTGTACCATTATTTACTTATGCTAGCACGGAAATTAAATTAATTTGACATTAATCTCTTTGTCGATTCGTATAAACTTGAGTAAGGCCTAGCAGTCGCCATATTGGGGGCCAATCAAATATGGCGGAATTTTGAATTTTTTACAGTTACTAAGATGACCCGGGTATTTATCAGAGTTGCTCAATCCGATACCTTTTTAAGGCGGTTAATTGTGAAAATAATGGAATAAGAATTGAGAACTATCAGACGTAAAGTGTTTTGAACAGATTATTTGTCAGGAGATGTTGCTTGAGGTGTAACGTCTGCGGTCGTCGACGTCACTTACCAATTTATATTCGTCGTTTGCGGCAGTCATAGCGTGAAATTTTTAGTTTTACAGATTATTTCCGCAATTACCAATCTGATTTTAACCTCATTCTATACCAGCTCCTGACAATGACGGCGGACTTCAAAAAGTGCCAATTCCTTTCGGATTATTTTCAGAAAGTTTAATTTAGAAGATAAGAACGGGAAAATGTCGAGCGGACCCTGGGACCTCCCGCTTACCGTGCCGTTGCTCTAACCATCTGAGCTAGTCCAGATCCGATGCCCTATTCCTCCACTCTTGTAAACCTGAATCGGCTCACCTACAATTCATTAATCACATTCTTAGGCTGAGCTTCAATTGAAGCAATTATTCTCTCTTGGAATAGAAAGTTTAATTTTCTAACTCTTGAAACAACAAGGTAAGTTCTCATGAGCTCTCACATTCATCCGGTCAACTGCTACAGGAGCTTTCGGCTTTAATTACCATAATGACCTGAATTAAGTTTTATATAATCATATTTTGCATGCCAATTAAAAACCAACACTGTGTAATCTGTTTTGGGTTGTTATTTAAATTTTGCAGCGACATAATTGTGTAAAATCATTAACGATTATTAATGAATATCATTAGATGTAATCAATTAAAAAGCGCTTTTTTAAAATTGACAATATAATTATATAAATAAAAAAAGTTCTTGACGTTTCTACAGACAAATTTATTTTTCCAATCTAAAAGATTAACGACGTTTCGATGTATATTCACACCTTCTTCAGGTTTTTCTTTCCGTATAAGATATATTTGCATGCAGTTAGATTCATAAACAAGTAAATTTAAATTCAAATATTGGTGTCCAACTTAAATAAAGTTGAATGAGAGTTGACACACGACCGAACTTACTAATCTATTATAATATCTAACTGTATGTAGCCTGAAGATGACGACAGAGGACGTAGTCGCGTTTTAATCGCACCTGTACCCGAGTGGAAAGCCGAGAAATATTTCTGCATCAACTACACCGGGAAAGCCTTAGTTCGCGTATGTATGTAAATATGTCTTCTTCAGAAAGAACAACCTGAAGAAGGTGTGAAGATACACCGAAACGTCGTTTATTTTTAGATTGGGTAAATAAATTTGTCTGAAAAAAGGTCAAGAACTATTTTTCTTTATTTCATTTAATTAAATTTTTTAATAAAGTACAAATAATGCGCAAAAGTCAAAGAGAATACAATTTAAAAATGACATAATTTGATACTGAAGTAGGTCAAGAGTTTTTTTAATTTACATTCAATTAGAACTTTTACTATGGTTATATAAAGCTGAATTCAGATGGTTATGGCAATTAAAGCCGAAAGCTCCTGTAGTAGTAGACCAGAATAAATGAGAGAGCTAATGAGAACTTGGCTTGATGTTTCAAGAATTATTTAACCTATAAAAGTTCTGCTGATAATTTTTTTTAAAAAGTTTTTTAATTTTCTGTTAATATATTACAAAGCTCCTGTTAAATGGCTCACTTATTTAAATAAAGTATTTAAAGTGTCGAAAAGGATTGAGACTAATTTAGATACAGGTACTAAGGATTGTAATATCTCTGACTGTCTCCAGAGGCCATAAGCTTTGCTCCTCATGAAGATCTGTGGAAGTGTATTTCAGCTGAGCCGCTGTGGACAAGATACACGTGTAATTCGCCGCCACGTGTGTGTGTGCCAAAACAAGATGACGGATGCGAGTTTGATGTAAATGCATGCAAAGCAACTTTGTAGGAATCGCGTGTAATGGCAAGGCTGCGTACAGAGCGCGGGTGCGTATACATAATTTCGGTTGCGTGGCGCGCACAATTCGCGTGACAGGAACATTGTTCAAAGTCGTTCGCAGTAAATGATCGTTTAATAGAATGACATTAAAATTAGCGGCCTCCATTAATCCACGTCACGCATAGCGCGTGCGAGCAGATAATTAAAAGAACTTGTACGCTGAGCCGCGTAATTAACTAAAGGAATTGGTTTCGGAGTTAACCTAACATGAAATCGTGTAATACAACTTTCCTCCATAACAACATCGCTCTGGCGTATTTATTTAGTTTGCCAGTGAACAGTTTCCCCAATAGCAGAGACTTGAACCTACCATAAATAAATAAATATAAGTATTTTGGGGACACTTTTCAGTCTGAAGATCAATGTAGAAAAAGGACATTAATTATATACCTCGCCTGAAAATAACGATTAACTGCTGAACCAAACTATAAAGGCACTTCACTTTATTCTATGTAGGTTGTGAATCTCTTTCATTTTAATGAACAACATGGCTGACGTAAAATACACCAGACGGAGTTCTGAATTTCCTTTATTTTAGAGGACTTGCTCCTAATAGTCCCTGTATCTTCACGAAGTAAAAAAGAAATTCTGCCTGTAAATCAATAATATATACCTGTGCAAACATTTATTTAATTCCCTCAAACCTTGCCACGACAGTCACAAATCAAAATGAGAAAATCCACTAAATTTAACGCGAAATTTAAAATCCTGCCCACCTATGGAAACACGGTATAAAATACATGTAAAAAAATAACGTTACACGCCAACGCTTCAATAGAAAAAAATTTTCATTATGTGTAATGTCGTTAATTGTTTGAAATTCACACTTGAAATTATTTTATCAGACTTGCACATATCTATCAAATCATAAGGAATGAAAAAAATTGTATCCCGCTTTCATAGTCTCTAAAGTTTATATTGTGCCTCTAATGTGCTTAGGGAATTCCATCCTTGGTCTCATTCTTCTGTTCTTACCCCACACACTCCCCTCTAATGCTAATTCCTCAAAAATCCTTTCTCTTGGTCAACGTCCTCCATATTGTTCGCTCTTCACCATTCTGCTTATAAATTCCTCATTAGTGATTGTATACACCCATCTGATTTTCAGCATTCGCCTATAGCACCACATTTCAAATCCTTCTATTTTTCTTCTTTATGCAACTCCTACCGTTCTCGTTTCGCACCCATATAACTCCACACTCCATACCAACATTTTTAGCAACGATTTCCTAATATTCACTATTATATTAACAGTAAGTGAATTCCTCTTTTTCACCTTCCTTGCCTGTTGCTATCCTACTGTTTATGTCTACTATAATTTTACCATCCCTAATTATTACGCTTCCCAAGTAGCAGAATTCCTTAACTTCCGTCAAAATATCCCTTCCAAATCTAACAGCCTTTGTTATTCCACTGTTTCCCAAACTACACTCCATTATCTTGGTTTTCCTTCATTTAATTCTCATATTGAACTCTCTCTTCAGGACTGTATTCATGTTATTTATTATGGTTTTGAAGACTTCTTCTGACACCCTTAATACTACAATATCATCGGCAAAGCGTAGGGTTTTTATTTTTACTCCCTGCAGTATGATTACTTTCTCATATTCCGTTTTAACTTTCTTCATCGCCTTTTCTACACATAAGTTAAACAGCATGAGCGACAGACTGAATCCTTGTATTAAATCTTGCAAAAAAGTAACCGTGAAAAATAATGATAATAATGACAATTAGTGCATAACATATAAGTATCGAAATATAAAATATAAACAAATTTGTTCAGTACAAACTCTATATATTCTACTGAAATCAATCGAATTAATTTTATAATTCTTTTGTTTTGTACCAAACCGCTCTATGTTTAAACGGTAAGCGGTGTTTATGTATTCTACGGAAATAAAGGAGATCTAATTACTGCTGCCTGTCTTCTGCAGAGGTTATGTATGAGCCTCCTTTCTCGATATTTTATTCCAGTGCTCTTCAAAATCCTTAATAGTGTGTTCCAGCTCACATTACCAAACGCTTTTTCTAAATCTACAAATACGTTTCTTCTAAAAATAGTCGCAAACTCAATATTGCTTCCCCTATCACACATTCCATTTGATGTTCCATTCTTCTATACACTATTTTAGTTAATATACAGTTCACATTATTAAATGTATATATGATACTTTATTTTTTAATTATTGTCTATTTAGTTATTATTTAATTTCAGGTAAATAGTAGGATAATAGTGTGTATAGTTTATGTGATGTTAGAGGCAAGTAACAAAAATTTAACTAACCTGCTAACATGGTTTAATGCGAACGACGGACTAACAAATAACTGTGACAAAACACATTTCATGCAATTTCACACACACACACAACACAACTTTACAATCTATAACACTTAAATACGACAGCAAAAATGTAAATGAAACTTCCTCTGTTAAATTCTTAGGTCTCTTAGTAAATAATAAATTAAATTGGACTGATCAGATTAATCAATTACTTAAGAAACTCAGCTCAGCTACATGTGATGCAATGTCCACCTTCAGTCATCTAAAAACAAGAAAATTAGTATACTTTGCATATTTTCATTCTGTTTTATCATATGGTATTATATTTTGGGGCAACTCAGTAGTAGGCATAGATAAGATTTTTATTAGTCAAAAACGTGTTATTAGAGCAATATGTCAGGTTTCCTCACCAACTTCTTGCAGAACTCTGTTCAAAAAGTTAGGCATTTTCACTTTGACGTGCCAATACATTTATTCATTGATGTTATTTGTAATCACAAATAGGCACTTATTTTTGAATAATACTGATATTCATCCCTTCAATACAAGGAACAAAAATAATCTGTATAAAAAATGTAAAACATTGTCAATTGCACAGAAAGGTGTGCATTATCCATCTTCAACACGTGACTGCAGTCAGCACAGAATTAAACAGTTGTCCGATAATCAAGGTAAATTTAAGACTGAATTACGCTCATTTTTGCTTAGCCACTCCTTCTATTCAATAAAGGAATTTATAGAAGAATCGGAGAAGAGTAATTTATAATAGTTTATAATACAAAAATTTGTTATAAGTATATTTATCTTTTATACAATAAAATAATGTAATAAATGTACACCCTGACCCATTCCACATCCTTGAAGCTTAGCTTCTTTACAGGATCTACGGAATATTATTATTATTATTATTAGGGCAAATACAATAGTAGATTTGATTTACGACGTCTTCCTCTATGAAACGAGAGACTGGCGCATTATATTTTTTGAGGGGGACGCAAGCTGAGAGCCATCTTGCCGGTATTTGCATACCTATTTCGCTCAATAAGTTGTTCTCCCCCTTCGCGGTAGGCAGGCAACTCAGCTTCTTTGAAAATCCCCGGACGGACAGACGGACAGACGGATTGCGATGGCGGCCGCGGCTATTACGCGGGTTACGGCCATATTCAGACAGAAAGAACACCGGACCGACATTTTTATTCTTTACAACCCCATTATCTTTGCGGCCATTAGCGACCTCATTACAGTATCACACATGATTTTTCCTCTCACTTGTTATACTTGATGCAGTTCTTTGCCGTGTTTTCGGAACTTTTGCAACACCCACAGATTTTTAAAAATCCAATTTAAAGTATTTATATTAAAGTATAAATAGGGCCGAAAACGGACAAAAATTAGTGAAACATAGCAGACAATAATTTAATATCTTTTACTCCTCGTCTCCCTCAGCCGAAAAGATTATTGAACATACCACTTATCCGATTGGGAATTTATTACATGTGGAGTTCCTCAAGGATCAATTCTTGGTCCTTTACTTTTTATTCTGTACATAAACGATCTTCCAGGATACGTAAATCCTCTAAAATCGATTCTCTACGCGGATGATACAAATATAATTATTGCAGATAAAAACTTAGATATCTAATAAAGAAAGTAGACAACGCTCTGAATGGTCTAAATATTTGGTTTAACGTGAATAAATTATCCCTCAACCTAGATAAGACTAAGTTAGTTCAGTTTAGTGCTGATGCTAGTAATAGACCAGTAGACAAGTTCTCAGCTAATGCTTGAGCCTTTCCTCGGCCTTCGGATTGACGATAAATTAAAGTGGAATGACCATATAGATCTGCTTGCCGGAAAAACTAAGTTCAGCTTGTTATTCTCTGAGAACACTAATGCAACACGTTGACAAAAAGTACGTCAAAATGGTTTATTTCGCGTATTTTCATTCAATTATGAGCTATGGCATCTCTAATTGGGGAAACTGCTCCAGGAGTAATGAAATATTAAGTTGCAAAAGCGTGCAATTATAATACTTTCTAGCACGAATTCTAGATCGAGTTGCAAACCTTTCTTCAAAAGTTTGCAAATACTTACTTTACCAAGCGTATATATTATTAAATATCTAAGTTTGTAAAGTGGAACACTAGTTTGTTTCAAACAAATGGCGAGTTTCATGAATACGCGACTAGAAATCGTTCAGCTCTAAGGTCGGACAAGCATCGCCTTGCTCTACACCAGAAAAGTATTCACAATACCCCCGGGATAATTTTGATACAACAGCCTTCCCTGCCAGAGGTTAAAAATACTCGGCCTGACAAAAAGCAGAGTACGAAGATTTCATCTCTGTTTAAATGGACGCGTGTTTACTCAATCACTCACATATCTTAAAATTTCTATTCAGTTTTTTTCTGCTCTTTTGTTTCTTTCGTTTCATGTATATAGCTGTCTGGAGCAAGGACAGTTTCCTGGTCCAAGTAGTTAAAACTCCATTGCGTGTTCCTCAGTGTGTGCTTGTTTGTGTTTCCCAGTGTGTGTCCGTGTTGCGTTTATATTGACTTTTGTCTATATACACTTTCTTTTACTAATTTATTTTAAGTTTATTTGTCTTTAATTATTTACTTTATTTTGTTCATTTTTAATGTATGACGTATCCTATTTCCTCAATCGAGGATTAATGGAAACAACAATAAATCTAAATCTAGTGTTGCGCATGGACCATCTCCAGCCCCTGACTGTAATAGAGGCTTTCTAACCTAATATTATTAAACCGTCTTAATGAAACAAACTTTTTTGGACCCTAATATTCTGGGAGAGATACTGCACTGACGAGACATACCAGAAAATCCCCATGTTCTCCTTTTTTACGTCAGTCAGAGTGTAGCTAAGGTTATTACAGTGTTTGAAATTATAAATCCCAGGATCTCGGGAGCCTTGCGACATCATACTTGAATTCAGGAAGAATAAGACGATCAGAATCGTAAATTCGTTTCTGTGAGACGAAAAAGATAATTAAATAAATAAAAGAAAACCACATCATTTCGGCCGTAACCACCAGGGGCTGGAGATGGTCAATGTACGACACTAAATTCTTCACATGTAATTTCAATTATCTTTTCGGCTGAGGGAGTCAAGGAGTAAATATTATGTATCGCTAAATTTTAAGCTTGAGGAAGTCTCAAAGATGAAACGTCGCTTTTGTGATATATTTAATGCTGACTTTTTGGCCGTCCTTTTTATTTATTCTAACAATAATTTCTGTCATAGTTAGCTGGCATCTCATTCGCTGCTGTTTAAATAACCGTTAATTTATTTCTCTTCACCTGATTCCTCTAACTACCCTAAACTCTATTGATATTCACCGCCAACACTAAGTTAATCAAATATTATTAACTACAATAACATAATTATATTCACAGCTTTGTCGTTTCTCTCGCTTTTAAATTAATTGTCAATGGAGTTTATAATTTCTTCAAGTGAATATGTTAATTATTTGTCTCAGGATGAGGCGCTGCGGGAGTTTCTCGTAGACGCTTCAACCCAGAATGACTGCGGGGCTTACCTGATTATGTCGGGAATGCCTCGCACTCTCTCTGGGTACTTTTTATCAAAGTTCTCATATGCCGAGACACATTCACCTATTTTAGGAGGTATATGTACTGGGGTCAAAGACCTTGGGCATATGGCAAGAGCTGTCCGCTGATCCCATTGGATCAGTCGGCCAACTGCCTCCTGAAATTGGTGGAGACACGGAGAAGGGAATGCTGCGTCCCCACAGCAAACTTGTCTCCCGTCATTCGGAAGGGCGTGAGAATAGTACCCAATGCCCGACCTACCTGATGCAGGTTTTCTAGGGTTTTCCCTGCATCTCTTTAGGTGAAACACCGGGTAGGATCCTTAAACCATAGCCCGGGGGCCCTAGTTAACCCTTGGCTACCTTGCTCTACCTTCCGCATCCCCCTTTTCAATTCCCTTCCTATGCTATTAAAGGGGAGTTGCCTGTTTCAGGATCACCCTCATGTAGCCTGTTACCAAAAAAAATGTTAATTATTTATTCAGAGAATAAATATCTATATTGCTGTCTTCGTATAAAAGTTTTCGCAATAATAAAAAAACCCGTTCCAGGTGACGCTCGTGTTAGGTTTCTGTGAGGAATTTAAACGTGAGAGACTAGAGAAATGGTTCACACACATTGGTGTAGATGATTATGAGGTTAATAATTAATCTTAGCCACTCTCACGAGCGAGGAAAACATGACATCCGGAGTCCGACAAAGGAGACCAATTAAAGTTTCAATCATCGCGAGGGCATCAACTGTCCAGCAGAAAGTGGTTGAAAGCTATTAGTGGTAAGGTGGATGGCCAGGAATAGCAGCAGCCAGGCAGGGGCTGACCTGCAGTTCCGGTGAAGCCCACTCCACTTCCGGTGCGTGCAGCTGCCGCGCGCCACGAGCCACGAGCCACGCAGATGAAGATGAAGAGAGTGGCCAATCAACCTTCACCTTACAGTTACTACAGCTCATGTGACAACAACAACAACACCCACTGCAACTCCTTCGAAAACTATTACATATTGTCAGCAATGACAGTCATACTGAAATGTAATAGTTACACTAACATAGAAGCCATGTTAACTACATTTAATTTTATGTCCATCACCAAACAACATATTTCTTAGTTTGTATTTTTATTTTCAAAATTATTAACGGAATGTTACCCTCAATATTGCCTAAACATGTTCAACAAGTTGAAGGTGGAACGAGACAAGCACACAATATTCATATAATGTTAAGAAAAATAAAGAATTCTCAGGAGACAATATTTTACGACGGACTCAAAATGTACAATAACGTGCCAACAAATATAAGAGAGTGCAAGAAAATACAAACATTTAAAAGAAAACTAAAGAACTACATCACTGAAAATATTAAACCCATGCAAATAGTGCGTATAAATTATTTAATTAACCATAAAAGTGTAAAAACTTGTTCGTTGTAATATAAACTAATTCTTCATTATATTATTTTCCATATTTCTTAAAACAAATTAATAACAAATTAGTATATATAAGTATTTCTAATTTAATTATCATTATCGGTGCTTATTTAACTATACTTTGTTTTAAAAAATGTAAATATTGTCATTATGTATGTAGCAATGTATTATCATTTGTACAAAAAATAACCAATAGGCTAATATGGATCGATCAATCAATCAAAAAAAAAGCTACCCACACGTTGGTCCATGGCCGGCGGTTGATCAGTTCATCGATTTCGCTGGTTACAAAGGTCGACACGGGGAACGGATAACACCATAATGTTAGTCACTAAGTAAGGGGCATGATTGAAACGGAGTAATAACCCGCGGTACAGTATTCTAATATATTTATTAGTAAAAAACAAAAATATAATAGTATCTAGCTCGGCCGTGTGACGTCATCAACCGCTACGTAATAACAGCCTGTGTTAACAAAATATCAAAATTCCAATGTAATTAGAATCTGGTCAATTACATGAATATGGAATTAAAAATTTTTTGCCGTCAAAGGACTTTTTCGTTAATTTTTATTAATGTATAAGACAGACGTGAAACATCCATTAAAATGCCGGTGTAAACGCGAGTTATAACAATTCTATCCGTCATTGATAATAAAATAAATACTTACTTGAGATAATTTCTGCATTCAACTCCATTCCAGGCTTTAGGAGTGTCAAACATCGCCACATTTCGCAGAATTAAGCCACTTTCAGTGTACAATTAATTTCAAGATATTCCCTACAAACGTTGTCTCAAAATTCACCCGCGGCTTGTAAACGCCAAAATACCTTATAATTGTGATGGAAAATTTTTAATAAATAAGAAACTAGAATAATATTTCTATATTTGAAACATTCTCAATAAAAATAATTGCAACCAGCGACCAAAGAGGTATAAAACAGTTCACTACATTTGTCTGGTTTGTTCTTACAAAAATTGAAGTAGAAACCAAAGATCAAATTGCAACCAGCGACCAAAGAGGTATAAAACAGTTCACTACATTTGGCTGGTTTGTTCTTTTCTTTTAAATCAAAATGGGTAAATGAATATAAATAAATATTATTTCAAAAACACAGTAGACTAAATCCTTTAATTTATAACTCCTAAAATCGGAAACTCTAAGAACAACAACAACAAAAAATATTTTAAAATTGTGTAAAAATTAATTTCCAAAGAGATTGAACTGCAATGTCATTTTAAAACACTAAAGCAAATGGAGGTAACCGCAGCAACAAGGCCTTCACATACAATACGCCATTTAATAACGTGAATTGTGACGTCACAGATCTCCCGGCAAATGGCAGTTAATGAGATTTCAATATTGCATACAGAGCGCTTAATTTAGGTGTAATTATTTCATAAAGGGATATGTTTTTTTTTGTGAACGAGAGCCGATTGTACATTTCCTCTGGTGGATTGCGTATTTAATTAGAATGTTTGGCAGGGATTATCACGTAAACGGTTAGTTGGGCGCAGGCCGTAAACACTAATCCACTGAGAGCAGCAATCTCTTCCTGCTCCAAGGGCCTCTCCTCTCTTAGCAACACAAAGGACTGGAGAGTCCTTCTCGGGGCCAAAGGAGTCTCAGAAAACATACTCATGGCGGCGGCGGAGGCGGAGGCGAACCTCCGTTAACGAAATTGCGTAGGGGGCGGGGGTGGACGACGCTCCACGCAATACCTTAAGACACGAAAGAGGCCCTTGGCCGCTCGCAGGGAACAAAGTAAAAGTAAATAATTAAACTAAGACGACAACGCAAACTTTGATTTTTTTTTCACCCCGCCAGGGATTGTGATGTTCGTTCATTTCATCCCGACGAAAGTGATTGATTCCAGATTGTTAGGGAAACGTGCCTCGGCAGAGAACACTCACGTCTAATACACTCACGAAAGAAACAACTTCTCATTGTATATTTTCTCCTTAATTGAAACAAGAAATCGGATTTTCCCCAACAGACAGAAACCAGGCCATTTCAAAAACTTTATACTCAATATTCAAGCATGGATGGTAAGAAATTACGATTTACAGCTATATTTCGCATCTGGATGCTCCTACTTTCCTCTTTTCCATAGCTGAAATCCCCTGGTGAAAGTCTTCCCGGAGATCATGGCTCACTAAATCTAGCTGCGGGTGCAGGAAGTGAAGAACACATTACTACCCAAATCTTTATAAGGTCGTTGACAATATTACTATAATTTTCTGCCATTCCACCTCCGAAAAAAAAATTGAATGTATCCTTCTTGAATCCTAAATATTCTGCGGGGATATCAAGAGAGATGCTTCACAAGCGAAGCAAGGCGAAAAAAGTCCTCCTTAATACGTCAGACAGAATGTTTCAATATTGTGTAGTTAAGAATGTAGAAAATAATACAGTGCCTGAAATTACAAAGGCCAGTGACTCAGAAATTTGCGATATGGGGAAAAGCCGACATCATATTTGAATTCAGGAGAAATAATACTAGCAGAATCACAAATTTTCATTTCTGAGACAGAAAAATTTATATCTGAGACAGAAAAAATTTATTTCTGGTTCCTGAGTGCAATAGACGAAATAAAACGATTTTTTTTGTTATTTTTTGGAGGGGGGGATTCCGAAGACATATTAGAAAACACGACAAACAAAAGCATCAAGTTGGCAGTAAAATAGACTAAGTTCCGAGCAAGAAAAAAACCTGTTTTTTTTAATTGTATGTTTTTGACATCATTTCAAATTGCAAAGTTGTTTAAAACACAATTGTGATGTTAAAGGTTGTTTTTTGTGGTTGAGTTCACGTCATGTAAACATGGTTAGAGGTTATAGCGGAGTGATTGGTGACGTCATAATGAGATATACAAGGGAGGAAATAACAAAAATTACAAGTATTGGAATCATGATGAATTGAAAATTAAGAAGAGGTTCACATAGTTCCATTACATACATCTTCCTCAGTTAATAAGACTTTAGATAGTCTCTATACCGCTAATATCACATTAATACCGTGGTAATACAGAGGACAATCAGCACAACTGAACTTGTGCATAAAATTTGAATTAGCCATTAAATAAATGATATAATGGATAATAAGAAACCCATTTGTCGTTCACTGTATTGAGAAGCTATTTTATTTTAAAAGTGTTAGCTTTCGGCAGCTTATACTCTCATATTCATCCTAATACAGAGAACATTGCTATACAAATCAATCAATCTATTGGCTATAATTCTATTCTTAATAAGCTTTTTATAGAAATATGAATATAAGCTTCTTAAATGGAAATATAAATAAAAAGTTTAAATAACTTGTACTTAAAAACAATTCAATTTTAACACTATAATCCGTACAATCCATTAAATTAATTAACTATGTGGTTCTCATTTAACCAAAATGAAGTAATTAACAAACAAATGGTTTCCAGGTTTACGTGATTAAAAAGTTGCAATGGGATGAAAACATTGTGGACGTAAAGGTCTTTAGTTTGTAAAAGGTCAAAAAGCCCCTGTAAAATTTAACTGATGGTCGTACTGTATAAATAATTGTAAAAAATGGTGTTTGATGTTATATCAGCCAAACTAAACGGTCCTTGATCGCGGCAGTTAGGTTGGTTGATTCGTCGGGTTTTTCCGTGCAGACTGACTTGACTCTTGTAACGGCTGCTGGCGCCCTTTTCCCTCTTTTTTAATTCGATAATAACATTAACTGCCCCCGTAGGAAGAAGGAAGGCGCTGCCTGTGCTGTCATCTGCCGGAAGCAGCAACCGTCCAACGCTTCCTGCACCTGCGCGACCAACAAACCAATCACCTCATTCCGGAACTGAAAATGTAGGGAAACCGTCGTCGTCTCCTAACATCTGGGTCCGTTGACCGACTTCTGCTTCCGTTCGTTCCCTCTGTCAAAAAATCGGACGCATGATCAGATCTTCGCTTGGTGGGAGTAATTTTGCCGGGCATCCGCTTGTTACCGGTAACCAACTCTCCACGCTATTTACTTGTTCTAGTAAAGTCAATTCGGTGTGGCACATCTTCTTTAACACCATCAGAAGGTCCACACTTGCTAACCGTGTTCTTCTCCAATGACGGTTAACAGTCTTCTAAAATTCATTGAAGAAATTGGTGTTCGAGAAGAAACCCAAGTGGTCTAAGAGTGTCTCTCTCTTCCCACTCCTTCCTCAGTGTTATTCACAATCTCTATGAAATTTTTCGTTTCGTATTGTAAATATTTTTTGTAGTTTCCCAGAACGTCTCCTGTAGACGTGACTATAACCTTAATTTAAAGTCAATTGACACGCTGATGCATAAAAATTATATTTCTTTCGTTGGAGGAGGGGGAGACGTGACCCCACTCACCTCCAGATCCTACGATAATGTGTGTGTGTATGTCCAAGTGATTATTCACTAATTAAATACATTAGCCGTAATATGACAACACTTTCAGGCAACGACGGACGGGAACTCAGCTAGTAGAAAAATAAGCATAAAATCAAATGAATGGTTCTTTCAAATCCCATAGTGACGTCACGAACGATCACGTGCACACTAGATTTCCCAATCACACCACGGATGATGAGAAATATTTTTGTAATAGGTAATTGTATTGCGGTGGCTGGTTGCTTTATCAATTACTATGTAAATTCATGTTTATTGAAGAACAGAAAGGTGTGCTTTCAATCAAGATCTGGTCCCGGAGGCTATGAATGTGAATTGACAGACTTTTATAACCTAATCTGATTATTCATGTTTATGTAATTATTAATCTAGACAAGTTTTGCCTGACAGGTAGGCAGCGCTTAGTTGTGATGAGTAGGAAGGGAAGCATTACTTTCAGGGGCAGGCACTGATCTCTCTCTCTCAAGTTGGTTCTATTATAGGTACATTCTACCTGACATCGATAATTCTTAACGTTACAAAATATGTTTGCTTTTATATGAACATAAACACTCGTCAAACAATTTCCCCCGAAGATAACCGCCATAAGGCAAAGATAGACTCTTCCTCCTTTCTTTTCTTTACTATTAAAAATAAAACTCAACTACTGAATTAAAATTCGAATACAAATGTTATTTTTCTCAAATTAAAATATATTAATAAATACTATGATTTTAAAAATGACATGTTCGAGAAGGTCAGAAACTTCGAACGAAAATAAATGAATATAATATTGAGATTTGGGTTATGCCTATATATAATAAAAAGCTCCGAGGAACGCTCTTCGTGTAACGCTCGGCCTTAGCTTCGTCAAAGAAACCAGAGTATACTTGAGTCCCAAGTAGTCAGTTAGTGTTATTTCCAGTTTTATAAATTATACACTTCTATAAATTAACGTACTTTATTGACTAGAACTTAAAATACAAACACACGGAAGGATGACGATGATAAATACCAAATATTTTCTTAAATCCTTGAATTTTCCCACGTTTGGATTAAGCCATTGCAGGTTGAAAACTACATTTGCCTAAGACAAACTTGTGAAACCAAAGCTAAGATTTTTTTAACCATTATAATTTAATCGAATTTTTGTCAATTACAATTTTAGATAAACTTGGTTATGTGTGTATTTTAAATTTTATGGTTTTCCTCAATTGTATGCTTTTGAAATCATAATAAAATTGCAAAGTTGTTTAAAATACCATTTAGAGTGTAACTTCATGTAAACGGCAACAGATTGAAGTGAAGTGAGTGCTGACGTCACAGCGAGATATAATTACGAGAAGAAATTGAAAAAAAAAGAAAAGATGATTCATTTGATTGATTTCATTGCATTGGACATACCCCAGTGGGTAATGCACAAGAGGTATTAATTTAAGGAATATAGAAAATAAAAGACAAAAGTTATTTACTAAGAAAGGGGTCAATAAAAAAATAAACATACTGCTCTATAACCCCAACTAAACCATGTCCAACTGATCCCTGAACCTTGTCCTTCACTGAATGCCTAAAATATTATATTTAATGCATAAAAGGCTATACGCCTTTAAAAAAAACACTTCTCTTTCCACTTCACTTAACTCAAATTTCCTAATACTACCCGTATTACTATACTATTTTTACCTCTGTTATCAATAGTTAATCTGTTTTGAAATTGTTTCACACTCTTTGGGCACGTTAGCAAGTAGATTATTCCAGTACCGTCGACCTTAGGGTCATTGGCGACTGTACACCTGTTACAAACTTATATCCAGACAATAAATAAAAACAATTCAGGTCCCGAATTATTGAATTTAAAAACGAAAATTTTTCCTTTATCAGATCTCTGTAAGCTTTGCTTAATCTTGCACGAGTGATCCCTTTCAGAGAAGTAAGTGGGAAGTAATAGAGAATTACGGATATTGAAATCATGGTGAGTATCTACAATGGCAAATAAGAGATTCACATAGTTCCCTCTATTAATGAGACAGGTGACAGGTAGGTCTGACAACGCGCTCTTTACCGCTTAAATCAGAATAGTGACGGTTTAAATACTGTACCAGGCTAATACAAGTGAGTACCCGAGCATGGCCGGGCACCCAGATAGTTGATGGTAAGCATTAAAAATAATCAGTCAAAAGAAGAAAAATTATAATTGTTTTGTTAACCTCAGTCAAATATAGAGAAGATAAACCTCGTAAATTAAATGGATTCCGTAATTATTTTTTTGAATGATTGCGAGGCCCAACCAGGGAGGACAACGGTGCCAACATTACGGCAAATCCCCCGTCGCTTGTCCGACCTGGAAACATGTGCCAACTCGTAACGAGCTCTCGATATTCTGCAAATCGTCATCCCATACAGGAACACTTCTTGTGCACACAGTAAATAGAAACTAACATCCTGCGGGCGAGACGAATAGTTCATTTTTTCAACACGTGATTTCCATTAAACCTTAATATTCCACGCGCTTAAAACTGAATGTGAAACGTTTCAGTAATGGGTTCGTAGCCTTCATCGAGATACTTTGCCAATATGGACTCTTACTTTTCAATTTAAAAGCGCAAATAAAAACAACTTTAAATTTGGACAGTGTCTCTCTCTCCACTTGATGGCCGTGTACTTGACCGTGTGTGTCTAGACAGCAATGGCGCCGCCGCCCCGAGTAAATGGAGCCAATATAGAAGGGAGCGTATTCCGATACGAACTGTAGAACCTATCGGGCCGATTATTTTACACGTATCACGACAAAACAGATGTTTTGAGACGTCCATTAATAAATATTTTTACGGTGAAGTAAACACGTTATTTATTACTCGGCAATAAATATGAATTCCTTGAAAATATAACCATTAAAAAAATGCTCATCAGCCAAAGTAGACTAACTAAAGGACTCGAACCTAACCCATCAACTAAAGTAGGTTAATTAAATGGATTAACCTACCTCCATGTCAACATGTAAATTATATGCACGATTTTAATTTTTTATTCAGTATTTTAATATTGTATATACTGAATCATTTATTCTTCAAACTGATAATCATTACGATAAAAGTTTTTATATTAATAAAAAAATCAAAAAACCCAAAATGACTAACCTACCTTCACGTTTACATGTGAATTATATACACTATTTTAATTTGGAAAATTCATTAAATTAATATTATATGGAAAATTCATTAAATTAATATTATATGTACTAGAACAATTATTGTACTAACTGATAATTGTAAATATAAAAAAGTTTTTAAAATTAATAATAAAACAAAAAAATGCTGTCAGTCCCGTTTCCAAATTATATTAATGCCTAGTTTGATTAAAAATTAAATTAATATTATGTAATGAGTATCGTCCCCAAGTCTAGTATGCTTGACGACGTTTTTTTCTTCGACACACGTTAGCTTAATGTTCACGTTTTGTCAGTAATTGTCTCCTGTCAAAAAAAATGCAAATATTGACTTCACCGATTGTCGTGTAAGTGGAGTCAGCTCAGGATACTGGCAGGATCAGGTTCGCGGGGCTCGGGTAAGGAAAATGTGGTGACGTCACACGATGTTTTCAGGTTCACCGTGTAAAAATTAAAAAAGACGCGCGTTAACGAAGATATCACTATGTGTATCTTTATCCAAAAATTTATTGCTTATGATTGTATCTGTTTGTAAAGACATTAATTAATTAAAAAAATTATTAACACCCTCAAATACAACAAGCATTGGTTACAGAGACAATATTCTCGGTCCACGTAGATGTTATTGTTTGGATCCCGCTATTGATGGTCCAGACTCCCTGCTAATATCCCTATAATAATAGTATGTGGATATCTTCAGAAAAGTCTTGAAAGTCACTTCTGCCTTTTCCGTGAATATTATTATTAAATACAATAGTTATTAATGTCTGTACGTTTAGTATAAATTTGAATAAGGCCAGAAACAGACAAAAATTAGTGAAACATGAAATATAATTTAAAAGCAACTACATGTTACAATTGTAATTCAGTTCAACCGGAAGACGACGGAAACATGTACTTGCGTTTAAATTATATTTTATGTTCACTAATTTTTAGCCTTATTTAAACATATATTATTATTATTAAAACTTATTTAAATTAACACTTTCACCTGTGATGAAACAACCAGATAGCACTTTAATTTACTTTTAAAATCCAGCATGTCCTTAATATTAAATTTTATCTGACGCCAAAATAAAAAAATACGTATAAATTGCACAAGCGTTCCTGAGAAGTTTACTTTTTCTCAGAGGAGATTGTTCTCTGCCAAAGATATTATAATTACGACGCGAACTATATGATCATAGAAAATACATAAATTCCTTCTTTAATAATATTACCCCTGAAGAGATCGTTACGTGAAATTTTAACTTATGTTTTCATAAGTAACTTTTAATTTTTCTAAATAAATATTCTGATTGTTTGCCTGTTATATTACTTTTAATTTAATAATTCCAAAAAATTTCTATGATAATAAGATAAACAAAGACATACACTTGAGTCAAGAACTATGTATTACGAAAAAAATATCCCATTGACAACGACGATGGATTTTCAATTTATACAAGCATTCATGTCAATTATTTATTCTGCGAATAATTATGTATATAACATGTCAGATAAACTGTAATATCTTCGGATAAAAGTTTGAAATAATAAATAAAATTAATTAAAAAATTGACAACGACGACGTTTCGTCTCTCACACAGTTTAACAGTTTTTATAACTGTTGTATACAGTTTTTTTTTCAAAATTCGTTTAGAAAAGGGGAAGGTAGTAGGACATTGACACTATTATATTTTTTTACACAATATTATTAACATTTTCGTACCTGAAGAGGACGAAACGTCATCATTGTGAAATCGATATTATTAGTAATAAATATTTTTCTGATTCAAGTGTATTTATTTATATTACCATAATAAATGCCGGATGTTTCTGCGTTTTTAAATTAAAATGGCTAACTAGCATAATATTTATTTAGAATTATTAGAATTTACGTTCAATAATAAAGCTAAAGTTTCGCGTTAACGTTTCTTCCCTTTGTTTAGGGATCTCTTCAAGCGTCATAATATTGGTTTTTATTATGTTAGAAATTTTTAAATTTTGAAGAAAGTATGTTTCAGGGAAAACATTGAGACCTTACTGTATATAAGTTGACAAAATAGATTAATACTTGTCTGACTCAAGGTCATTTATTTATATTATAATTTGAATTTAGCATACGTCAGGCAGTGTTTGATTTATTATCTTTAATAATGTCGATTTCGTTTCGTGTGACGTTTTCTATATTTTCTTCCCTTGTGTTTCAATTTGGCCTTTCAATTTCCTGTCGGTCGACCAAAATGAAAAGGGTTCGAGAATGGAAATCGCGTCTTGGCTTTTATTTCCGTCCGCATTTTAATATAGTGCGAAGCTGACGGGGAACATGTCGGTCTTCGTGACGGTTTTTCTTTCCCTTTGAATTAATAATCCCGGTTCTTTACAGCAGCCCCGCGAGGAACGACCCCCCAGGGCGTCATGGCGGATGATCTAAATTCCCGAGGTTCCGTAATCCGGTCAGAGGAAGAAGGACAGTCCTCAAGGTACGAGACCCGTCTAAACTGAATAAGAATATCTCAATTTGCTTCATTAATCAGCCAGCGAGAGGAGAGATGGAGGAGGAAAAGCCTCGAAGCGCATCGGGAAGGCTTAAAGCCGATATTCACTCGCTGAATATTTAAGGGCAGCTCTTCTCTCTAAAGTGCTTTTAAATAAATACTTTTCTTCTTCGTATGTATTCACGACATCATCTAAAGCTTTGTTTGATCAGTTAATCAATCTGCTTAATTATCATAACCACATTTCACCAGCGAAATTGAAAAACGTTCCCTTAATTTCCTAGATCTGCAATAATTTACAGACTAATTGGTTCCTCGACCCCGAGGTTTTTAATTTTCCCTCCTATCAGCCTTTATTTTTTTAAAACGTTGCTATGGTCTACAAGTAAGTGCGCAAAACGATTCGCTTTCGCATCCAAGTTATTTTTGTGTGAAGTGAAATTTGTAATTACAAGTAATATATTAAAATATTTACGCTCATTTTACACATAATATCTTATATAGAATGCTCCTGTTTCAAATATGTACTATTCCAATTCTTATATTTCTATTTATGCATAGTTCTAAATTACTAATGTATCTCTGTATATTTTAGTGTTTAGACACGTGTAATTAATCTTACTTAACACCACAGGGCTAATGAAACTAGCCTTAAGTTTCCATAAGAAAAACTTGGGAAAATAGTTTCAAATAGTTTTGTGGCTCATTCTTCTTCTGTAGAATCAATCAGCATATATATCAACACACGCCTCAACTTTCCCCTTCAGGGAAACTGTTTCAAAAAAAAATTTATCATTCTTCCATTTAAACAAAAAAAATTTAACATTTTAAATTTACCGCATTATTGTACCAATATTGATGTAATCCATAAAATAACCGATTCTTTACCATTTATTGCAAAAACTGAAAAGGTCATGCCAATTTATTTAAGAGAAACATTATGAAGTATGTGTGTATGTATAGAACAGGCGATGAAAAAAGTTAAAACGAAATATGGAAATGGAATCATACGAGGACGGTAGGTGTTTGCAGAAAGGAAAAGAATAGAAGTCTTTGAAATGTGGTGCTATAGGAGAATGAGATGGGCGGATAGAGGTACTAACGAGGAAGTTGTAAGCAGAATAGGGGAAAAACGAACAATATGGAGGACGTTGACCAAGAGAAGGAATAGATTAATAGGCTAATTAAAAGGTAGTCAGAGTGATAAATGGGGAATTTATTTAAATAATCTTAACGAGAAAAATATTTACAATTTACAAAATTTCGGCTGTACTCCGAAACAATCGGATCTCTCAAAAATCTCAGGTTAAATCGTGGGAGAATATTCTTCGTAGGCGTCACAGATTAGAAACTTGACAGCGTACCTTTAGTCGTATGGCAACGCCGTCCAAATTCTAAAATGCTGTTGCTACGTTTCAAATATCATGTATTTCATCGCTTGTACAGATTTTTAAATACAGTGGCGACCCTGTCTTGCCCTATTCTTTTCGTTTCCTTCAGTTTTAATGACTGAAAAGGATGTATATAGATAACCCTTCGTTCGCCGTGTTTTATCCCAATTATTTTCAAAATCCTCTGGACTTGCTTTCAATCGACATCGTCTAAAGCTGCAAATGCCATGAAATCAGAGTTGGTGCCTCAAGAAGATCTCCAAAAGTCGCATTCTACCCTACATTCCGTTTTCCCATAAATGGTTTCCCCAGTCAGGTCCGTGACTGCATCCAGC
This sequence comes from Eucriotettix oculatus, assembly GCA_034510155.1. Classification (NCBI taxonomy): domain Eukaryota; kingdom Metazoa; phylum Arthropoda; class Insecta; order Orthoptera; family Tetrigidae; genus Eucriotettix; species Eucriotettix oculatus. The sequence goes on from CM067378.1 coordinate 103,859,466, forward strand.
TATGGCATAACCGCGTCCGGATAATAACAATAATGCGAAGGAACGATTTAAGGGACTCGGAGACGAGAGAGAGTAAAACTTTGCTCGTTAATTTCCCATTTGCAAGTGGAATTGGCAACACGTCATTTATCACTGTAGCTACACGAGATGGCTCCCTCAGGGGATGGAATGGGGATGATGGGGTCAATGCAAGTAAAAATCTAGAGCTATCGATCAACGGAAGTTATGATTTATGAACGCGCGTGTGCAGTTGTTATATTACGTCGCATTAACGTGTCCGTTGTGATGGCCTTCCGTTATTCAATGTAATATTTTAATTCCTCCGTAATCGAGTCCCTGATAAATTACAATTATAACATACAGGCAGGAATTAAAACCAATAGGAGTGCGCTCTGACGGTTCTGTCAAAATACTAAAATAATGTTCCGGGAAATGAACCAAACACATTACCATTAATTATTTGTAATGGAAAGACGCTTTCGACCTAGTTGGTCACTTTCAGCCTCCGCGTAATCGGGTAATAATTATCAATCATACAGCATTATAAGATATTAACCTAAACGTAGCTCATTTAAAACATTTAGGAATAAGCCGCGCTGCTATGACGACTAATTAAAACTATCTCAGTTAATAATAACGCCAAAGTAATCAGTTACTTACTCTACAGATTAATTTCTCTCAGGCGCAATTCATCAATCGGAACTGCCCCAAAAAAGGAAAATTTAAACAACAAAAAAACGCGGATTTTGTGGTATTGTGGCGTTATGAGGCGCAGTTCGGCCAACAACAATGTCTAGTCGGCTGAAAGATGGTGATTCCCCGCGGGAATCTCCCTCGGGGCGTGTGAAAGAAAACGATGGTGAACCCCCGTGGGAAACCCCCGCCGAACGTGAGTAAAAAATTAGGGCGGGGAACCCCGAAATTTTGTGAAATAGACCTATGAAGGGGAATTCCCGTCGGAGGATTTAAAAGGGGAGCCGATGGGTCAGAAGGCAGATGAGTGGAGGAGAGGACGGACGTAGTCAGAATTGAGACGAGTGGCGGAGAGGAAAGACGTGGTCCGAGCAGATGAGTTGCGGATCTGGTTCCTTCTACCTTCATCGATAAAAATCCTGCAAGACGCCAGAGGGACGCGGAAACATTCGACAGGTGGATGTTTGTAGGCCCAGTAATTGTGGGTAAGTTATAAAAAAACTGTGAAACTTGCTCATTGCTCTGGTTAAATAATATTTAATGATTTTTTTTCTATTTTCAGCTACTGCATACTCCATCTCTCGAGAGACCCAAAATCCCCTGAGATTAAGCCCGTGTAATCACTTTAAATTAATAAATGAAAATTTTTAAAATTGATTATAATTTGTTCTATTGATTAATTAATGTTTTATACCCTAAAAAGTATATCACAATATATATATATATATATATATTCAGGCTGTGGCTATATATTATTTATTGCGAGTATTTTCCTTCTGGATAAATTACAATTATTTATGCTCCAAAACATCGCATGCTACGACTGTTCCGCCAAAGATCATCCCCTTCCAAAGATTCTCCATCCTTTTTGTTTCTCGCATCCAGAGACAATTTTGTCTTCTTCTTATTCTCCACATGGACCAAAAAAATGTAATTTGTTTACAAGTATAATAATTTAATACGCCATTCATCACAATCTGAAAAGTAGGAAAGAGTGTTTCTTTTTCCTGTAACAATTGTGTGTGGTTCATTTCCTCGAAATATACACCTAAGAGCAGTCTATGTAAATTTCGAAAAATAATTATTTTTCGTACAATGAAATAAAATTGAAATAATACAAATGTCGAAATTTTTTCGATATCAGAAGATTACTTCTCAAAACATTAAAAAGAACAATAAATAAAAAGTCAGCATATACACTTATCACTATTTATTCAAAAACGACGTTTCGTCTCCTGTTTGAGACTTCCTCAGGCGTTCTACAAACATAATATTACAAGAAATTAAATATGGGATCTATGTTACAATATTTTAACTTATATATACAAAAAATGGTTCAAAACTTAGAAATTTAGGAATTCATCGTGTTTAATCCTGGACTCCCAAGATTGAATGTTCATGGGAAGAATTACATGAATCACATGTCTTTCATGGACAATCTCCAGCCCCTGGCGGTTACGGCTGAAATGATGTTGTAACAATGAGTGCTTCCGGCAGTTAAATTTTAATCATGGAATAATAAGCATTTTATAATTAATATACTCACATGAAATGGAGGGTCTATATAACTGGGCACAGAGATAAATTAAGAAGATTAATTAACAGAAAAATATACTTTTTATCGATTACTTCTACCTTTCATTAGATTCAAATAAATTTATCCTAGTGTTTGACTACAATAAATTGAACTACAATATTGCCAATATTTCGTTGGAATATAAATTATTAAAATTTTCTGTATTTTAATTAACTTAGAAGAAAAAATTAATAAAAATTTCTTATTTTAACGTAAATAATCATAATATTATTTATTTCAACTAAATAAATTAAGAAGTTGAAAATTAATTAACTTCTTTAAAATAAATAAATATTACTTATTTTAACTTAATTAATTATAATAAATAATATGAACAATTATATTACTCACTGTGACAATTTAATTCATTGAATAATTTATTTACCAACGAATTTTTATAATTTTTTCGAGGAATATTTTTAAACGACTGATTTTTAATTTATATGATAATGGTGAAATACTTAAGTTTTATCAGTCACGACATTTAATGAACCAAAACTATATAATAAAATCCAAATTAATTTATAATTTTGGTTCATTAAATGGTGGAACTGATAAAACCTAGGGGATTTCACCATCATCATATGAATTTTATTTTATTTTATTCAAAGTCGCATCAAAATTTTCAAATTTACATTTCACGGAACAGAGAGTTATGATTTTTTTTCTCGAGCTGTGATCGCTTAAGCTATAATTTTATTTTTGTTACAAAAAAAACTAAATAAATCTATTTGTACTTCATAAAATCCCAAATGCGAGGACGAAATGTAGTAATTGATTAGAACTTCTATTTTATATATAAATATATAAATTTTTATTTTTATTTGAGTCTCTTAACGATAATCACATTCACTGAAGTAAATTTACGACACGTCTCTGTAACGACGAAATAATTTGTTTAATATATACAAACGACTCCCTCAGTGAAAAAAAAACTTCCCTTGCATCTCGTCCGAATGGCAATTACTTTAATTCTACGCACCATTATTTTAAGACGTAGGCCAAAGATGACAACACCTCGCTTCATAGTATTTATTATCTGTGGCGGCAAGCTGAATACAGACGCAACTTAGAAATTTCTGTGCTTCTAATATTTACTCACATATATTAAATATTTCAAATCAATTTTACGTTTGATAGATTAATAATTAAGTTTAGGACCTTACCTTACACATAAATTTTAATATGAGAAAAATAAGAGGAAAATGTTAATATAGCTTCTGTTAAAGTGTAAAATCTATTCTGATAAAGATTTGATTTCGTCTAATAACATTGAAACAGTTTCTTATCCAGAAGGAATGTTCCCGTATGCCTTATGATCATTATTGTCTTTAAACGAACCAGTAATTTATGTCAGTGTTAGAAATATCTTTTGAAATATAAATATATATTTTTTGATCTGTCAGGGACGAGACACGCAACGAACGGCTGACGCGTTGACCTTTAAGGCAGTTCGTAATTCGACGAACTCTGTTGGCTGAGAAATTTTCTCGGGCCTTGAGGGACCGGCATTTCTCCGCAGCATAATCTAGCTTACACGAGCCAAGGAAAATGTCAGCCGAGAACTTTCTTTCTTATTATCTCTCCGAGTGGGAAAGGAGGTTACGTATTTAATAACAGAATGGCGAAGGACGACGACGGATTCAATTTCGAATAATTTTTCAGTTGGAACCTTGCTTGTTGCTTGGGTGTGTTACTTTAATATTTGTAAATTATAAAGTCTTGCAAACTATTATCTTTAAATTATTTGAGTGGTCAGCTATAATCTCTCTGTCTCCTCCAAACAGCGTAAAAAATCAGATAGAAGAATAAAAAGAGACGCACGATCTCTCCAGAGATATTGTCATTGAAGCCTTTTGTCACAGATGTATGCATGATTGAAAATGACAGTTTAATGAATTCACTGTCGTAGCGATATTACATGCAAATTGCGATTTTTTTCTCTTGTTATTGGTTAGCGGGTGGATTAAGACACTTCTTAAATATAAATTCTACGAGTTTCCCCATCTGGTTTTAAATTAAATGTTACCGGAGTATGCAGTAGAAATAGGCGAGCTGATCGAGATCTGATTGAAAGAGCTAGATCGCTCAGCAGAGTGAGTGATCATTGATTCGGAAAAAAAAGAGCTTTAGCTCTACTGAATCACTCCCCGCCCCCATGATTCGAACGCTACCTCCTGTTTGAATCACTCAGTCGTGAACCAGATCGTGAAATCTCACAGCCACTGCTCTATGAATCACTCACGCGTAGCTGTCTGCTATTTGAATCACTCACCCATGGGGTCAGAATCTCTTTCTTTTCGGATAAGTTATCGTGGGGCGATTGTTCGGCAATATTAAGTGTCACATGCTTAAAATATGCTTTTCTCTCATAATAAATAAATAAAAATACTGCTTAATAAGCCATAAAATAAATTTAATTACCAATAATCCAACGTTTCATGCAACTTTGTGGACTTTTTCAGATAACTATATACCAAAATATATTTATAAAATCAACATTAATTTTGAATACATAAAAATTGTGCTAAAATATGAAGTGTAATTTTCTCTTATCTCACAGCCCAGAATATAATCGTGTAAATCCCTTCTGTAATCTATTGAATCACGTATTATCAACAAATGTTTTCCTGCACTTTTAACTTTAACCCCTCAATATCGCTTCACTCTGCACTACGCTTTTATTAACATAAGTACTTCACTTCATTTTCGTAATATCGGAGTAGAATTTGGATCCTGTCTTTAATGACGAGAATTCAACATAATATTAATACAACGTACGTGTGCACGAGATGGGTACAAAACTTCATTGAGAGAAAATAAAATTACAGCCAAAAATATTATTAAATTGTGAACCTTTAAGACTGATGACGTTGTAGCGCAGTAGAACCAGCGTACAATTTTTTATTATAATTTTCGGGAACTTAAATACCAAATATTCCGGCATGAGAAAGTCGCTTGCCAGGAAGAAGGGGTTTTTCCACGCGCCGTCTTGGCGGCTCGGAATAATAACAAAGGGACTGCGGCTGACACCTGGACCATAAAGCTCGGACACCTCGTCGTCGTTTTGGAATGTCTTAATTTACCTGGGAATTTGGTGACCGGGTGGCGTGAAACAAGGGATAGGATTGGAGGATATCCATCCCTGCTACCTTAGGGATAGGTGTCGGATAAGTGGGGACAAGGTTATAAAGAGGCTGGCGGAGTCAATTTAGGGGAGATATTGGCGAGGTGATGAGGAGAGGATATTGAAGGAGAGTGGTGGAGACAGATTTTGTGAGGTGGCAGCGGAGAGGTGGACCATTCTTTGATCAGTCCAGGAAGCAGGGAAGAAAGGTCTTAGCAACAAGGGAAGAAAGAGGAAAAAGCGGTGTTTCCTCAATTTGGCAGCAGCTATTGTCGACCGGCCGCTTCAAGTTTCACAACACGGAAATTACAGCGAGACGCCTATGAAAACAACTCAGGTTCGTCAACGAACAGATCTGCTACACGTGGGTCAACACCCAAACCATTAATACCCTGAGATCTTTAATACAATCCCATTTTAATTAATTATTTTTGTACATAATATATACACGCACTACCCATATTAAAAATTATTGTGTTTACAACTAATAAATGTATATATTTAAACTCAATTATTAAATTCGTTAAATAATATTCCCACCATCATTTACAACGTAGTACACGACTTTGCTGTATATTTTAAAACGGTTCACATTACAGTCATTTTAATTGAGTGACAGGCTACAGGTGATCGCATCTCTCCTTTAATAACATAGGAAGGGATTTGAAACGGCGGATGCGGGAGCGAGAGCAACTAACAATTACAATACAAGCGTATGTATGAATAATTCCAATAAAAAAATTCGAGACCACCCAGTAGCCCCAATTATTTATTTCATTTTTGTAATTATTTATTTATTAATACATACGACAAATGTCTAGAATTTTTATTAATAAATTATATACATATGTAATGAGCGGTGAATCATCTACTGATCGCGTGGTCCCAATCCGATCAAAATAGGGGTGGTTTTGCAGAGTGCAAGTGTGCAGAGCCTGAGGAGACTCTCACGGTGACTACTGGACCATCCACCATTGTAATCAGACTTCAAATCAAAAATTTTGAGTGGTCTTAAAAGACACGTCTTACCCAGTTCAAAATCCTTAAACCACTCAAAAACGTCATGTGATACAGTGGAGAGGAATAAATGTTCCATAGACGAGAAGAGAAGAAATGGTCTGAGGCGGAAGTTAGGAACGCGCTATCACACCGTGAATCTCCTGCAAGTCGCCGTTCTTCTTCCTGCAGGATGAAAAGTGATTTTTGTCTCGCCTCGTAGTGTTGGGGGAGATGTCATCTGGAGGGAGGTGGTGATGGATGACAACCCGTGCCGCGAGGGGAAGCTTTTCCACTCTGAAAAAATACTAATTGATCTGCTTCCGAGACGATCACGAAACAGTAACAGGGTGTCGTGTAAAGTCCACGAGCCGATGGGAAAGGGAAGGGAAATACCTTCACTGATCGACTGTCACGACGATTCTGTTTTACTTTCCACAACGGACGACGTCGCCATCGGGACGTTGCGAGGCACTGAAGGAAAATAAATATGGTGGAGGCGGAGCGACGGATGAGCCGGAAGTTATCTCTCGAGATCAGATGGAATCTCCACCGACCGAAAAAATTATTATAGGAATATATAGAGAGAGGTTTGTACTTCTCAGAAACGCCAATAGGACGTAATACGAATATTAAACAAGAATAAAAATTATTACTTCAATTTACTTATTTATATTTCGTTAAATCTTGAATGTCATGTCTTGATTTTTAAAAATATATATTATATATATATGAAGATGGAGAAGAACATTGAAGCGTTAAACTACTACAACAAAAGAGTATCGTAAATTTTTTTCAAATCATTCGTGTCATTTTTAACATTGTTTTCATGAGGGTTGCCAACATTTCACTCATAATTATCAAGAAGTAATTATTTTCTTCGTCTAAAATTTCCACATTTTACCAATGGAAATTGTGATTATTAACATGTACGTGTTTTTCGTCGCAACTGTGTACTTATGAATGTCTAATTTTGATGTTGTTTTTATGCCGAGATGAAACGTCGCTTTTATGAATAAATAGTGATATATTTAGTGCTGACTTTTTGGCAGTCTTGTAGTGTGTCATGCTTCACTAATTTTTTTGTCTGTTTTTGGCCTTATTTAAACTTATATTGAAGTTACATACATTAATAACTATTATATTACTTGTCGTAGCTTTTTAGAAGCCGCTTTTGGTTATTTGGAACGTTTCCTTCGCGGAACTTTTATACTGAAACCCCATAACGACACGCTCGGTAGAGATTTTCAGGTGAATGCCGGGCTTTATCTGGTTTTAGCAGGCTGTGGGAAAGGGAGAGCGTATCGCACCCTCGTGGACGCCCCCTGTCAAAACCCTACGGACGCAATGCTATTACTTTTGAATTCAAAACATCCAGAATTCATTGGATGAAGGACTGAAGGCTTTCGACACCGTAGATCACCAAATATTAATAAAAAATACGTCACTTTTACTAAGATCGTATCTTACAAACCGCAAACAGCAAGTAGTAATTGAAACCAAAGACGGCCAATTTCACTTATCCGATTGGGAATTTATTACATGTGGAGTTCCTCAAGGATCAATTCTTGGTCCTTTACTTTTTATTCTGTACATAAACGATCTTCCAGGATACGTAAATCCTCTAAAATCGATTCTCTACGCGGATGATACAAATATAATTATTGCAGATAAAAACTTAGATAATCTGATTAAGAAAGTAGACAACGCTCTGAATGGTCTAAATATTTGGTTTAACGTGAATAAATTATCCCTCAACCTAGATAAGACTAAGTTAGTTCAGTTTAGTGCTGATGCTAGTAATAGACAAGTTCTCAGCTAATGCTTGAGCCTTTCCTCGGCCTTCGGATTGACGATAAATTAAAGTGGAATGACCATATAGATCTGCTTGCCGGAAAACTAAGTTCAGCTTGTTATTCTCTGAGAACACTAATGCAACACGTTGACAAAAAGTACGTCAAAATGGTTTATTTCGCGTATTTTCATTCAATTATGAGCCTATGGCATCTCTAATTGGGGAAACTGCTCCAGGAGTAATGAAATATTTAAGTTGCAAAAGCGTGCAATTAGAATACTTTCTAGCACGAATTCTAGATCGAGTTGCAAACCTTTCTTCAAAAGTTTGCAAATACTTACTTTACCAAGCGTATATATTTATGAAATATTAAAGTTTGTAAAGCGAAACACTAATTTATTTCAAACAAATGCCGAGTTTCATGAATACGCGACTAGAAATCGTTCAGCTCTAAGGTCGGACAAGCATCGCCTTGCTCTACACCAGAAAAGTATTCACAATACCCCCGGGGATAATTTTATACAACAGCCTTCCTTCCGCCAGAGGTTAAAAATAGTACCTACAAAAGCTTCGTGAAGCAGAGTAAAACTATTCTTTTAAATGGCGCGTTTTACTCGGTACAGGATTTTCTTAATCGTCCTTCTAGTATTTAAATCAAGGTTCCTGCAAAAAGTGTTGAATGAGCTGCCTTATAAAATAGCACATCACATATCTTTAAAATTTCTATTCAGTTTTTTCTGCTCTTTTGTTTGTTTGTTTCATGTATTGCCTGGAGCAAGGACAGTTTCCTGGTCCAAGTAGTTAAAACTCCATTGCGTGTTCCTCAGTGTGTGCTTGTTTGTGTTTCCCAGTGTGTGTCCGTGTTGTGTTTATATTGACTTTTGTCTATATACACTTTCTTTTACTAATTTATTTTAAATTTATTTGTCTTTAATTATTTACTTTATTTTGTTCATTTTTAAATTTTAATGTATGACGTATCCTATTCCCTCAACCGAGGATTAATGGAAACAACAATAAATCTAAATGTAAATATAGGAAGGTTCCTGTGCTTTTGTTTGGCTGAAATATAAATATTTGAGTAATTTGCAAGTTGAGGTATTTTTGGTGTGACGTAGGCGACAGACGGATCGAACTGTGAAGGTAGTAATTTGAGCGAGCAATGCTGGCTGAAGTAGACTGGACAGATGTGGCACCGACGCCGGGGACGCAGGGGAAGCGAGCAGGGAGCGGCGTTGCCTAGCAACGGCCAGCCTCCTCCACCTGTGGTGTGCGGCGCGGCGCGTCCCAGGCTACGTCAAACATACCCGCCGAATTATCACTTCCAGCTCTCTGCCAAAAAAAAAAAAATCTTGCACAATCAAGCGGAAACTGAGGGGCGGGGTGGAGGCGGATAAAACTTGTTAGAAATTCCTCCTCCAATGCGCTTGTCACGGCAAATTTGTAAAACTTCAAATGTAGCTAATTTTTAACTCAAATAATGGAACGGAGCGTTTGCAGCGGGAGGGAGAGTGATGTTGAACAACGCAAACGTAAAAGTTTCTCTCTATTCTTTCACTGGTAAATAGATGCATAAACCATTGATGATACGGATATTCATTCTACGGCATACGAACTCTTACTTTACTCAAACAACACTGTGAGCAACAGTCAATAATAATGAAGTAATACCAAAAGCAGACCAAAAAAATTATAGTTTCGAGCCACACTATTTACAGGGATAATTTTACAAATGTTAGACAAAGACCGTAATCAGAAATCCGGATTAGTTTCAGAAATGCTTCACATTAATACTCTGAATGTTTAGTTTGGTCTACGTATACACAAGGGCAGTCATTACAATTTAATTTATTAACTACATTGGCCTTATTTAAATTTTAATTTAATCTTTTAGACATTAATAAGTATTATAAACAAATAAGGAGTAAATAGGATGCATTGCTGAATTTGTAAGTTTTTAACCATGTTTTTTGAAATATAAATTAAAAAATTGTAACATAGAACTTATATTTAATTTATTGTAATATTGTTTGTAGTAAGCCTGAGGAAGCCTCAAAATGGAGATGAAACGTCGCTTTTGTAAATTAATAGCGATTTATTTAATGATGACTTTTTGGCTGACATTTTGTTTATTATAAATAACTAAGTCATATCAAAATGAAATTAACCACCAAATGAGGTTCGAAAACTTTTTATAATTAAAAAAACAAATATTTTCAAAATTCCGTAGCTACTATAACGAACTATAATTTCAAAACAACTACATGTTTCGGTCCTGATCTGGACCCTTCTTCAGGTTGAACAAAATAACGATGCACAAAAATTATCACATTCCAAAGATGTTACTGTAGAGCCAAAGAATATACTAATTAAAGAACATAAGACTAAATTTTAAAAAAAAGTAAAGTTATTAATTATACATTATATTTTATGAATTAAGACATTATATATACTACTGAGCAAATCCTTGTCCGTTTTTAACATTCAGAATATTAACGTTGTGTTTAACATGAAACATTTCTGAAACTAATTGGGATTTATAATTCTTGTCTTTGTCTAAAATTCGGAAATTATCCCGGTCAATAGTAAGTATGGTTACAATCTAAAATGTGTTTTGGAATAACAGGCAATGTCTTGTGAAAGCTTGATATTGGATCAGCGTTCCTTGATTCTGGTGCTGATGGCTCGTTTTCTTTGGCCCATGTACACACAAGGACCGTCATTGCAATTTAATTTATAAACTGCTTTGGCCTTATTTAAACTTAATTTAAAGTTACAGACATTAATAACTATTATAAATAATGAAGTCATATCAAACTGAAATTAACCGTTACATTAGGTTTGAAATCATTTTAATAATTAAAAAAACAATGAACGAATATTTTTCACAATAATTAAAAAAATTCCATAGCTACCACAACAAACTAAATTTTACTATAGGATAAGAAAATAACAACAATAATTAAAAATAATTAATTAATTAAAAGAACAATGAACGAATATTTTTCACAATAATTAAAAAAATTCCATAGCTACCACAACAAACTAAATTTTACTAAAGGATAAGAAAATAACAACAAAATTATATTTTTGAATGTTTAGATACTACTACGTATTTTAAAACTAGATTTTACAATCATAAACAAAAATTGAAAGCTAAATCAAAAACCAATACAGCGTTGTCATAGCATGGAGAAAGTAATAAACGTGAATTCTCATTCCATAAAATAAGTAATTACATTACACAGAAAAAAGATTCTTAAAACCAACCAAAGATTCGCCGAATCAGTTTTTATTAATCTTAATAGAAAGGAAATCCTAAACTTCATAAGCGAAGGAAGGGAAATTGTTACTTATTGAGGCTATTAATTAATTAAAATCATCGTAATAAAATTTTTCAATATCAAACCCTAAAGACAATTATTAATAATAATATTTTATAAAAAAAATTATCATCTATATATATATATATATATATCCAGTTTTGTACTAAAGTTTTAAATTATATAACCACACACTATCCATCAGTCGATCGATGTTTAGAAAAAAAATGATTAAATCTCATGAATTATGTTTTTGTTAAGCTAAATATGATAGCTACGTAAAATTTTAATTTTTTAAATAATATTTAGGAATTACGTAGTTAATTGATTAATTTTTGGCCTATCGTTTGTGTTTAGGATAAATATGGCAGTTTAACTGCCGAAAGCTACCGTTATAATAAAATAATCATTAGAAAAAAAATTGTGACCGTCAGACGGTTATTTATTTTTCAATTTCAACATTAAACGGTCAAGAAATCTAATAAATTAATAATCATGGTACTCTTAAAACAAATTAGTTCCGGGGGAAAAATATTTGAGGACGTACGTTACATTTTAATCAAATCATCCTTCACATTAAAAAAAAAAAGATTTGTTACTATCAAATCATAAATATCTGTTTTCACTAAAGTAACTTATGTAAGAATTCTTAAAAATATTATATTAAGAAGTATTATACACTAAATTTCAGTAATAAATATATTTCAAAAGGAATTAGTAACAACGAATGTAATAGTAAATTTACGATGGAAAATAATAAAAATAAAACAGATCAAGATAAAAAGGTAGTTGAAAAATTTATGCTATTACCGGTTTATGGTGAATTTAATTAAAAAATTTAAAAAGAAAAGGTGTTGTACTTTTACAACTATTCGTGGTAGGTAGGATGAATGCTCCTTCTTGATTCGTGACAAGGATACTCATCATTCGCGAGCAATTTATCCCTGTCACCGATGGAAATAATATACAGGAATCGGGGGGAAACTTTTGAAAAAAGGAGGTTGATGGAAGTTGAGAGGAAGACAGAAGGGGGAGGGGAGGAGGAGATGCAGCTGAGTGCTGGAGTGATGATAGACTGGTTTTTATTTGTTACGTGCTCCCCACTTATAAGATACAAGGCGGCGTTTGAGCATATTTAATGAGCAAGGTGCTCATTTCCTAGCCGGAAGTCCAGAGGAAACTTTGTGAGATTCTACCTCAGCGAGACCTGATGACCAGACAACGCGGTATTGTCAGAAATTGCTCTGTTTGTAACGTTCTTCCCATTTCCTTTATTCTGAGTTAAGAATTTAATTTCTTCAACATTCTGCTCGTATGAGAAGGTTCTTAATTAGTACGACCACACGCCATTTCTTAAATAATTAAAACTTGAAAATGGTGTAAATAATAAATGATACTAAAACGCCGGCTCCGTGAAAACAATGTTCAATTCTAAAATGTAAAATAAAATTGTTCACACTGTTCATATAATACTCATCATTAAATACCGTTCGAACGCTACAAATTCATTTTAAATGGCCGGAGTCACCTTACCGTAAGGCTAACTTGGTTGCTTTTATATTATTTTTACGGTTAAGCTTTGCTTACCTGGTTTTAGTGTCAGTGGTAAAATTCTGTCGTCCAGAACAAACGAACTAGATACGGATGAATGGGGAAAAATTACTACAGTGCTTTTATAGGCCTACTTAAACGTCCTTGTCATTGACTGTTGTATGGAGCCACGGATTAATATACTATTTAAATTGATTCCCTATTCTCTCGTTCGTTCTACTCGCCAGGTAGACCTTTAATAATATATGAGTAGTGAATAATCTGTGACTGAGGGCGTGTAGAAGGCTCCTAGGGGTGACTTCTTCTATATATCAGATATTCCAATGCTCCAAAGTTCGTTCGCTCGCTCACAGAAGTCGATCGGGACTTTATCTGCAAAGTTTGTTTTGAAAGTAAACTCCCGCGAATGTATCTTTCTCCTTCACTAGGTTTCAACGGATTGCCGTCTGAGAGGGAATGTTGTCCGCCTCAACGCTCGCCTCTATCTAGTCATTTGAATTTGTAAAAGATGAATTTAATAATTGGGTTTAAATATATACATTTATTAATTGTAAACACAATAATTTTAATATGGGTAGTGCGTGTACATATTATGTACAAAAATAATTAATTAAAATGGGATTGTATTAAAGATCTCAGGGTGACCACGTGGCGGAAAAAGTAATTCATAAATTAAGTGAATTTTGATTAATTCTTATTTTGTATTTTATTTTATTATTTGCTTTGTTATGTTATTTAATATTTAACTTTTAATCATTTGACGATTTCCCATGTTTGTATATACAACTTATGGAAATAAAAAATACCAAATACCAAGTCTTAGGACTGAATACACGACAACGAAGAATTGGTGGTGATACATATGAAGAATTATTATAGAAGGTTAATTAGAAAATCAAGGCTTTTTGATTTCACTCCGCCCTGGATATTCAACCTCCAACCTATCCACAGACAGTCAACGTTGAATGTTGACTACACGGTTGTCGACCAAGTTGACCGTCTGTGGGCCGCTGTAACAGTTGAAGTCATCTTGAATTTGCTATAGGATTAGAGGCTGCGGCTTCTAAAACTCCACCAGTTCTTTAATTTCTACGATAAATCAACGATCCGAGATCGTGAGTTGGCTTGAAATATTTCGGGCCAACGACAACACAAAATAAATAAATGGTTGGATTTTTAACCTTACCGTGGTAGATGCTTCTTGCAGGTCTTCTACACTTAATCACTTGTAAATCAGACTCTTAACGAAACACAATTATTAACAACACTTCAATCAATTCATTTTTAACTAAGCAACAGAAGGCGGTCGCTCGGCCTCCAGCGATCATTAAACAGTTGCCCAAAGATTGCCCAAGCTCATTATTGTTATTAATATTAATTTTCTCATAATGTAAAGAGTTTATTACATTATAGCTATATGAAAAAGAGTTGTGTGGCCAAGTAGGATTAATCCACGGGACCTTGAAAATTCAATAAGGACGGTAATGTTTATCATTTTGTAATAACTCACCAGCGTAACGTTGTATTCCGAATTTTGCACGTATCAGGTTAGTGCGTTGCAGAAAACAGCTGTTAACCAGAGACATGAAGAGACCGGGTGCTTTGGGGAGAGTATCTTTGGTTTTGGTTGCCGGGGGCAACGACGGATAAGTGTACACGACGTCACTGATGTATTAATTAATGATTAATAAATTATTACATAAGTAAATCTCGTCGCTGGATGAGTAAGTTGAGTTATTTACAATAATAAGTTGATTTAAACTCTTGATTGTCCCACCACCTGTGTTATTAAGGCGACTAGTTCATTAGTCATTGTTGTTGTGGTATTCAGTCCTAAGACTGGTCCATGCTAACCTATTTTGCGGAAGCTTTTTCATTTCCGCATTACTACCACACCACACATCCCCCCTAATCTCCTTCGCGTATTCTATCCCAGATATCCTCTTCTGTTCTTACCCCACACACTTTCCTCTATTGCTAATTTTACAAGATATTCACATCTCAAAACGTGGCCTATTATCTTGCTCAAAGTACTCCATTCGTTCACTCTTCCCCTATTCCGTTTAGAACCTCGACGTTAGTGATTCGATCCACCCATCTCATTCTCCTATAGCACCACATTCCAAAAGCTTCATATTCTTTTCCTTTCTGCTACTCCTACTGTCCGCGTTTCGCATCCATATAACGCCACACTCCATACCAAACATTTTTAGCAACGATTTCTTAATATTGAGTGGATTGAATCAAAAACGAGGAAGTTATAAACAAAATAGGGGAAGGGGGAACAATATGGAGGACGTAGACTAAGAGAAGGAATAGATTAATAGGCCACGTTTTAAGACGTGAGGGTCTTGTAAAATTAGCATTAGAGAGAAGTGTGTGGGGAAAGGACAGAAGAGGGAGGCCAAAGATTAGGGAGGATGTGGGTTGTGCCAGTTATAAAGAAATGAAAAGGCTTGCTCAAGATAGGTTAGCATGGAGGCTTGCATCAGACCAGTCTTAGGACTGAATACTACAACAACATTTTGCGTCGTCATGACGTAATAAAGGTATTTGCAGTCATGTAAATGTGAAAGTTTAACTATTGACGGCCATAATTATGGTATGAAGAAGCTCGGTGCTCAACGTGTGGAAGCATTTTGTGATGAAGACGCCAAACAAAGCTTGCGTCCAATGAACGTCTGTTAATGAGCGTTGTTTGGCGACTTGTTGATCGCACTTGCAGCCAAAAGACTAGTTACTCCTCCTCATTACCGCGGCCGGCTTAATTGCAGCGCCCTCTCGCTTTCCCTTCCACGGCGTTAACGTTAAACGCCGTGGAGATAAGCTGCGTTATTAATGGGGCACAACAACCCCCCCTCTCCCCTTTCTCACTTCTTGAGCGCGCCGCAACAAAAGAATTCCTGAAGGCGGCGGAATCATAATGGTTTCCCTCAGGGGGGGAAAGAAAGACAAACTGTCTCCACGCGGCGGACCGAGAAGATTCGCGGCTTATTCTTCCACCATGTTCTGCAGTACCTATACCACGAGCAGACAGAATTACCATTCGTCACACAGGTTTAAACTCGTGGACAGATTGCGGCTCATTCTTAAAAACCCCGGGAAAAACACTGGTGGGGTGAGAAAACCCTAGCATTAACGTGGAACGAATAATTTTTGCGCTTCCCCCAAAAAATATCAGAAAAGGTTGCATACAAATATTATTTCTTTATTTTAACGAAAAAGTTTTCAATTTGTTGTTGTGTACAACTGATTGTTGTGGTGAATCATGACCCTTACATTCATCGGGTAAAGCAAAAATAATTTAGATTTTGTTATTTGCGTACAGCAGGACGAAAAACGAGAATGGTTTGGTGAGGCCGAGTAGGCGGGAAACGTCGCCGTTTACAACATTATTTATTGCCTGGAGTGCATTGTATTCGACACAGTTGGTCCGGGGAACTGTCCTGAGAAGGTCGAGACGAGAGAGAGCAGCAGTGGCTCAGGAAACAACATGCGTAAAAGTTAATTTCGGCTTGTTCGAGAAAGAAGATTCATTTGTAGTACGGAAAACAAAAAGATAACATTTGATGGAGGTTTAAGCTGAAGAAGAGGCGCTAGAGGAGACGTGATCCAGCAAAGGAACATCAGGCAACGGCCAACCAAGAACCACGCAGAACATCTGGTAACAGCATTTTTACCCGGCTTTCCACTTAAACCATTCTCGTTGATTCGCGATTTTTATTACAATTATATCGTTCGTCACCCGCGTTCCCGGGAGCAGCCATTTAGAAGCTGCGTAGATTCTTTTTGCTTTACCGACTGAGCCAATTTGATTATACATTTTATTCGTAAATTTATATTTTTATTAAAACTTAATTTGAGTTATATTTCTTTTGGAAATTTTTTAAATGTAATATCATCATAATTAAATGGAATATATTCAAATTAAATATACTCTTTTTATTATTTAACAATTCCTTGTTATAATAATATTTTTGCGGTGTAAACGAAGACCAAACACCACATTGTAGTAAAATCTAGAAGAACTTTAGTTGCTGAAGTCACAAATTTGAGGACGGAACGTTGTAGCAAAATTGAATATAAAATTTTCTCTGTAACTGCTCCTTTAATCTAACAGCCGTCGTGTGACGTAATAGCATACATTAATTCCGACAATGGATACGTGTCAGTTATTATTAATTAATAAAAATTATTAAAATTGCCAGATACAAAAAATACAAATAAAACTTTTAATGAAATTTTTAATTAATTGACCTACGAAGTCTATAAATTTTAGCAACGAAACGTTTTTAAATTGTTCTACTTTTGTCTTTTAGCCATTCTTTGTATTTCATGTATAATGTTAGGTCAGATTAGTTTCTTCAAGAAATTTATTGAAATTTAGTTAAAAAACTGATTTTTATCTAGTATGATGATAATTTCTCCTCATTAAATTTATTTAGGAGCTTTCAGCATTGCCGTAATCATCTAAAAAATAAAATACAATTATTTAAACAAAATTTTTTATGGAATTTGTTTAAAATTATGACATTCAATCATAGGGGGAAAAAACAAATTTGTTTTGCCATAATTTAAAATTATGAAATCCAAACATTGGAAAAAAATTGTTTTATGTCATAATTTTAAATAAATCCAAAAAAATGGTAATGTTTCAACAAATTGTACTTTAGTCTTGTAGATGACTATGGCAATGCCGAAAGCTCCATCTAAATAAATTTTGAAATCAAAATTAAATTTTAGTTTTGGTTATATAAGTGACTGATTAAAATAAGGAAAAAATATTATCAGTCAGATTAGTTTTATCATTATTATTTATTTATTAAATAATTATTGTGCGTTGTGCCTACTGACACGTCATACGTCTTGATCTGTAATTTTCCCTTTTTCATGTAATGTTTTAATATTTCCAACAAGGGAATAAAGTGAAACGGAAAACCAGCGAGTCTGGCGTGCCGCAGAGTAACGTATTGGGCCCTGGCCTGTACATTTCCGAATATCTGGGGTTATGTTGCTTTTAAATAATATTATATGTAAATGAATAGGAATACATTAAAGTTACATTTATTTATTGGTATTACATAATTTATCGACCAAATTATTTTTATGAAGCCGGTCTTTAATAGGATTGCCAATATACTTTCCATACAATATTTATAAAATTAATATGCTAACATTTAGAAAAATGAGATCTATTCTCGGGTCGTATTTCTCATAGAAGCAGATTTATTAACAAAAATCCTACTCAGAATTGACAGTACAAGGTAATCGAAAGAAGGGTTACAAACAGAGTAATTACCGTCTTCTGCTTTGCCTGGAACTCGCCGCTGGTCCTCCGATCTCTCGTGCCAGTCTCCACAGATTCCTTTAAGGTTACATATACACCTTGTAAGTTTAACCTTTTTATCCGCTGCCACTATCAATATCATTCCGCCATGGATAATCGAATTTACGACCACTCACCACTCAACAGATTGAAATAGTCTCTCGATCGTGCTCCCCTCTCTCTCTCCATCTATTGTGATAATCATAAAACCCATTACCAATCTCGAAATCCAATTGGCCATTTCTTAACCACCAAAAAATAAATTTGCGTCCGTTTTTAAATATTTTCCCCCATTCCATTATTTAATTTCCCTCGGTGGTGGAGACGAGATACTCTACAATAAAAAGTATTTACCTTTAGAATTTGGGAGGAACCATTCAGCCCACATACCAACGATGTTTGGGGAAAATAAATACCAGACCTCGTCACAGCCAGGTGTCACGGAGTCTCGACGATTTTAGAAATCGCAGACCGGCGCCAAACTGTCTAGGTTTTACTACTCCCTTTACAGCCATCTTCAATTTTTCTCATTCCGTCTCGAGTTGTGGCAATACTATAGTGATTCTTATTATTTAGTATTTTGAAAATAAAATGTGCGTGAATGTGTAATGTTATTTTAGAGGGATAAATGTTTTTATAAAGAGTGAGGATAACTAGAATTTACAAATATCATTTGCGGTTTTCCCCTTTCCTGCGCGTTTGTTATTCGGTGGGAAATGTCTAGCTTTTATTATTTATAATGTTAAAAAAATAAATCACAAAGTGTAATCTAAAAATTAGAGCACCGCCATTGTGCTGTGCAAAACCCGCGCTACTCCCGTGGCGCATGAATAATGAATGAGGATTTGTGCCAAAACATACAGGCCAATAAAAAGGCTTGTTTTTATCGAGGAACTGTTACTTTTATTTTTTGAATCGGAAATCGCCGCGCGGCTGTTCCAAGGCATTTAAAATGTATTATATGTTTTGGCAATGGCAGCCGCGAAGATAAGTTGAGCCTCGCTGCATCGTAATTAGCCAATAAATCGCCTCGATTCAGTCATAGGTCCATTAGCATCCGTAAGCTGCCAGCGCTAAAGCTTCCCATCTGCTGATTAGCGCCCGGGCGGGCGTCCACGTTGCCAAATACGTGCGCCATCGGAGTGAAATATTCATATTACAGTTACGACTAGATCAGTTTGGAAATATTCACTTTGCGACTAATTTTAGAAGGCAGGATAAGAAAAAAACCGGCCTACGTTCAGAATTTAAAAAAGCGTTTGATAATGTGAACTGGATTTTTAAGAGCATTGGAATAAAATATCGAGAAAGGAGGCTTATACACAACCTCTACAGAAGACAGGCAGCAGCGATTACAAAAGAAAATCTAGAAAAGAAGGCCGTAATTAAGAAAGGAATAAGGCAATGAATCAGTCTGCTGTTTAACTTATATATAGAACAGGCGATGAAGAAACTTAAAACGGAATATGGAAAATGAATCATTCTGCAGGGAGAAGAAATAAAAACTCTACGCTTTGCCCATGATCTTGTAGCATTAGGGGAGTCCAAAAAAGAATTGGAAACAATAATAATAAATGGCTACACCTGGAAAAAGACTACCCCATGAGGATTAGTAGAGGGAAAACCAGGTTAATGGGGTGTAGTATGGGAAACAGTGGAATAACAAAGGCTGTTAGATTGTGAAGGGATATTTTAAAGTAGGTTAAGGAATTTTGCTACTTGGGAAGCGTAATAACTAGAGTAGGATATCACAGGCATAAAAGGCTTTTGCGAAAAAGAGGAATTTACTTACGGGTAATACAGGTATAAATATTAGGAAGTGGTTGCTAAAACTGTTAGTATGGTGCGTCACATTATATGGGTGCAAAACGGGGGCCAATAGGAGTTGCGGAAAGGAATAGAATAGAAATGTGGTGCTGTAGGAGAATGAGATGGGTGGATAGAATCACTAACGAGGAAGTTCTAAACGGAATAGGGGAATATGGAGAACATTGACAAAGAGAAGGGATACATTAATAGGCCACATTTTAAGGCATAAGGGTCTTGTTAAATTAGCATTATAGGGAAGTATCTGTGGTGTAAGAACAGAAGAGAAGAAGGAGGATGGAATATGCTTAGCAAAATAGGGATTATGTAGGATTTGCTAGTAATGCGGAGATGAAACAGCTTGCACAATATAGGTTATCACATAGGGTTTCATCGGACCAGTCTTAGGAGTGAATACCACTACAACAACAGATCAAATATAAATTCAGGAAATGTAAAAATATATAAGAACAATTAACATCTGTAAAGAACATAAAAATAACCTATAACACTATTTCCATTCCCATTCGCCTTTCTCTACTGCGCATTTAATCATGTCATGTAGAAACTCGCAAACTACTACTTGTGGTGATGTATCACAATTAGAAGTGAATATGGCAGCAGTAACTCACGCAACTGATAATTGCCAGAAGGGCCCAGTTCTTTTGATTATACAAAAAAAAACTTCCAATTGTACAAGGAATTCGTTTTCTTCATGCTAATTAATTTATCTCTGAACTAATCTCAACTCAGCACCTAAAGTAAGCAACAAATTTTGGATACATGTTGTGTGCTATTTATTTTTATCAGCTATTTTACTTAAATGTTACTTTTGAAACTAATACAGAGTGAATATAGATAAACAAGGATAGTTCATACTTTTTTAATATTGAAATATTTTTATATTTACCAAGCAAGCTTTAGTCGTGCAGCCAGGATTCCAATATAAATGTGTATATTATCTTAGATACTATTTATTCTTTACAATATGTACAACTCCTCATATAAACTCTGTATAATATGTAAAATATTTACAAGAAATGGGCTGCAGAAGAGAAACTTAAACAATGTTAGCAGCTTTTATCACAGTGTTTGCAATGTTTAACAAATACATATTAAAAGTCTCTTTAGGCACAATTCTCTTTTTTTGCAGCAACGTGGGATTTTTCCACAATACGATAATAACAGGCAAAGAGAATGCAGGGCACTATGTATCACAACCAATACAATGAGCAGGGATTTCTTCAGTTCACCAATATCTTCTGCGTGTCCGCGCCACCCCAGCCTCTCCTCACGGTAATCATGATGCCGACGAACAACAACAGAGCTCCGATTCCTGCCAGCCCGAAGAAAATTCCCATGCCGATTGCCGGAGCTTGTATAGCTAGTTTTGCTTCATCAGCTAATTCTTCAGTTAGATAAGCTTTCTGATTAAACCACATCATTGGAATGTAAATATTACGGGGCAGGTCTCGATAAAGTCTGGCGAAAGAGAAGCGCCAGGTTTATAATATATATATAATGGTATCTAAACTAATATCTAAATTATTTAAGAATGCCTTAAAACATCATTTGCATATTTTATTGTTTATCCTAAACACACAAACTGAAATTAATAGTTTCTTAGTAATTTTGATAATTGAGTGCTGTATTGTAATCATAAGCAATCCAGAGTGCAAAATTAAAAGTAAATCAGTTTGCGGTTAAAAACTGATATTTGACACACACAACAGGTAAAGTTAATATTACTGTTACAACACCAGAGGCTGAATAAAACAATCATTTCAATAATTACAAAAAAAAATGCAATTACTGAACTTATACTAATAGAATATTTACTTACGACATTCTAGGGAAAGGTCCAATCAAAAGATTCACTTGCAATCGTGCATTCACAAACAGCGGGATGCCAGTAGCCTGGAAGAAAAAATTTAGCTTCAGTGTTCAAGAAATAGATATAATGGCATCTTAATTGTTTTGATTTTGCATAACCATTACACTTTAACTTTAATGTTAAGCAGTTAACCTTCATGAAGATTAGAAGTTGGCTGATGAATAATACAATGAAGTGCTACAAGTATAAGAGAATTTAACAATCATTTTACAGTATTTATGAAACAGCAATACAAACTGAGTATAGGATGGGGAAACTGCCATATCAATTCATTTGCAATAGGAAATTATACACTTAATGAAAAAACACAAAATTTATAATCGGAAGTGTTTCCAGTATGATTAGCATTAAGAAATTTGTAATTCTGACAATGCTTTACAAAGGAGAACTCTGTCCAAATACAATTCTGGTAGTAATAGTTTAGAAAACCAAACCATAATTTCTCTGTCTTACAATAAATCACCTAATTATAACTGATATTAAATATATAATAAATGAAGCAAAAATGGGGGGCGTAGAAGTGAATGAAGTTGATATTTTGTCGACGAATATTTGTAGTAACAAGTGTCTGGCAAATGGCCAACCAGTGATTGGAAGTTGTGTAATGACCACGTCCTGTTTTTAGGTAACTATTTTTTCATCTGATAATTAATTGTTTTTTTCTTTCCAGTGTTTAAATTTTGATCTTTTCTTTATAAAAATACCTGGCGCCCTTTTTGAGGAATCGAAATATTATCGTAAAGCTGAGCAGCCAGAGAAACAACGTTAACTGAAGGAGTCCTGGAGTGAGATTCCATGTACAGTTAAATTTTTACCTGAAGAAGTCTCAAATTGGAGACAAAACATTGTAACATTTAATATTTAAATTAAAATAACTGACAAAAAGGCTGTTTATATCATTTATAACTGATATCAATAAAAATATTGATCTAACATTGAAAAATGAATAAGTAAACAGCTGAGATACTAAAACAAAATTAGGAAGAAAAATGTAGTGTAAGTAATTTTTCGGTTTCTGTCCAAGTCATTATCAGCTTTTGCCACGATGTTTCTATGGCGTTCCCTGCCATCTTTATCATTCACTTGAGCGTGATCATGGCCTAAGCTGATAATGACTTGGACAGAAGTCCAAGAATTACTTACACAACATATTCACCGGGAAAACCTTTGATCATCAGTAAGAAAAATGTAGTTAACACAATGGTACACTCCACCTGAGGAGAATACAATAAAATGCAATGTCGTGATAACTATATTTTTCTTCTTAAAATAAATTTCCTTACTATCTAGGCTGAAACTTATTTATTTACAACTGATATTCAATTAAAGTTTTATAATATAAAGCTCCACTTACGGGTTCTAATGCAAGGTCAAATTTATGCCTCTCATTATTAGGAGACATTCCACCAACAGCTTCTATCAATTTTGGATCAGAATTCAAAAAATGAGGCCGTGAAATAAATATTGGTGCATTGAATTTACATTTCGTCGTATCCAGCAAGCCGTATGGTGCACAATCTTTCAAATCCTTACAAAAACATTGCTCATCCGGAAAGGCAGGGATGGCTTTAAAACTATCATTTGACAATGTATAATACTTTCCATCAAGACCAACAAAGTCAGTTCGTCCTCTGTAATCCAGCTTTACTGAGCTGAAATCATAACATAATTAATAACTGCCATTTTGTCTATCTTTTCCATACTAATGAAATAATTGTTTTGACTTATTTAACTTATCTTTCCTTGATTAGTATAATTAATAAATAAATAAATAAATATATATATAAATTAATGAAACGTTTGTAATGTGACGAAGTCACAGGTTTTTGGATATTAGGATAGTAAGTAAGGATAGTAAATGAGGGAGAAAGATAGGAAATACACTTTTTGAAACATATGTTTGGCACAGGATTGCGCTCAGGGAAAGACATATGTCAAGCGTAGAGAAGAAAGGAAGAAGGAAGAGAGACTGAAAATATTCGGCGCCGCCGGGACCTGAACCCGGTTCGTCACAGAGCCTCTGCTGTAGCCGCAGAGCGCCTTAACCATTTAGGCCACGTCGCCGGTGCGTCGAAGATAGTCAGTCTTGGATATATATACGATGTATTTAGTTGGGAGGATAAATATGCTTTAAAGCAAGCATACGCTCAGGCATAGTAATACTCTCAAAGAAAAGCATATGTTCAATGCATAGTGAGGAAAGGTAAACTAGAAAGAAAGACTGAAAATAATCTGCATAGTCAGGAATTGAACCAAGATACATTTTCCCTGTAAGCAAAATGCTTTAGCACTAAGATACCCTGCCAATCAATGGACCTAGCGATTATAGCCAGTTTTATTACAGGTGTAGTTGGGTGTAATCAATAGAGAAGAGCCAATAATCCAAAGAAAGATAAATTTAATTACTTTAAAAACTAAATTAAAGATTTAGGACTACATTTTGAAAAATATTACTTACGAGCACACATCTGAAACAAAAATTGATACATCAGTGTCAGTCTTTTTTGGAGACCAGAGTTCACCAGTTGTTCCTTTCACTTGGTTGCATGGACTGTCATAATATGGAATTTCTGTCTGGTAATTCCACGATGCTACAGTTCCCAAGAGATCTAGGTCAGTGGCACCTCTATACATGTTAAAAACGCCATCATAATCCTCGGAATTGTTACGCTGAAGATAAAATAGGAATCAGAAAATGCAGCAACAATAATAAAGCTACAGCTTCAATTTTTTCAAATATTGGAGAAATAAGAATAAATAAATAAATAATATAATTATATATTTAACTTATAAATTGATGATCTTCCTCGGATATAACAAATACACAAAATTGGACTCTGGTTTTTATGAAATTATCTTAATTTGCTTTGTCGTCATATTTTTGTCAATTAATATATGAATTCACCACAGTTATTACTCACAACATAGACTTATATATTACCACAGATTCATGAGTATTATGAACCATAATTTACCAATGTTAAATATATGTCAAACAAAATTCTTTACAATTGCAGAAAGTTTGTACTTACGTCTGCAAAATAAGCAAATTTTGTAAATGGCACTTTCATTGTTGAATTTAGTTTAGATACAATATCCAGAAGTTTATCGTAATAACCATAGAAGAGAAGGTCGCCGGCTTGTTGTGTTGTGAGAAATGATTCTTTGGTAACTTCCACTAAAGCATCCAAAACAACTCGTTCAACATCAGAACTATCTTTTACCATGTAAGCAACAGTCTAAAAAAAGTACAATATATTATATGTTTATATAAATTGTAGGAATACATCATCTTAAATCATTAGGAAATAAATAAATAAATATATATATAATATTCAACGTTCCAATTTATATTGATCACACAGTTTGTAAATCAATGTGGCCGAATAGCTAATGCTAAATTTGTCACACTTGAAAATTTAAGACAGTAAGTTCCATTTTTCATTTCTGATGCACTGCCACTACATTGCAAAATATTAATGTAATTTTAAAACTCTAAAATAAAAAATAACTCAAGGTGTAACACAAAACAACAATATTAAAAGCTTATGTAAATTATGTTACAAACCGCTGGAACTATGTTGATATTTGTTATTTGATCATTCAAGGATCCTTTGGATTTCATGGCATCAAATTTCCATGTCCTAACATTTTTAAATGTTACTGTGTCATTACTATTCCATGTTATATTAGCTCTCTTATGGTATTCCCTGTAAAATTAAATCCAATTTCTTACAATGAGTATAATATTTACATTGATTAGGAAGATAAGTTCATAATTTTATAAATTAACAGAATATGTTTGTGGCAATACAAAACAATCTTAATACAGATAAAAAAAAAGTAGGCATAAATGAAATCTAATTTTATTAAAATAGTCAATTTTGTACACATTTACAGAGAGATCTGTCAAACAAAACATTATTAAATTTCCGTAATACGATTGCTATTCTACAAACCTGAAGACATATGGTCCCACTTCTGCAAATATTGGTTTTACTGAATGATTATTTGCATACTCTTCAGAATTTGTGAGATTGAACAAGGTGAACTCCATTTCAAGAGGTATAGGAACATCACTCCATATTTCGTAGCTTTTTGAGGTAGGGGTTAACACAATTTGCTACAAAAGATAGAATCAAATTATGACTCATAATTTGAGAAGAAAGAATGAAAGGCTGTCATACTTACGGTGGCAACAACTGAATCTACAATCATGTTCGTAAATCCTCCGATGAATACTCCAACTATGAGTAGAAATAGGCCAACGCCAAATACTATATACTTTTTAGTTTTAGGAGAGCAACTCATTGTTAATGTTTTATGGAGTGCTTATTGTGAATACACTGGTCTGCAAAACAAAATTTCTTTTTGAGACAACAACTTTAGAAGTGTTAATAAGAATTAATGTAAATGTTTATAATTACACACAGTGAAATAATCGTAGTGGTCAGTTTAAGGTTATGGAGAAAGGTGCGACGTCTAAATCAAGAAATTAAATGTTTCGTTGCATTTTCTTTTATCATGCCTGGAACACTTTTTACGAGCTCTATTCATCACACATTCCTTTGAAATTGAGTATTCCCACTGAATTAAATATTCGTTGAAGGATAAATTCTTTTGAAAGCTTTGTAACATGACCAATTGAATCAAAGTGAAAAATCACACATTTCATTCCAGTATAAATGTACAATATAAAATAAAATAAGCTAGCCGTTTCCTTTCGTCATCATATGACTAATGTCATTTTATAATGTTGGTAACGAAATCGTCATATGATCGAAGTCAAAGAGATATATAAACATCATAGAGAGGCTACGAGGACGTTACAGCGCCCTGGGTGGCAGCAACTAACAACAGGGACAATCACAATGTCTACGGTCAAGAACTTTGACCGAATGTAGTGTTACATGACTGAGGTTGAATAATCGTGTATTTTTGTGATTAAAATATATTGTTTTTCATCCGAAACCATGCCAAATGTGTGTTCAGCGTACAATTGTACTAATCGTAGTTCAAAAACAACTGGAATATCATATTTTAAGTAAATATCATATTTTCACTTTTGACAGCACGTGTTTGTAACTTCGATATTTACCAAATTTCTGATCTTCGTGGTGCTCTAGAATACAAGCCAGCTCTCTTTTTATGAAAGTAGTTCTCTGTACTGTTATTAATGAATGTGTTTTTATTTCGTTTAACCTTGATCCCTATCAACTACATTTAATGTCAGTCTAGATGCATTTAGATGTTACTTGTACAACGTACAATTGTATCATTGTAAAAAAATTAAAATTTAAGATATTGGGAGTAATCTTTATTATAGACTGATGAGCGAGATGCTTCATATCTCATCTAATAATTCGGCATTAATATCAGAAATGACTGATTTAAAACAAAAATTATAAATTAACTATTATAAAGTTTCCTGTTCATTAACTGTCAATGTTTACATGTTGTATTTAGCATTGAGATGATGTTAATGAGCCCTATCCGTGTTAACTTTAATTTCGGCACTTTCCTTGTGTGACAACAGAAATAATTTACAATTTTTAAGTGATGTGTTATGTATATTATATGTAATGAAACACTTTCTAGCTGGTTTCCGCTCATTTGTAACTTTAATACATATGTATATATAGTTTTTAAATATTGATTTACGAGATACGCTTCCTGCACGTATTCGTAAGTCCACCTCAATTCAATGCCAGCAGACGACAGGACACGCCCACCATTCAAAAAATGGCGCCTGAGCCTTCAATTTGCTTCAAATATGGCGGCGCCTTGTCCAGTCTATGTTGTTTATATATGTCTTTGATCGAAGTGATCTGTAATTATTATCCAAAGATAATAAATCTACGTAGCTAATATCTGTGAAGTGTTATTCGTAAAAAATGCTGCAATAGAATTGCTATTAAATATTGAAATAATTGAGAATTCGTCGCTTTCTTTCTCTAATTTACATAGAATGACCCACATTTTCAACTGTCAAATGTTAATAAACATGTCTATTCTCAATCCGTACTTGCATTTTAAGTTGTAATTGGCCCATTCAATCCGTTATTAAATTCTGTTTTAAGCGCTCAACAATTACTTTTGAGGAGATTAAAAACATACGTCTGAAAGTGTTTGACTAAATCTGAAGTAAATTAATTTGAATTTATAATAATTTCAATTCAAAAACGGAAGAATTGCCTCCATTTGAATCTCAGCCACGAGGGCTATGAAACTGATCTTCTTAATTATTTATAATATTTTTGAACAAGACTTTATCGAGTTATCAAACAATCTTTAAAGGCGGATTAAATTAAAAGAACAATTCGTAATGCATAAGGGCAAGATATTTGCTCGAGTGTTTTAGATTGTTAAAATGAGTGCAATAGGAAAATAAATATTTAAATGTTTTTCGGTTTAGAACCAGATCAAACCGAGATGCAGATAATTTGAATTATTTAATTCGATTGTACGAGAGTTTCTCTTCATATGTATAGAATAATTTTAATGGACAGATCTGGGTTCAATGGTACTTTTCACGAATTTCAAACATCATACCTTATTAATAATACGTATTATGGAACAGTAACGGTTATAATGCAATAAAAATAAGTCTTTATATAAGTGATTTCAAAATATTAAAAATAATTCGCTGTAGTGGTACCCCTGACGTCGCGAAGAAACCGATTGTACTCGTCAGATTAATCCAACCTTCCTATGAAAAAGTTCGCAGCCAAATTTGCTCAAGAAACGGAGAAGGAAGGAATCATTGCTGGTGTATCGGACGCCATCTCCTTCAACGTACAACTAAATTTTTACCTGAAGAGGTCTCAAATGAGAAACGAAACGTCGTAACATTTAAAATGATAAAAAGGTTGCATTTTTACGTCTGATTTCGTAATTATAAGTAATATTTGCGACAACTTTCAGACTTTATTTTTATTTTTAACAATCTCCGAATGAGGAAGATAAACACAGTTTCGGTTCTTATTTGTACCTTCTTCAGGTTATTATCCTAATTATCAATACATCATGTGTCACACACAATATTTATGAACATAACAAATTTTACAATTTTAGAAGAGTCGTGTAGACTCGAGCAGACGTTTTTAAAATATTGTAAAATTTTTGGTTATATTCGTAAATATTGCGTATTGATATTTATGATAATATCCTGAAAAAATTATACAAATAAGTACTGAAACGTTGTTTTTTCCCCTTTGGAAATTGTTAAAAATAAAGTCTAAAGTGGTCCGAAATTTTACTAATTATAAAAATACTGTGAAAGAGGCTAGTTAAATCATTTCTAATAAACCTTCTTTGTTAAAGCGAAATATAGACCGTTTTAGAATTGGATATTACATTGCGATTATTCGGAAATAATAATAACGTTACCAATTACAATTTCTTCAATATTCATCATTATTAGAAAAACGATTTAATTTATGAATTAAATCATTTTCCTAACATATTTAGAAAAAAGCTAATTATATTATTAACATTGAATTCAAACTGGGTTTCCAGATATTTTTACGAGATTAGATTAAAGTAGAAACAGTTATGGAATTTAACATCCTTTTAAGGAACATGTTTCAAAGTTTCTTTGTCAGCAAACGATCGTCCTTCAATTAAGCAAATTGTTCAAATAAGTAAATAAAAATGTGTTAGCCTTACAAGTTCTTAAATAATTCTATAGTTAGTTGTTCCAGGCATGCTTCAATCACATAATGGAGGAGAGAATTTGAGAACAAAGTTATAATTGATGGAAAGAACGTGCACGTTCCCTATACACGGGAAAACAGGCGCATGGCCAAAGACGTGCCAATTAATTACGAGACAAACTACACGAATACTGTCGGGTAATGATGCTACAAAGACAAGTGGAAATAAAAGTAAGCGAAATGCGTCAAACTTGAAATACTTGTTTCCTAACTGAACCACTTGAGCACATGATAGAAGTACAACATTCTACATATTCGTAATAAATATCATATACTGTTGGAACGCTTGACTTATATAAAAAAGTTTGCATTTAACAAAAATAAAATGATACTAAAGTTTAGCAAAATAAAATTAGGTGATATAAGAAACACACACGACGTTTCTGAAATCTTCTTTGTTTCTTTAATTTTTTATCAACGTCTGAAGAAAGCGACAATGTTTACCGTAACGGAATATGTAATATTTGTTTATATCAGCTAATTTGGTGCGTTTATTGGCTGGTGTCTTACTTATTCGTTTTATATCAACTAAAGGATATTGTATAAAAATATTATCAAAGGGTGTTTGGATTGGGAAGGGATACTTGGAAGGAAGTTTAGGAATTCTGCTACTTGGGCAGCGTAATAGAGTAGATAGCACAGGCCAGGAAGAGGAATTTATTTACGGCTAATATAAGTGTCAATATTAAGGAAATCATTGCTAAAAATGGCGTTATATGGGTGCGAAACTTTGGACGACATAAGTTGCGGTAAGGAAAAGAATAGAAGCCTTTGAAATGTGGTCCTATAGGAGAACGAGAGTAACTAGCCATTTGAAAAGATGATTCCATATCCGAAGATGGTGGGAGGAGAGAAGGAGAAGATGGAAAGCATGAAGGAGAGAGCATACAAGTCCCTATCTAAGAACGCACGCTATAGAGCTAAAAGGCAGAGGGTGAAAAATATTGAGTCGTCAGGTTGTGTCGGCGGGACGACGAGAGAATGACCACGCCCTGTGGATGTAATTTTTTTCATGTTCTGATTGAGATTTAAAACTATTAAAATCAATTTTGGTATTTTTTATGAAAAATACCTGGCGCCCTAAAGAAATTAAGAAAGCCTCGAATACGGAGGAACGCGGGATCCGCTACATTTGGCATTTTCAAATGGCAGAATAACAGAAAAGAGAATAGTATGGGATAGATTAATAGGTCACGTTTTGAGCGTCTTGTAAAATTAGCATTAGAGGGAAGTGAATAGAAGTGGTATGTGGTAGCTATGCGGAAATGAAAAGGCATGTCTTCGTAATGTGGTGCTGTAGGAGAATGCTGAAAATGAGATGGGTGGATAGGGTAAGCAACGAGGACGTTCGAAGGAGAAGAGGGGAAGACAGAGCAATAGTGAGGAAGTTGACCAAGAGAAGGGATAGATTAAATTAGCATTAGAGGGAAGTGTGTGGGGTAAGAACAGAAGAGGGAGAGGGAGGCCAAGGCTAGAATACGCTAAGAAGAACAGGGAGGATGTGAGATGTGGTACCTGCGGAAATGAAAAGGCTTGTGAAAGATAAGTTAGCATGAAGGGTTGCATCAGACCAGTCTTAGGAGTGAATACCACAACAACAACAACATTAGCCAAAGTAATACGAAAGCATTTCTTGAACGTAATTGAACATTTAAAGCCTGTTTCTCTAAAGTAATTGTATAAAGATAAGTCCAAGCTGCACAAACCACAGGCAATATATATATATAATTCAATTATTTACACGTTTAGTGAACGCCTGAAAAAATTCATCAGGTCAGGTCAGGTTTTTTTTTTTTGAAATTTTGTCGTTTGTAGCTACCGATTGAAGGTCCAATTGTAAAATTTTTGCGTCCAAGGGCCCAATCGTTCATAAGCGAACACAGAGAATCCACCATCGTATTTATAAAATATAGAGTTAGGAATAAATTATTTTTTTCTGTCAGAAAATATAAATGTAGACGGAGTAAGTGAGGAGAAACGAAACATACAAACTAATACACATGAAATAAATAGGTCTCAGGTTTCCAACCGAGTAGAATTAACACAGAGGGACGTTTAGATGAGTTTCACCGTCGTCATCATCATTATCATCATCATCTGTAGCCCATAGAAACGTCGCTCTTGTGTTAATTCTTTTAGGTTAGAATCCCCAGAATTATTCGTTGAACCAATGGCACAGAGAAAAGGTTCCAATCTAATATGATGGATTTTATTTGCCGTGACGCTGAAAGGGTCTCGAGGACTCACCTGGTTGGTGATGAGCTGAAGGCGTGATTGTGCACTGACCGAGATCCGATAGGCCAGCAACTTCCAAGATAAGCTCTACTATTGCGTCACATATCAGCCGCCCCTCTCCCCCCCCCCCATTATCTCACACACGCGAAATCAAAGATTAAGTCCTCATAATCCAAATATATATAATGCGATAGCGAGATTCACAGCGATGAACCACGCGGGTTAATCTGACTGAGGTCACCGTGACGTCATCAGGCACTGCGCAACGCCATCGCTCTGTTCAGAGATCCTCAAACTCTGTCCACTACAACTATGAGGGCAAAGACACGTCTTCACACTGATTGTGTCTTTAAACCTGCCTATGTTTCATGTAAAACTATTCCTACCACAGCGGGCCAAGTTACCCCGTCTTTGAAATGTTATATATGTATTACTGTGTACAGTAATATGCGTGTAGCATGGGAAACAGTGGAATAACAAAGGTTGTTGGATTGGGAAGGGATATTTTGACGGAAGTTACGGAATTCTGCTACTTACGAAGCGTAATAACTAGGGCTGGTAGAAGTATAGTAGACATAAAGAGTAGGACAGCACAGGCAAGGAAGGCTGTCGCGAAAAAGAGGATTTAAGTGGGAATATTAGGAAATCGTTGATAAAAATGTTTATATGGGTGAGTAAGTTGAGTTATTTACAATAATAAATTGATTTAAACTCTTGATTGTCCCACCACCTCTGTTATTAAGGCGACTAGATCATTAGTCATTGTTGTTGTGGTATTCAGTCCTAAGACTGGTCCATGCTA
This sequence comes from Eucriotettix oculatus, assembly GCA_034510155.1. Classification (NCBI taxonomy): domain Eukaryota; kingdom Metazoa; phylum Arthropoda; class Insecta; order Orthoptera; family Tetrigidae; genus Eucriotettix; species Eucriotettix oculatus. Next base: position 103,892,305 of record CM067378.1, read on the forward strand.
ACCTATTTTGAGGAAGCCTTTTCATTTACGCAGTTACTACATCTCACATGCTCCCTAATCTCCTTAGCGTATTCCATCCTAGGCATCCTCTTCTGTTCTTACCCCACACACTTTCCTCTAATGCTAATTTTACAAGATATTCACATCTCAAAACGTGGCCTATTATCTTGCTCAAAGTACTCCATTCGTTCACTCTTCCCTTATTTTGTTTAGAACCTCGACCTTAGTGATTCGATCCACCCATCTCATTCTCCTATAGCACCACATTCCAAAGGCTTCATATTCTTTTCCTTTCTGCTACTCCTATTGTCCACTTTTCGCATCCATATAACACCACACTCCATACCAAACATTTTTAGCAACTATTTCTTAATATTGGGTGGATTGAATCAAAAACGAGGAAGTTATAAACAAAATAGGGGGAGGGGGAACAATATGGAGGACGTTGACCAAGTGAAAGGATCGATTAATAGGCCACGTTTTAAGACACGAGGGTCTTGTAAAATTAGCTTCAAAGGGAAGTGTGTGTGGTAAGAACAAAAGAGAGGCCAAGGATAGAACACGCTAAGCAGATTAGGGAGGATTGAGATAGTTATGTGGAAATGAAAAGGCTTGCTCAAGGTAGGTTAGCATGGAGAGTTGCACCAGACCGGGACTGAATACCACGACACACTATGTTTAGCGCAAAATATATCATTTACCACAATTTGGTTTCAAATAACGATTAAAAATTGTTTATTTATTCATTTTAAAAAAAAAAACAAGAAAAAATTTAATTGATGACATAGAACAGAGTTTATTCTGTAAATGTGTTCGTAACAACGTTTCGTCATGTTTTTAAGCCCTTTTCAGGTTTTTCCCTCCCTGTAGTGCTTTGAAAGAATAAAAAGTTTAATAAACATCGTGAGATGTCCGCCATGGAGCACAGTGACGTCATTCACCAACGGAAACGGAATAAAATCTGGCACAGTTTGTAAATGGCCAAGGACAACGTTTATCATCGAGTTCTTGGTCTCGTTCACATTGTCCGATAAGTGATTCCACTCGTTACATAAACAGATGCGACAAAATAAAGCAATAGGAAATGATGGATTTGGACCTGCCGTTACAAAAGGGTCAACAGGTCCTCGAGATTGGCTCCAGGCGAGGAAACTTCCACTACTAAAAACATCTTGAATATGCAGGACTGATGGACCATTTTCCGAAGAAAATTTATTACGGAATTGAAATAAATTAACGACCAGATACAGACAATCTACGTATCGTCGCCATATTTGGGACTTTGTCATGTAATGTTAGACTTTGATGAAAACAAGATGACAAATGTAGGAAATCTAAACTTGACTTTTCGGTTTGAAGCTGCCATTGTAGGTAGTCAACTTTAGATTTTAATAGACTTGGCACATCAAAAGCTAACATTACCCAAAGGAAATTCCAAAAAAGAACAAAAAAAGGTGACGAAACGTTCAATCAAGTACATAAAAACCTATCTAGTCGTAAATTTATTTCATTTAAAAGTTCTAATTTAACGTATTTTGTAAATATATAAAAATAATTATTGACCTTTTCACAAATTTTTTTCAGAGTTTCATCCGTCCGTAACATTGAGGTAAAATACCAGGAATCCTAATTCTATCCCCTTTTATCGCAGGTGAACGGCAGGACCAACGTACATGAAGCTACTGTAGTTTATATTGTTATAGGGAGATATGAGACCATATCTAACCGTCATCTGTCCGTCCACCATATTGGAGCAAAATGCCGCAGACTCCAAAATCATGGCTGTTTTTTTTACAGTTTTCACAAAATTAGGCCAAGTATAAAAGAATCCAGTGTTTTTTTAAATTAATTTATGCCAAATTTTGGAGATTTTTTTGACACAAACTTCAATGAAATTTAGTTATACTCTTGACCTACTTCAGAATCAATGATGAAATTTCTAAATTGTATTCTTCCTGACTTTTGGTCATTACTAGTAATTTATTTTTAAAAAATTAAATGAAATAAATATAAACAATTCTTAACCTTTTTCCAGACAAATTTATTTATCCAACCTAAAGATAAACGACGTTTCGGTCTATACTCACGCATTCTTCATCAGGGTTTTTCTTTCTGTAGAAGACACATTTTCATACAGCGAGATGCACATTCAATTTAATTTAAATTCAAATATGGGTGTGCAAATTAAATAAAGTTGAATGAGATTGGTCAAGGCCAAACTTCGCCAAGTTATCAATCTAACTGTATGTAAAAAATTGTCTTCTACAGAAAGAAAAAAAACCTGAAAGAGGTGTGAATGTACACCGAAAGGTCTTTTATCTTTTAGATTGAATAAATAAATTTGTCTGTAAAAAACAGGCCAAGAATTATTTTTATTTATTTCATTTAATTAAATTTTTTAATAAAATACAAATAATGGTCAAAAGTAAGAAACAATAAAATTTTAAAATGACGTCATTGATACTAAAGTACGTAAAAAATGTAACTAAATTCCATTGAAGTTTGTATAAAAAATACCAAAATTTGGCACAAATTAATTTGAAAAAAAACATTGGATTCTTTGATGCGTTTACCTTATTTTGTGAAAAGTCTAAAAAAAATCAATCGTCATTTTGGAGTCTGCGGCATTTTGCCCCAATATGGTGGACGGACAGATGACGGTTAGATATGGTCTCATATCTCCCTATAACAATATAAAATACAGTAGCTTCATGTACGTCGATCCTACCGTTTACCTGCGATAAGGGAATAAAATTAGGATTCCTGGTATTTTATCTCAGTGTGATGAACGGATGAAACTTAGATAGCGCTGTAAAACCATCTCGCGGTTCTGTATTGTAGCGCACTAGGACTTTCCCCAATTTTATTCGAATTTATGGAATTTTAAATGATATAAAACTTCAGGAAAAATATTCTAACTGGCGACAGGCAGGTAAGAAGGTTTTTTTCCCGGCGCCAGGCTGGAGGTCGGGAGACAAGCCTGTGTGCATATTTATAACGTTAAGTTTGTTTGGCTGAAGGAGCATTCACCCTTCAATATTTTCGAAGGACAATGTTCCCTGTGTCATGGATAATTTCCCGCGCTGGACAAAGGACTCCCAAGTCACGTGGGATAGCGTTTTTCTTTAGAGAAGGGATATGCGAATTGAGCTGCGAGGTGAGGAGCCGAAAAATATTCAGTGCGGTGTTAGACGTTGAGAAGTCGAGTAGCAGTATGGTGCTAGACGCCGAGGAGGCAGAGTAGGAGAACAGTTGTAGAAGGAGAGAGGGCGAGGAGGTAGAATCGGAGAGTTGATCAGGACGTGGAAGGGAGGAGAAAGCTACAGAGTCCAATGCATTTATAATATGAGGAATAAGCTGGAGATTGCAACAAGAGTTGAAAGTCAGTTGTAAATTGTTGCTCTTCAGTGAGAAAGGTGTTAAGAAACAAGGAAGGCCAGAGGCTGAGTTCTCCTCAACCACCTGCCAGTACGAGTTCATCCCACTTTCCGCCGGCAGAGGGAAGGTCTACAATTCAACCAGAAGGAGGAAGGAAGTTCCGGTCGCCTAGTAACCTGCACCAAAACTCGAATGAAAACAAAAATTCGTCAAGTGAACGAAATCTTTGATACCCCAATGAATAATTAACCCCTTTAATTTATTTATTTTAATATCGCGCAGGACGCCTTTTAAAGTGATTGTTCTTTTTATAAATAACATTATAATATCATACTCTTAAAGTGATTTTATTAAACAATTAAAATATTACCCATATAATAATTTACAGTAGATATAACAGTTTTCTTGTGAAAAGCTAAAATAATCCGGGTTTTCGTCACAAGATGGCGGATCGACGACAGTCTGATGCCGCTGAGAAAAGCCACGACAATTTATATGACAACGAAATTAACGTGTAACGGAAATCGTTCCGGGAGTTTTTTTTTCCTTTTTAAAAAGAGAAAAAGAAATCTGATTTTAAGAGCTTCCGGTATTTTGTCTCAAAGTTGTTGATGGACGCCTGATCTTATATTTCTGAAACATTGTCGCGTTGCTCCATATAGCAGGCTGAAGCAGGTGCTATGTTTTCTGGAAGATTTTGGAGACTCGGGACATTTTCACACAAATATGGCGTATCGATTCCAGTCCGATTTTTTTTTTCGATATAGAGAACAGAACAAAAGGTATTTTAATTCTGCGGCATCTTCTCAATCTGGTCGATGTAATACAGTTTGATATCGCTAGAAATATCGTCTAATGGCTCTTTTAAATAGCCAAGAAAAAGTTCAATCTAAATAGGACTTGTTGCAAACTGGTTAAAAGCGAAAAAAAAATCAGCCTGACATCGTCTTCCAAACATCCAATGCGTAATACGCAGAGATAAAATAAAATTACTCACTACTAAGCAATGCACATACAAACTTTTATCTCATTTAAGATAAACTAATCTATAAAGTTGTAGATACTTAGAATAATAAAAATTGACATTTGGGAAATCCAGAGCATTTAAATATTTTATAGAGATGTTTGTCCAACGGTTCAAGTTAATTAACGAACTCGGAACGGGGTTCCCAAACCTGCGAAAGGAACGCAAGGCGAATAAGGTGTGGCAGATATGTTACTGGACAGGAGAGAAAAGAAAGGCAATTACGCTCTTCGGGTAATGGATTATATAAATATTAATAATCTGTTGAAACGACGGCAACTACCGGAAACGCAAAATGAAAATAATTTAATACATGTGCTAATATGTGGTTTTCAGTCCTAAGAGTGGTCTGGTGCAAGCCTCCATGCTAACATATCTTGCGCAAGCCTTTTCATTTACGCAGTTACTACATCTCACGTGCTCCCTAATCTTCTTAGCGGATTCCAGCCTTGTCCTGCCTCTTCTGTTCTTACCCCACATCCTTTCCTCTAATATTAATTTAGTCTATCCCTTCTCTTGGTCAACTTTCTCCATATTGTTCTGTCTTCCCCTATTCTCCTTCGAACGTCCTCGTTACTTACCCTATCCACCCATCTCATTTTCAGCATTCTCCTTTAGCAACAGAAGGTGACTGAGTCATGTGGTCCAGAAGGGATTCCATACATAAATTCCAGAAAACTGGCCCGCAAACTGAACCTTGTGGACATCCCTTTGTGGTCGTCTTCTTGATCAGGTCGTGTGGACATTGTAACGTTACCTCTCTGTCTTTACAGTAGTCTTTAATCATGCCGTATAGTGTCGTCGGACAGTCTATGTCTTTTCGAAAGCTTCCATTATTTTCCATTCTGCAACTCCTACAGTTCACGCTCCATTCGAACATTTTTAGCAATGATTTCTTAATACTCACATATTAGGCGTAAGTAAATTATTCTCTTTTTTTTTGCGTAAGCCTTCCTTGTCTGTGATATCCTACTCTAGTTATTACGCTGCCCAAGTAGCAGAATTCCTTAACTTCCTTCAAAATATTCCTTCCCACTGTTTCCCATACTACACCACCCCATCACTTTGGTTTTCCCTCTATTAATCCACATATCGACCACGTTCATGCTATTTATTACGGTTTCCAATTCTTCTTCCTACTTCGCTAACACCATAATATCATCGGAAAAATCTTAGGGTCTTATTTCTCCTAATATAAAGAAAAAGATAAAGCGTATTGAGAGTGTTTGTGGTGTTTAGTATTTCTCTTGTTTTCCAATCCTCAAAAAGACGTTAGAATCAACATACACATTTAATCACTACTTAACGATAAATGATTGTCTTATAAGTCCCTAAGATCTAAACAGCATTTCTCACGTATATTGTAATCTCATTGTTTAAATCTAATCTCTCTGATTTTTATTAGTCTGGACAAATCAAGGTCATTTATGCGACAGATAACACATGTTTGTAGTTAATAATATTAACATATATGAATATGGTTTGTGATTTCCGGGGGAGGGGGGGAATAATAATCGCGTTACAAGATGTGTTGGAATCCGAAATATGAATATGAAAACGTAATAAGAGCTCCAAAGAGGTTCTCTTTTATCAGTGATGATCTTTACAGGCAACGGTAGCTGTAGACACGCTGGAAAAAGATAATCTTCTGCGATTTCTTTCCTACTTGATTAACCACGTGGAAAGTAAATGTTCCAGAAAACAGATACGAATTGATGTGATGCCTGAATTTGATTTAATTATATGTAAACTATATAATTCGACTAAGGCGCTTCGAATATTGCTTGATATTTAAAATTTTTGTGTTTTCACTGAAGACGCCATATTGCGGTGGGACTAAGTTTAGCGTATATCCCAGTATTCTGTGTCTGAAACTTCAGCAAGCCATCCACATTCACATATTTATTGTTTTAACTAGAATGACGGGGACTTCTCAACCCCGCAGTACTTTCCCTCGTTTTTCATTCAGAATATTTACCAACTTTTGTTACAATACACAACTATAAATTGTTTTGATCACAATTCTTTTTCTAAAAAGACTAGCTTTTCTTATACATAATAAAAGAGGATATAGGTTTCTATATTATTTATAGAGACTAATGGTACACATTCTTAAAGAACCCGAGGGTTTGAACCCACCAGCACGAACATGGAAGGAATTATAGCTAAAAATTGCGAATGTGACAGCACGCTGAGGTTTGAGACACAGAATAATGAAATATGTGCTATATTCTATTCCCAGAAATATGACGTCGATTTGTAAACAGAGTTTTCTCTCACATTTGATCAATTACATCGTGAAGAATAGGAACACGTCGGAAGATGCCGAGACACCTTCACCTATTTTAGGAGGTATATGTACTGGGGTCAAAGACCTTGGGCATATGGCAAGAGTTGTCCTCCGCTGATCCCATTGGATCAGTCGGCCAACTGCCTCCTGAAACTGGTGGAGACACGGAGAAGGGAATGCTGCGTCCCCACAGCAAACTCGTCTCCCGTCATTCGGAAGGGCGTGAGAATAGTACCCAATGCCCGACCTACCTGATGCAGGTTTTCTAGGGTTTCCCTGTATCTCTTTAGGTGAAACACCGGGTAGGATCCTTAAACCATAGCCCGGGGACCCTAGTTAACCCTTGGCTACCTTGCTCTACCTTCCACATCCCCATTTTCAATTCCCTTCCTATGCTATTAAAGGGGAGTTGCATGTTTCAGGATCACCCTCATGTAGCCTGTTAACCCCAAAAAAATTGTTTTATACTTAAGTTTGTATATTTTTGTTTTTATTTAGAACAGCCTTTTTAACCTGACATATTTCACAAAAGCACGGCACATTTAAAAACAGTCTTTTGCCCAATTTTATCATGTAATGCAAACCTCAGAAACGTGAGACACTCGTCAAAAACCGCAGGTAAGATTTTTCAATCATTATAATTTAAAAGATTAGAATTGCTAAGACGGCAGAATAATTTAATTGAGAATATTAGATTAGTACTTTGTGTATTTATCAATGCAAAAATGGACCAAATAATTAAAAATATTCTATTAAAGAATTGGCGGATTTCGTTATTTTTATTAATTTTGTTTTATTCCGTGAACAGTTTCATAGCTTGGTTACATAATAAATTTGGATTAAAAAGGATGCAGGAGCAAGAAGAAGAGGAAGAAGGAAGGGAAAATGGTACACACGACAAATATAAAAAAGAAAAGAAGCTGCAAAACAGAAAGATATGTTTAAAGAAGATGACAGCGAATATATATAGGATCTTTAGTTAATGGGGCAATAGGTCAGAGATTCAAATAGAAATTAAAATGAGTAATCGTTTCCTGTCTCAGTTGTTCACGCGTTTCGGTCGTTATTCCGTGAGTGCCTTTTCCCCCCCTGTCCTTGCTTTTGGAAACGTTGTTATTGACATTAGTGACCACTTTATGGCTGTGTTCGTAGAGAGTGATGACAAGAGTCTTATCTAGTTTACCGACAGGTACACCATTTTAGTCACATTAAAACCCATCAAAAGCTTGCATTGTTGGTTGACAAGAGACCTTCAGGATTCGCTGTGCGGAAACAGAAAAAAAAGGGGGACAAAATACGTGAATTCTTCGAACCGATATTTACTCGGTTTTATCTGAAGATTTACTAATATGAACTGACGATTGATTAGATAACGGAGGCACCTAATTACTCATCCATCATATGATGTTGAATAACCAATGAAGGTCGACAAGACAAGTAGTAGCATGTGACTTGCGCCAGCCGTGTGACGAAAGTTGATCACATTCACACAGTACAAAAGTACCAATGAGACCTCAGTTGGTCATTTTTACAGACTTTTCAAAAACGATTCACTTTAATCGGAAGTCCAATTGCCGATTCTTGGGCAACTACGGTCGGTGGCGCCCCTGTCGACACCACGTTCAAATAAAGTTTGTCTTTCACGTGGTGCATCACTTTGTTAACGTCATATTTATCCATTTACCTAAACCGATATTTAAAAATGTTTCATAGACTTAACAATTGCCTTGTACTGCTTCCTAGGATAGTTATAGATGTAATTGTAAACCTCTCCCCCATTGTACAGAATGTAAAAAAAAAGAATCATGTTATTTGACATGTATATATTTTGAAAAAATAAATTGATGTTGATTTTAAAATAAAGGAAAATACATAAATGCGCTCAATATTGAGATGCACGACATATTGTAAGTTTGTCTACGGCTGTTGCTATACGGTTCCTGTATGTGACCATAGTTGTGCTGCTACACTGAATCTTTTATAATCCCCCCCCTTAGAAAATGCTCTGTAATTGACTATTCTTTACACTTAAAAATAATAATTTAGGATATTTATCTAAAATGTTATTGTTCTTCCATTTATAAAGAATATTTTTTTAAATTAATTCAATTATTTAAATCCCAAAATCATTGACATCATAAAACGATAAATTCTCTATTCTTTACTCAATAAATTGCAAAAATTATGCATGTCATCTAAATAAATACGACGCAGAATATGATACAGACTGTATAGCCTGCAATGTCTGTTACATAGGACAAACAAAGGGAACCCTAAAGAAGACGTTTCTAATTACAATGTAATCAGGCATAGCAAAGGTTAAAAATAAGTCCTTTTTCCAGAAGGCTAATAATTAATTTATTAATATTTACTTTTTTATTCCCAGGAGTCTTTTGGCAATAGGTGATATTCATCTATATAAAAGGAAACCAATTACATTTAAACATGTTCAAACAATTAAAAACTAATTGACAGTGTAATTTAACTTAAAAACTGCATATTCCATTTTTAAATATGTTTAAAAAAAGTCAAGTATCTACCTTTCGAGTAAAATAAAATCCTTATAAATTTATTATCTGTTGAATGTTAATTTTTATTAAATTTTAAAAAATTAAAAAAATACCAGGAAATACTTATATTAAGCACACTGAAAATTCACCACACAATACTTTATCAATTTATGTATTCCAATTACAGTTTTTGAAAAAAAAACCTATATAAAGTTCAATACTTAAAAAGAAAACAGTCTTTATTTCTTCATATCAACAGATGAAAACCAAATTGATAAACAATCAATAGGAAACAATGGCAAACACAATGTTTAATGGCCACATAGATGTGATTATAATATAAGATGACTATGGACCAGGGTCCGAAAACTCCTTTGGTTTTTATTTGTTGATGTGAAGAAATGAAGACTGTTTTCTTTTAAGTATTGGTTTGGTTTTAAAAAAATTGCGATTGGAATCAAACAATAATATTGTAATTCTTGGATATTCTTGCATATTTTTCAATTTTATAAATAATGTAATTGAATTAATCTGAATAAATGAAACAGAAAGAATGGTCAAAAGTAAATAATTTAAAAAAATATTATTGTTACAAACGTTTCGTCCCCCAACTTTCGGGCCCTCCTCAGTTTCCTTAATTAATATATAATAAAAATTTTCATGTTGCTCCTGCAACGAACATCGGGGGACGAAACGTTTCCATGTAAAATTATTTCATTTTCCGAGTCTTTCCCATTATTTGTGCTTTACTTTTATCATTTATTGTTAATGCATTTTAAAAAATTCATAAAATGGGTCCAATATCTGCTGTACGTACCTAGTGAGTATAAAAACAACTTCATAAAATTATATTTTAATAGGTCTATTCCTGAGAGCTTGCATGAATAAAAAACGTAAAGATATTAATTTTTTACGTTTAAAAATAATTGAGTTTTATTTAGATACTTTAGGTTGCATTAAATTAGAATATTAAGCCACAATCGGCCATATAAAATTTAAATTCTTTGAAGAAAATTTTCTCGTGTTCTAATCCGGAACAGACTTTCAGTTTTCGGTAAAGATTCCAAGTGGCATTACCAGAGGTTTTATTGGTATAACGTGAGAAAAGCAAAGATTATGCGAAATTGACGTCTGAACTGTTACACGTGAAATACAAATGTTCATCAATTAATGTCACAAGAGGAACAAAAAAAATCACAGCAACAGTTATTAATTGAGATGATGTTTGGTGCCATGTTGTGTGTATGTTTGTTTACATCGTTGTTTCAAATTATTTGTGAAGATGTCAACGGATTATGGATGAAACGTGACGTTTTAGTAACTTCTTTTTTTCTGAGCAAAGTGTAGAAGTAATTTTCTTAGTCAATAAATATTTACAGACTTCTTTACCACTGTGGTTTTTATAATGTCGTTTTACAAGAATAATTTTATACATTTCCAAGCACGCCGAAAGCGTGTCCATTACCCTCTAGAGGCTTTTTTAGAAAAATTTAAGTCTCGTTCGAATTTTGTGAGCCCGACCTTCCTGATGCATGTTTTCTAGGGTAAGATCCTTGCCTATCTTCCACACACACAACCTTTTTATCAATTCCCTTGCAATGCTATTAAAGTGGAGTTGCCCCCCATCATGTAGCCTGTTACCCAAAGAAAAGACATGACGTCAAGGAAGGTTGCCGCAGACAATAGCTTGCTGTCGTTATAATGAGGGGTAAATAGGTGGAGAGATAGGCTGGCTTATCTAAATTAATAATAATCTCAGGTTCAATTCGTGGAACGACGGGACAAGGTTAAGTCAGTCAAGTGGCAGCTAATTAGAATGCCGACGTCTGTTCAACCACGAATCAATTGTTTATCTCGACTCGTGCTTAAACGCTTTTTAATAGACTAGCTTGTACGTAATCGGGAAAGGATTCTCTGGTTTTCACGTCGGGGTTTCTTCTCCGACGGTTCTGTCGTCATCCTCACATTCCCTTTATTTTATTTATTTTTTATTCATATAAAAATCTTTTATCTTTACGATTATCAGTTATTACAATGATTGTTCTAGTACATATAATATTAAAATAATGACTTCTTCAAAATTAAAATAGTGTATATAATTTATTTGTAAACGTGGAGGTAGGTTAGTCCTTTTGTTAGCCTGCTTTAGCCCTGCATGCTAACCTATCATGCGCAAGCCTTTTCATTTCTACATATCTACCACATCCCACATACTTCCTAATCTCCTTAGCGGATTCCATCCTTGGCCTACCTCTTCTGTTCTTACCCCACACACTTCCCTCTAATTCTAAATGTCTTAAAACGTGGCCTCTCAACGTCTTCCATATTGTTCGCTGTTCCGCTATTCTGCTTAGAACTTCCTCGTTAGTGATTCTATCCACCCATCTCACTCTCCTATAGCACCACATTTCAAACGCTTACATTCTTTTCCTTTCCCCAACTCCTATCGTCCACGTTTCGCACCCATATAACGCTACGATACATACGAACATTTTTAGCAACGATTTCCTAATATTCACTCTTATATTACCCGTATGTAAATGCCTCTTTTTTTCCCTCTTCTGTTCTTATCCTAAACACTTCCCTCTAATGCTAATTTTACAAGACCCTCATGTCTCAAAATGTGACCTATTTATTAATCTAACCCTTCTCTGTATTAAAGTCCTCCAAATTGTTCTCTCTTCCCCTATTCTGCTTAGAACTTCCTAACTCTATCCACCTATATAATTTTCAACATTCTCTTATAGCATCACATTTCAATGGCTTCTATTCTCTTCCTTTCTACAACTCCTACCGTCTACGTTTCACACCCATATAACGCCACGCTCCATACAAAATTTTTTTCGCAACACTTTCGTAATATTTACACTTATGTAACCCGTAAGTAAATTCCTCTTTTTTGCGAAAGCCTTCCTTGCCTGTGCTATCCTAACCTTTATGTCTACTATACTTCTACCATGTCTAGTTATTATGCTTACAAAGTAACAGAATCCTTTTACTTCCTTCAAAATATCCTTTCCCAATCTAACACCCTTTGTTATTCCACTGTTTCCCATACCTTGCATTGCATTACCTTGGTTTTCCCTCTATTAATCCTCATATTGAACTCTATCTGCACGATCATGCCACTTATTTTGGCTTTCGAGTGTTCTTCTCACTCCACTAATACTCCAATATCGTCGGCAAAGCGTACGGTTTTTATTTATTCTCCTTGCAGTATGATTCCTTTTCCAATCTGTTGTTTAATGCACCACGGAGTGTCAGGTTAGCGGCTGGACTGTGCAACTCTCTCATGATTTCGTAGTTTATTGGTTGCGAATTTCATGAAGTTGACCGTGCGACGTGTTTCAAGTGCGATTTCTTAAGACTCGTTGAACGCAAGCAACTTTCTCCATATGTCCCTTATATGTAACACCGGAAGAGAAAGTTTGCAGAGGAATCTTCAGGACAAACACGGGCGCTTAGGTAAATCTCTGTGATGACTGACTCCGCAACTATCTTCTTCCAAAGCTCTCTTCCGATTGCCTTGGTTCTCCATCTTGTGGCACACTTCGGGTACCACGTGGTCAGAGATTTTGGGCGCCACCTGCGTAGGCTATTTACGCAGGAATAAATTAAATAAAAATAAAAAAAATATCCTAAGAAAACGAATTTATTATAAACAAAACAAAAAAAATTATATATGAAATATTTATCTGCCTGGCCTGAAAATTCACCAATTGCGAAAGCTAACAGTGAGTCTCCCTTTCCCAAGGATAACCGTGGTGATTTTGGTTACGAACCCGCGGTCGCGTGATCATTCGTGGCCAACACTTACCAAATGCCGGAACATTCAGGGACTCTTGGAGCGTCGTTCTGTGCCTGAATGGACCGTCCTCTCGCCGTCTTACCAAGTGTGTCTATGAAATCCAGAGACACGGTAAACGTTCTCCCTTCCTCTACTTTTTTCTCCCTTATTGCCAGCTATGGCTAAACCCCTCCTTAGCCCTTTCTCAGAAAGGGGGCCAAAATAGACTTGTTTGTCCCTTTACGGGATTTTCCAGCGTCAATCATTGTCCCGAAAGTTCCAACTCTTGGCTTTGTGCTGGCCACAAATGAAATATTTATTAATAATATTATAATGCACCATAATCTGCTGACTCCCATAGCATAGAGCGTAGGTCAATCCAACGATTTCTTGGTCTACCTCTGTATCTTCTGCCCCTCCAGAACTTCCTTGCGTTCTCCATGCGATGGACTTGTCCCAGCCAAGGCACTCGAGCAGCTTTCATCACAGATATTAATATCCTGCTCATTGTGCACGTCTCTGAGCTCCTGCTTTGTTCTGATGCACCATCTCACTGGTCCAAAGATCTTCCTTCGTTTCCCATGTCATTATTCCTTTTCTCTTCGGATTTATTTAATATGCATGTCTCAGCTCCATGTGTTTTAGAAACGGAATTAGATCGTGACGTGCAAGTGTAATGCGACGGAAAAATAAGCATCTGAACAATGGGTACTTTTTTTCTTTAAGATGTAACTTATATTATTATTATTATTATTTGTAACTATCCTTATTTTAAGCTTATTATTTGTCACCGAGTGTTACTCAACTGCAGTATTAATAAATTCATTCGTTCATTCAACCACAGCTTTCTAATGGTCAACTTTGCTTTCCGTGAAAGCGGCTTGTTTCTTAATGTTGGAAATAAAGCCGCGTAACATGGATTTCCTGCATTGATTTCCTTTCAACTTCATTTTGTGCAGTGATAAGAGAGCCCAGCTATCTAAATTCCTGCAAACACTTTTCTCCACATCTAAAAGCTTTGTGCCTGTTGGCTTCTTCTGGAACTCGTCAAGAGCTTCTTCTTACTATTATTTACTATCAGTCCTATTTGTTGCGCAACCCTCTCCAATTCTCCATAGGTTTCAACAAGTGCCTTCTTTGTACGCGAAATTATAGCTACATCGTCTGCATGAACGAAGTTGTAACGGAGTCAAATAACTGTAAATACCTTGGGATCACGATTAGTAAAGATTTAAATTGGGGTAATGAGGTGAGCCAGCGAGGTAAAGGTGCTGCTGCTGCTGCTTCTTTCCTTTGTTAACAGGGTCTTGAGGAAAAGCACGAGGAAAACCAAGATTTCTGCTTACAAAACAGGGCAGGTCAGGCCAATTTTAGAATATGGGGGTGTAACGTGCTGGGATCCATATCGAAATGAACACACTCCACCGTTGGAAAAAAATACAAAAACGGGCTTAAAAGATGTTTGAGGGTCAGGTGACAATCCTCACGAGAATTCAGAAATATTAGAAGGAAACATGTGAGGTTGTGCGCAATGTATGAAGCTTATAAGGGAGAACCACAGGACCTGGAAAGAAATAACAAACCATCTTACGACGCCGAATTATATCTCTAAAAATGACCACTCGTTCAAAATTAAAGAAAAAGGGCAACGCAATGACGTAGGAACAATTTTCATTTGTTAATAGGTCTATACGCGATTGGAATTCCTTCCTTGCCTCCTGCAGAAATACTCAAGACTGTTCCGGGTAGCGTAAATCAGTTTAGGAATAGACTAAGAAACCTTAACTGAGCAGGTTTTTTTAAAAAAAAATTATAGGCTAAGTGAAGTGCAGTGAAGTGATTTCTGTGTGACTTCTGACTTCTCTTTTCTTTTTCAGATCAAAACCTACACAATTGTTCCATAGTGTGATTTGTATTTTCCTGTTGTAATTCTATTTGTGCTTTCTTTGTATATAGCAGCCACCAGGCAAATAGCAGCTAAGTAAGTAATAATAATAATAATAAAATACGCCATAATTTGGATCAATTTATAGTATACAGTCTTTTCTCTATTTGCAGTGATGTTAAGTACAGCTGTTTGTAAAGCAATATTGAAGAGGAAGTCCGACATCGGATCTCCTGGTCTCAACCGTACTTTAACATCAAAGCTTCTCGACATCCTTCCTTCTGCTTAAAGCCGTATTTATCAGCCTAATTAGCTTCCCAAGGGCTTTCATTTCCTCTTCGCGCACGGAATCGTATGCTTGTTTAGAATCTACATAAAGCCGATGTAGGGTAATATTATATTCATGATCCGCATTGTGAGTGATGCTCAAGAAAACCTTCATTTTTATCCGGTGAATTATCTAGTCACTACAATTTATACGACAGCCATCGGCTATTGGTTTACTTATATTAAATATATAGTTTAAAGTTACTTTCTATTCCAACTTCCTCTACGCCTGGATTATTTGCATTAGAAAATTCAAGAATGCTGTAAACAAGTTTTAGGTTTGACTTCATTTTTTTTTCAAAAAATTAATAAACTTGAAGAGAAAAGAATTACTTCGATGAATCTCAACTTCGAAACTAAGTTTACAAGATGAGAACGGAACACTTCTTGACACATTTGTAGACGCTGCCGATATCTTATCGACCGAAATTCGTAATCTTATTTTCGTACCACAGTAAGCTCCTCCTTCCCATGTTGTTGTTGCTTTTATTGTCAGTCCTTAGACTGGTCTGATGCTAACCTATTCTGTGCAAGCCTTTCTTTTTTTACGTGCCACATCCTCCCCAATCTGTTCACTTCCCTCTAATGCTAGTTTTACAAGACCCTCATGTCTCAAAACGAGGCATATTAAGCAATCCCTTCTCTTGGTCAATATCCTGCACATTGGTCGCTCTTCCCCTATTCTGCTTACAACGTCCTGGATAGTTACTCTATTCAGCCATCTCATTCTCCTACAGCACCGCATTTCAAAAGCTACTATTCTTTTCAGTTTTGCAACTCCTACCGTCCACGTTTCTCATCCATATAATGCCACACTCCATACTAACATTTTCAGTAATGATTTCCTAATATTATATTGGCCATAGCTGTATTCCTCTTTTCTTGCGAAAGCTTTCCTTTCTTGTGCTATCCTACTTAGGAAGCAGACTGGTGAATGCCTCAGCCAAAAATCTTTACACAGTTCGGTTGCTGCATAACGCAAATCTGTCTATGGGACCCCATGACTATCAATGAGCCTCTCTGAGTCACGTCCTTCGTTATCACAGCCGGCCTAGGAAACGGATGTCAGTTCCTAAAGAATGGGAGACGAGCCAAAACAGTTCCGCAGCCTTGGAGGTTCCTAAATACGGCTTGTGAACCACTGAGGGATAATGCCAACAACTGGAAATTAATTAGTTATATTATAATATGGAGGAAGGAAGGAAGGGGGTGAGGGTGGAACAGGCTACATGATCTTATAACTGGCAACTCCCGTTTAACAGCATAGGAAGTGAAGGGAGTGAAGTGGAAGGTAGCCAAGGGTTGACTACCCCCCTTCCCCCCTTTTTTTGGTTAACAGGCTACATGAGGGTGATCCTGAAACAGGCAACTCCCCTTTAATAGCATAGGAAGGGAATTGAAAAGGGGGGATGCGGAAGGTAGAGCAAGGTAGCCAAAGGTTGACTAGGGCCCCCGGGCTATGGTTTAAGGATCCTACCCGGTGTTTCACCTAAAGAGATGCAGGGAAAACCCTAGAAAACCTGCATCATGTATGTCGGGCATTGGGAACTATTCTCACGCCCTTCCGAATGGCATGAGACGAGTCTGCTGTGGGGACGCAGCATTCCCTTCTCCGTGTCTCCACCAGTTTCAGGAGGCAGTTGGTCGACTGATCCAATGGGATTAGCGGACAACTCTTGCCATATGCCCAAGGTCTTTGACCCCAGTACATATACCTCCTAAAATAGGTGAAGGTGTCTCGGCATATGAGAACTTTGATAAAAAGTACAGGCACTCTGGGCTGAAGCGTCTGCGAGAAAACTCCCGCAGCGCCTATTCTTGTGTCCCCCCCACTTCCCCCCGGGATATAGTTTAAGGATTCTACTCAGTGTTTCACCTAAAGAGATGCAGAAAACCTGCATCAGGTAGGTCAGGTTATTGGCCTCTATTCTCACGCCCTTCCGAATGACGGGAGAGGAGTTTATAATGTGATTTTATATCAGCTAAATTCTTTATTTTTCATATGGGAATTGTATGCAAAATGTTTCGGGAACGTGAAAGTGCTGAGGGTAATCGCCGGAAGCTTTTCAATGTCGAAATAAGCGATTTTAAAACAATTAACATTGTTCCTTCTTTATGAGCGTATAAAAAAATGTGGGACTATATACTTAAAAAAAAACTTTCACCGTCACTGGCGATAAAGTCATGAAGCACCGCGTTCGGGAGGCGACGGGAGAGGTTTCCATCCTGAAGAAGAGGTTTTATAGTTAGAAACGATGGTCAACTCGCTATTTTTACTCCATCCTTTTGTATATTTCTCGTAGCTTTCACTGCTGCATTTTTATCCTTCATCTATTTCATTCTTAACCTCCTTCACTTAAAGCCTAACTAGGCAGTGGCAGCATCTCTTCTTAAACATTTCATATCGTTGCCACAAGATTTCAGTTTTTTAAAATGGAAATTCTAAATTCCAGATATGATTCAAAGTGAGAAGTTTACGATATTTGTCACGATTTTTTAAGATTGTAATAGTTGCTCACAGGAAGCAAAGACGACATTTGAAGGTTTCCTAATACCAATTAATTTGCCTTTAAGCGTATCTTAGTGTAAATGAGGAATATCTTTCAACTTTGCCGAGTAAAAATAAACAAATCATCTCTGTTTTAGCAAGGCCGAGGCTGGTGATTATCGACATCTGTCCTCTTGTAACACTTTTATTGGTCCCGAGTCCAGTGGAATTATTTTTTAATGAAGCGGTTCGTTGAGATGTCGCACTTTATACTGTATTTTTGTTTTAATTGTGTTGCACTTGTAAAACGCAGAACGATAAAACTGTTGAACTTGATGGCGCGGGGAGAAAAACACTCGTGATCATATCGCAGCAACATATTACCAAGGCTAATCTCCGAATTCTCAACAGGCCGGAGATATCGTGTCAGTCTATTGTTTTACAAGATGCTTTTAACAGCGATAAGGAGAAACTCTGCCGTGTTGAATAACAACTGTTACAATCTCTGCAAGGTCAACGAAGACACTTTCCCGCGAAAAATACTAAAATCATACTTGTGGAAATATGAACGTTGGTTTTAAAAATACTTCTTATTGCAAAATGTCCAGTTACACAACCTGCGTGTTATAATAATAAGAAGCAACCGATATTCCACTTTACTTTCCTCAGGTTTTATAAAGTGTGTCAGCTGCTATTTACAGCAGATATTTCACACATTGAAACTGTCCTTAATCTTCAGGTGCAAATTTATTTCACGAGTTAAGCCTACCTGAAATGCAGCTGGCATTTAAAATAGAAAAAAAATCTAACTCCAGACTTCCCGCTTTCCGGGCGGGCACTCTACCGCTGAGCTAATCCGATTCAACATCCCCCCACTCCTGTAAACCTAAGCCAGGCTCACCTACAATTTAGTAATCACACTCTTCACAACCTAATTTCTAGGAATTCAGTGAAGAAATGGACATTGGACAAAGGTGCATGGAATTCAAGTCAAAGGAAGTAGAAATGCTTCAATTGAAGCTCCAGTAGGAGCGTATATCAAATTTTGAAGAAAGACAAGAATGAAAGATTGTCGACGGTACCAGGAATTCGAACTCCGGACCTCCTAGAAAATTCCTAGAAATTAGGCTGTAGTAAATTGTAGGTGAGCCTGACTTAGATTACAGGAATGGAGGGATGTCGAATCAGTCCTTGGACGTCGACTTGGATTAGCTCAGTGGCAGAGTACCCGCAGAAGGTCTGGGGTTCGACTCCCTGGTCTGGTCGACATTTTTCCATTCTTGCCTTTCCACTAAAGTAGCTGTAAGTTATCAATGAGCTTCAATTGAAGCATTCCACTTCTTTTACTTAAAAAATTAACTTTAAAGAAAACAACGTGTTTTTTTTGTCTTTACTCACAATATTAAAATTCCAATTGCACTATTTAATGTAACTGATAAACTAATTGTTAGAGGACAAGCGGCACAAGCCTGAAGAATGCAAAACCAGACTTGTGTGATATTTATTTTAACATGTAATTGTAATTTCGTTTTATATTTTTACTATTCTTGTGGGTCGGTATATTGTTATTAAACGTTTGCTGAACCGATTAAAGTGACAAGTCAATCTCGGTGAGGAATGAGTGTGTAAGTTGTATATAGGTTTCTTCAGTTGGGTCGAGTGGATGTTTCGGTGACGTCCGTCTAATCTGTTGTTTATTATTCAGTCACTGATGTCAAATCACCGTGGCAAGTTACAGGATTCAGAAGCACATCCAAATGACTAAACTTTATTATCAAAATGAGTGTCCGTTAGTGCAAACGTTGCGAGCAATTTTACAGCAGACTTTTTGCGGTGGTCCTTCAAAGTCGACTGTCCAGCGTGTTTGGTGGCCAAATTGGAGACGACCGATTCGGTAAACCATCGGCGTCCGTCCAACCCCCGCCGTCACAACGTCACAGGAGCGGCGCATCGGCCGCGGTGGATATTTTTTTGGAAAGTGACGTCGGTGAAGCCATCACGGTCAACGGCCCAAATTAATGAGGAATCGGAGAAGACGGAACAATATGGAGGACGTTGACTAAGAGAAGGGATAGATTAATAGGCCACGTTTTAAGCCATGAGGGTCTTGTAAAATTTACATTAGAGGGAAGTTAACAGAAGAGGGAAGCCAAGGATGGAATAAGCTAAGCATATTAGGGAGGATATGGGATGTGCTAGTTATGAGGAAATGAAAAAGCTTACGCAAAATAGGTTAGCATGGAAGGCTGCCAGTCTTAGGACTGAATACCACAAAAACATTACATACATAATGACAGACACGGGCCTTTAAACAAAAAAGAGAATTTCCCACAGTTTATTTTATTCCATGAACAATTCTCGGGTTTTCAACCGGGTAAGTATAGAGTTTGAACACAAAGTTTCCATGGCTTGCTCTACCATCTTCTTCAGTTCTTCAGTTCACCTGAAGAAGATGGCAGAGCAAGCCATGGAAACGTTGTGTTCAAACTCTATACTTACCCGGTTGAAAACCCGAGAATTGTTCATGAATAATATACACCGGGAAAGCCCACGTTCTCTTATTTTATTCCATTTCAACATCGACCATCCTTATTAAAAAAAAAAGAAATCTCGACCAGTCACGTGGGCCTCCAGACGACGTAAAGCCAGTGACGTCATTACCTAACGCGCAAATTTAACGCGTTGTCGGAAATTCCATCAAAGCCTCACCTTGCATGTCAATTATCTTGGATGAAGTGCCGCTTCATTATCGCGATTTTTTGTTTGCACTCGAGCAAACAGATAATAGCTGGCAGTAATAACATCTAAAAAGGCGTCGCTTCTCAGGTTGGCAACGCTGCTAAATTCCCTCCCTCGCCTTACTAATACTCTTTTTTTATTTTCACGTCTTTCAATTGGACACTGAAACGTTTCAAACCATCCAAAACATTCGATTTGGTAACGTGCTCGAAACAGGGCCTTCGAAATAGGAAATAGCAGAAAAGAAACTGTAAAATAAAAAGAAAACCACTTTGAGTTGTCAACTCTGTATATTTAATTTCAGAAGCTTTCGGCCATGATCATTTTAAACTGTATATTTTAATTATCCCACGTACAGATTTTATCAACCAGAGTGACACACGTCTACGTCACATCACGTTTTATTTAATTATTATTGTTAAAGTTGTTTGAATTGAACATTTAAAAAAAACTGTTGTTCAAGGATAAATCCGGAGAATACCACCAATAGTTGTAACTTCAATTCGGCCATTTCCCGGCGTCGAAACGTCACATATGTGGAGTACAGAATTATTTTGAATCTATTTTTTTGGTTGCCCAACGTGGACATTCTCACGCTTTTCTTAACCTAAGCTATTTGTACAGTATTAAATTGAAAAATGATTCCTAAGACACTAAAATTCTTCCACAGCCCCGCAAACCTCCGCAGGTGGAGGATAATTGCGCATATATCTCAAATATATGTAGCCCATAATAGAATGTCACAGTTTTAATTACAGATCAACAAATCGTTTTCAAGTCCCATCAACACTAGCGACTGCTTCACCATTAGCTCCATTGTAAGGGTGACTCGAATTGGAAGATGCCCGGAAACACCCAGGAGGAATCGAACCCAGGACCTCTGTGGCCGCCGCCAACATCAAATTCAGTACCAATGTTACAGGACTCATGAAATGTCCAAAAAAAATCCATTCAAACTTTATTGAACAAATCGTAATCCAGAATAAATGAGTTTTCAGCCCTCTTGGCCATTATCATACGTAAAAAAACCTAGTATCATAAAAACAAAAATGTCATTGCTTTTACGCTTCAAGGAATTGAAGATGGTGACGTAAGCTACATTCCCTGGGATTAAGACTGCTGGCCACACGACAGTTCTCAGTCGACCAGGTAGGCCAAGGCCCTCGAATGGGCTGTAGGGCCAAGAAAGAAGAAGAAGAACCTAGTTTTCCTAACATGTTCACCTTTTAGCTATACGTCCAACCCGAAATGCAGTGCTTCCTTTTGCTTAACAAGTCCGGAGCAGTGGAAATTGTTTCTCTCTACTGTAACTTGCCCCACGTTGTCGCACCATTTTGTACACAAAGGAAAAAAAATGGCAGCCAACGGAGTAATTTAGGGAAACGATGCTAGACGTCAGTGGTTTGTCGCCTCATCTAGCTGCGGTGTCTCGTCCTCTCCAAAGGTCCACGGTACGACAAATGACAACAACAAAAACATTTTTTTTCTCACTCACACAAGCAATTTTCTAGATCTTTTTCAGTCACCCTTTCATTGCGAGGCAACACTCTACAACGCCTAATATTAACATTCCTTTATGGACCAGCCGTAGAGTCGTGACCGTCGTCTTTCCCGCATCACGCACTTATTTCCAACTCCACGCCCCCGCACACGGTGTATAATAAATAAAACCCTGACATGCCCAACGTTTCATAGGAAAAAATTTAAAACTGACTTTTCGTATTTGGCACTTTGCCATTGGACTACGGAGCAAGGCGAAAACACAAAACAGTTTCCGAGTAATAAGGGTAGGCCCTCAATTTTAGGTAAGGCCAACATCGGCTCTAAATTTCAGACAAGACTATGCCTCCCATTTTCACCTTTCACGGGTTGCCTGAAGCGCCATAAACAATGACGTCACAGTTGTGACGTCACACATAATTTTCTATCTCCGTAATTATCAGCTGTCGCCCAAAACTTTATTTGGCAAATACTCTTTAAAAGTGATAATAGACAACTTTAACCAGGTTTCATTTTATCCCAGCCATTTACATACAATAAATATTAGCCGCGATTCCTCGTAAAGGCAGTGACTCGGAACTTCTCACCCTCCCGAAAGCTTGAAACCAACCACAAAACACTGAAAGCAGAGGCGAAACGACAAGCTATATACGACTTTTAAATATCTGTCTCCAAAGTAAGGCCGTTTACTTATTAAATAGTAGATACAAGCATGAGAATCAACGTCTGTAAAGTTGTTTGAGATTGTTAAGTGTGGTGCGTCTGAATACCTGGTGATAGGACGGCCAGCGAGGTCTCTGAGCACGCGCCATGCGTTGAATGCAGAACTGTTATGGTCCTCGACGTCAAACGACACGGATTGGCGTTCCGTGGTCTACACGCTTCAAAACAATACCATTTTCTTTTGTCAAGAGGGAACGTCACGATTCAGGTCTTCCAAAGACGACGCCATTGAAAATATCAGTTAATTTAACAACTACATAAATTAGTATATCTGTTCATAAATTGTAATAAAACAATAATTATATTACTAAAGTCACCATTTACGCAACCTACGATTGACACATAAAACGAGTATTTCCACGGCCCTGTAGCTGGAAGTCATACCTCTGGAGTAGAAACATCAATGCAATGCACCCTCAACTATTGTAATAAACTTATCTATCCTTATCTTTGCAGAATCAGAAACGTTCTTTCACGGATCTGTTCGATTACACTGGCCAGCTTGTTCTGTTGCTTCACGAGTTGTACTTGATGCAGTTCTTTGTCCCTTTTTTCATGTCTGTTCATCAATGAATCCCTACTTTATTATTTACGTGATCCACCTCAGCTAGTTACTACATAAAATATTTATTAGATGTCATAAGGCCTTTGACAGTATAGCGGTAATTTTCCTTTCTCTATTCCCCGAAATTGTATTGTGGTCATCAAGAGAGATGTTCCACAGGTGAAGTCTAGCAGATCATCGTTATTTCCTCCTTTCCACAACAGTCATAAAAAATGTGTAGTTAAGAATGTAGAAAAGATGACAGTGTTTGAAACCTCGAGTGATGGGGAAAAGCCGATCACTTAGCAGAAATAATAAAAGCAGAATCACATATTTTTCCTTTCTCTTCCTGAGTGAAATGGACGACAAAACGTTTATTTTAAAAATAAAAAATTGAACTAAACATAATTCATTGATGAACAGACATGAAAAAAGGGACAAAGAACTGCATCAAGTACAACTAAGTAAAGTGGAACACGTGAATCACCTGAACAAGCTGGCCAGTGTAATCGAACAGATCCGTGAAAGAACGTTTCTGATTCTGCAAAGATAAAGATAGATGAAATCTTCACGGTTAACCAACCGGGTCAGATTTCTGCGGCCATCTTCTGCCGCCGTCTTGATTAACCGTGAAGATTTCATCCGAATTATTCACCGGGAAAGTCTAGGTTCATTAATAAAGATAGATATATTTTCGGATTGAAGTAAGAACGTCACGAACAAGGTAAAGTCTTTGCTTACCTCTGGACGATGATGACGAGGACAGTGGGGTGAGAAACGCTAAGTGGAGCCGTTATTTTTAAGGAACAGCCGTGGAACCTGTTTGTCGTTCTGGAGGTAATCAGCTTTCCATGGAAAATGCCCGTATTTTTCCTGGTGTGACATAATCGCCCCTGCATCCGCATCGGTCTATCACTGCCGTGTAATTCAACGGGAATCCCTTGCACATAAATTATTCCGAGGTAACATTAGCCTTACATAATCACCCACATTAGTGCTGAAAAACGACTCGCGAAACTGGACAAAAATTCCAAATAGCCATCAAGGTCACATCTCGGCGAGCAACACTAAGGAAAAATATATATTCGGTTTAACGTGAATAAATTATCCCTCAACCTAGATAAGACCAAGTTAGTTCAGTTTAGTGCTGATGCTAGTAATAGACCAGTAGCTAATGCAACTTTCCTCGGCCTTCGGATGGACGATAAATTAAAGTGGAATGACCATATAGACTAAGTTCATCTTCTTATTCTCTGAGAACACTGATGCAACACGTTGACAAAAAGTACGTCAAAATGGTTTATTTCACGTATTTTCATTCAATTATGAGCCTATGGCATCTCTAATTGGGGAAACTGCTCCAGGAGTAATGAAATATTTAAGTTGCAAAAGCGAGCAATTAGAATACTTTCTAGCACGAATTCTAGATCGAGTTGCAAACCTTTCTTCAAAAGTTTGCAAATACTTACTTTACCAAGCGTATATATTTATGAAATATTAAAGTTTGTAAAGCGAAACACTAATTTGTTTCAAACAAATGGCGAGTTTCATGAATACGCGACAAGAAATCGTTCAGCTCTAAGGTCGGACAAGCATCGCCTTGCTCTACACCAGAAAAGTATTCACAATACCCCCGGGGATAATTTTATACAACAGCCTTCCTTCCGCCAGAGGTGAAAAATAGTACCTACAAAAGCTTCGTGAAGCAGAGTAAAACTATTCTTTTAAATGGCGCTGCTGTTTTACTCGGTACAGGATTTTCTTAATCGTCCTTCTAGTATTTAAATCAAGGTTCCTGCTGCAAGTGTTGAATGACCTGCCTTATAAAATAGCACATCACATATCTTAAAAATTTCTATTCAGTTTTTTCTGCTCTTTTGTTTGTTTGTTTCATGTATATAGCTGCTGGAGCAAGGACAGTTTCCTGGTCCAAGTAGTTAAAACTCCATTGCGTGTTCCTCAGTGTGTGCTTGTTTGTGTTTCCCAGTGTGTGTCCGTGTTGTGTTTATATTGACTTTTGTCTATATACACTTTCTTTTACTAATTTATTTTAAGTTTATTTGTCTTTAATTATGTACTTTATTTTGTACATTTTTAATTTTTAATGTATGACGTATCCTATTTCCTCAATCGAGGATTAATGGAAACAACAATAAATCTAAATCTACACACAGAACAATAATTTAAAACTTAGCATGTTCCTTACCCCTTGATATTTTCTCTAAAATGGTTAATGTTCCCGTACTTGATATTAGTAAAAACCTTAACGGAGAACTCGACTGTTTCATCCTAGACATGAGCTGCTAGCTTACTTATCTGGCGAACAGAGCTATTTTATTAATTATTTAGAACATCAGTAGCCTGTTTTCTAGTACATCTATAACAGGCTTTATCTTCACCAACTTACAAAATTGTGCTACAAACATTCTTCTATTATTATTATCATATTTACAGTAATGCTAATTAAATAAAAACTAGAGATAGGATTAGAGGTGTATAGGCTGAAGGGAAATTGCTGGATGAATTTAGAAGGGAATAAATGAACGGCCATTCTAATATGGAGGCAGAGGAAAACTATGATAAGTAGTAGTTGCTTCCATCCTTCTTATAAATTTAATGGGATTCACTAACTAAGATATTACAATTTTTTATTTTATGCACTGCTATTTTTATTTACTTATTTCTTACATCAAGTTCTGAAGCACTTGCCTGCAGGGGGTCTGTAGAGCAGACTCTGTACTCTGCTGTAATACCGCGTGGAGACGCAGGAGGTCAGACTTCGCCCTATTCTTGTCATTCAGTGTTCCTTCATGCGCCTCCACTTCTCTAGAACAGGTTGTAATTCCAAGCTGTTTCATACTCCAAACTTTCCTTGGATTCTTCTAATTTCAGAATTATAACTGATATTCTCATCAACAATCCTTATCCCACTTATTCCTCCTGATCGTAGCAGGACGTAACATTATCCACTTTTTCATCCAATGATGATAGTTTTTTTTTATCTATTAAATTTCACATGGAATTTCTCTTGAAAAACTTTATTCATTTTACTTAAAATCTGTTGTAGATCCTTATCTTTGTCTGCGATTACCATTATGTAGTCGAAAAATCTTTCCTTGTTAGATGTTCATCCCTCTACTTCTTCTTCATCTTCCACTGTATCCATGATTATCTGTATATTCAGGTTTAATGAAATACGGTGTACGACAAGCAACCCTGTCACATGTCACATCACATCCTTCTTCCACGGATGGCTCCTATTTTATTTTTCTAGACATTGTAAATCATCCTTGGTTCCCTGTAATTGTACGCCATTGAACAATTCTAACCAGTGAAGAGTAAAACCGCAGACGTGGAAGAGAAGAAGCTCTGCATGTTAAGTAAGGTCCAGCCAGTGTGTGAGATGGCGACTCAGCGGCCAAAGTGCAGCCATGACGTCATCGGGGTTGACTAACAACGTCCATGGGCTCATTCAAATATTCCTACACTTATTTTCCAACTTTTCCGACTACATTGCTGAAATATGAATAAAAGCATTTTCTTTCTAATGACTAAAATACTAAATAAATTTTTTGTACTTTTATTTCAGTCTGACAGAACTACAATTCATAAAAATATTTGTGTGTCTGTCTGCTTATTGCCGAGGCTGGAATTGGCCAAACCGAGCAGCGGATTATTTGTGGTGTTGTTGCCGGATTGCTACACTTTTTCTTTTTATGTGCATTTGCATGGATGTTTCTTGAAGGTAAACTTAAAAGTATTCATTTACTACTTGAATTGATATTAAGTTATTAATCTAATCACAAATTGCCACTAGTATTATATATGACTTGGTTATAAGTGATTATTTATTAAATTTTCTCCATTCTTGTCTTTGTGTGACATTAATAGAATGTTTTACTTATAATTATAGATAACTTTTTTCTTCTTCGTGAAATAAAGATCAATTTTCCTTTTTTAGGCTTCCAACTATATGTCATGTTAATTGAAGTATTTGAAGCTGAAAAGTCTAGGATGAGATGGTATTACATATTTGCATATGATCATAGTTTCTGTGTCATGTAGTGTAGTGTAGATATCTAGTTTTGTTGGACCTGTCATTGCTGTGATACTTGTAAGTAATTGTAATTAAAATAACTTTGGAAATTTTATTTGTTTCTTAAATTATAATATACCATTTAAATTCCTATATTTGAAAATATATAAAATTTTGCCAGATCCTAGGATAAAAATGAATTTTGATTGGTCTGTCTTGTTATAACTCCATTGTTGTTGCATCGTGATCCCAAATTGATGGAGCTCAGGTCAAGGTTACTTCAACATTTCATCTATATTTAATAAGAAGCTTTCGACAAAAAAAGTAATCGTCAGCAGATTTTCGTTTCTTCACCGTGTAGAATGAATAAATTCACAACTGTACATATTATATTTTGATATTCTGAAGAATTGTGGTGTCAAGGACCTACTCACTTCTGCATCCAGTTACCAACATAAACTTCTGTCATCATTATATGATTTACGACCGCCTCGCATTTATATTAATGAAGTAGCAATCAAACTATAGGCTGACTTATTAGCCGTCTTTTCATTTATTGTAATTTCTTTATTAATTTCATGTGCAGGAACAATATTATTTTTAATTACATTATTAAATATTTTAAAATTAAAAACCTATATTCTCTTGTCGAGCACAGTTATATATTTAAAATACAATCAGTTCCTTTTACAAAATTAAAATCAAAATGATTTCTGATTACAGTTAAGAAACCAGAGCGAAAGTTTTCGCGTGGATTTGTTTCTAATAACATTTTTTTTGGGGTTCAACCCGAGTAAAAGTTTGTTTACACAACGTTTCGACATCAAGCTGCCCCATCTTCGTCAGGTTGGCAGCGGAACTTGCTATCGAAACGTTCTGTAGACAAACTTTGACCTGGGTTGAAGTCCGAGAATTGTATTAGAAATTAATAAGCCTTCGACTCTATCAATTATTGTACCAACTAACAATCATTACGATAAAATGAATCAATAAATACAAGAATGTTTTCACCTTCCGCATCCCCGCTTTTCAATTCCCTTCCTATGCTCTTAAAGGGGAGTTGCCTGTTTCAGGATCACCCTCATGTAGCCTGTTAATCCAAAAAAAAAACAGCACGGATGTTAGGTGGATACGAAAGCAGCCGCCATTTTCTTGTGGCTGGTAGGAAATGATCACACGTCCGAGCTGAAGGAAGCCATCGAAAGGGACACACGTCAAGCCAATTAGGGAAGCTGACATTTCGTAACAAAACTCTTCTGCCTAATTCAAAATCTCGATCGCCATCAACTGCACTTTGGGAAAATTATAAAATATCGAAAATTAAAGGATTTCTTTTTGTGTATAATTATCTATATGATCGTGCATTGCATAGACTTGGTAACATATGTAGCAAATTATTTCTTCATGCGTTTGAACCAACCAAATAATATCAAGAAATAATTGTCGGGCTTCCATCCTGGTCGTAACTTAATAGAATTAAACCATTTTTATGAAGTGAATTAACTTCGTGGTCTAATTGTAACATGACGTTGCTCGTTGTTGATAACGTCCATGATTTATCGTCCAGTATCTTTCCAGGTTGGAAGTATGAGTAAGTTGGCAGATAACTTAGCGCAACACAAACAGCCAATTGTGACTGAGGACGAATTCCTTCAGACCCTGACCACGTCAGAAACAATTACAAAGTAATTTATTAAAATGCCAGACGTTTCGACGACAGTAAAAACAAAGATCTGAATCTAAAGTTAAATACAAAAAAAAAACTTAAAATAAAATAGCCATATAACTTGTAAAGAGTTCCAAGTCTAATGTTGTCAGTATCAGTGTTACTTTCCTGTTGCACAACAATTGACAATTTAATCTTTTACAATGATGAGGTTCCCCTGTCTAAAATGGCGGCGTTGTCAAAAACAGAAACTGTGTTTCAGTTTAATACAGCTTTAAATTATATTTCTTCTTCTTCCTTGGCTTTGCATCTCATTTGAGGAGCTTGGCCTACCTGGTCCACTGCGGACTGTCATCTTCCATTACACATCCCGAATACGGAGTGACACGTGGTCAGCGTTTCGATTCTCCAGCAGTCTTAATCCCAGTCTCCCTGACCGTGACGACACAAACATCCAAGCTTCGAACCCGGGACCTCTGGGTTGTGAGGCAGCGACGCTAGCCACTACACCACAGGAGGTCCGACATAATTACATTTATCTTCTTTAATTCTTGTATTTAAAGATATTTCTGTTTGGCCGATGCAGCAAAAGCCACCACTAGTTCTGCAAAACCACTTTGGCAGAGGAAAGTCCACTGCAGGACCAGAAATAGTAACTTCAGGCTTGATATATACACAAAAATGTAGCATTTTAAATAAATGCATTAGATTAAATGATAAAACACCATAATGTGGTAAAGCAATGAATTCATTATATGTGCGTAACTCCTTATAACCTTGTTCTACTTGATAATTGAGTTAATCTTAGTTCATCTAATGTTTATATATTTATAAATAAATGCTAGAGGATAGAGGTTGGCTAGAAAAATACAGCGTGCATGAAAAAGGTTACAGATAGTGTGATTCTGTTTTGCGTGAGTCAAAATTTGATATATTTTGCTTTAAAGTGAGACTGGAACCATGTCTCTAAATTAAAAGAATAAATTAATATGAAGTTTTAAAGTTGTAATGTCCTTTTTGATACACGCTGTATTTTTTATAAAATAATGATGATCTAAATGACGGCCATGATGCGACAAGACAGTATCTAGCTTTAGGATTTAGATCTTCTGATTTTCAGCCTCCATCCAATAAAGACGCTAATCCGCGTAGCAACGTCAGCCATTTTTAATCTTTCTTTGTAATTCATCTCTTACTATTATTATTACTCAAAGATCTTGTTGTTCACCTTCATATGAATCATTTCTAAGATGAAATCCCTGCTCCATATCAACAATTCTCACGTCATCGCAATTAAACCTGTCAGCAATGGACGTATTTACTATTCCATTTTGCTGTTTCCATTAAAAATAAAAATAATTCAAGCATTGTCTGACTTGCATTAAAATCAGTTTTGTAAGATTAATAGATGCATATAACACACAAGCTACAATTACACGTGACGTTTCTTCCCTTTGTTTAGGAACATCTTCATATGCCATCTTAATTATATAAAATTAAATCGAATAAATTAACGTTTTTAACCAATTAAACTGACGTTTCTTGACCTCCTCAAAAAATTTTGCAAATGTTAAATTTCGATGCACAAATAAAAGTCGAAAAATTTATTAAAAAATCGAAAGTTGACTTAACCTACACGGGCAGCTTCAACAGAAATGTGAGGAAGTTCCAAACATGGTGACGAAACGTCAGTTTCGTAAAATTAAAACTTTGTCCGTAAATCTATTCGATTTAATTATTGTTAAAAAGACACGTTAATTGATTTATTATTTAGAATTAATTGCAGACAAGCAGACGTTTAGACATAATAGAAAACATACAGTAAATTAATATCATTCATATTTTAATGTATTTATTTACATTTCTATTGCAAAAATAGACGTTATCTAAAACTAATTTTAAAATTTAATGAAAAATAATATTGAGTCGCAAATGCATAAATGAAGTGACATGTTCACCTACATTATTAAACAATAAAAAATACGTATTTTCCATGTTTTTAATATCAAATAAAATAATTTATTAAAAATTTATTTACCTTATTGTCCAAGGACTGTACAGTTTTGTTAACAAAGAATATAGTAAACACACAGGTAAGCCAAATAATGTGAAATAATTTTTGCAGTTTTGGCAGCAAATGTTGACAACTTTTTAAAAAATTCTAGGCTATTCCTTGGTAACAATTTCTTCGTGTTGGCAAAATTAACCAAAAGTATGTAGGGAAATATTTACAACGCGCAAAATTTTGGCTTTGTGGCTCAAGAATCTCAGCGACTAAAACTGTTGATGACCTCGCCAATCAACTGAATTTAGATATAGCGTGAGGAAGTCCGTAAACAAAGGGAGGAAACGTTAACGTGGAATCTCAATCTCTCTAAATACATTGGTGACGTTTTTACTGATTTATAATTTTTATTTAGGAAAAACTGGCCCTTTTTTCGCCAATTTTGTACTATTTAGTGGAATTATTCTCAATTTGGATAATTTTTTTTACATGTTCCTGTGCAAATTTTATTGAAATATAAAATAGTTGACATCGACTATTGGCAGTATTTCATTAGTGAAGTATTTTAGAGATAAATAATAATTGTAATTGAATTTTAATCGTTTGATAACGGGAAAATTACGATGTTATCTTATTTTATTATGAATGACTCTTATCTAAAATAAGTTGTTACATCTGTGAGTGTTTTACTTGTCATGAGCATCGTGGACGGACAGTGAATGTTTATTCTGTGCTTGAGTGACTGAGTCAGAAAAACTGGTTATGATAGTGAGTAATGAGGACGAGTGTCCATAATGAGAGGAGTAATTAGCCAATGTTGGATCGCCCACTAACGTCTCAAGAGGAGAGTTGCACCCACAAATTATAGTGTCCGAGTCGGGTGTCAGGTAATCGCTTAGTTGAGTTATGTTTGTGTTGCCTTACCAACACGACGCGTGTTTCCCCTGACGTCAGCGCAGCTCTACTGCGGCGACGGCCACGAGGTCCGATTATCGCACGGGGCAAAGATGGAGGGGGAAAGCAACAACCCGTCACGGCAGCTTTCATTTAGTAGTATATTTGTCTTCTTGTTCCTTCTTCAGCATTCTAATTGCCACGTCCGAATTTACGCTTTATAAGTCCCTGCCTATGTCAGTCGCAAATATGATTTTCGGGTACGCCAAGGGTTAAAATTTAGTAGTATACTGATAGCGAAACAATCAATCTTTAACTCACAATGTCAGCTTAGTAATTGAAAGTATGATAAAAAAAACTACAGTTACCCAACAAAAACGCCATTTTTCAATAACGCTCGGCAAACCATGGAAACACTCGGGTTTACCTTTGTCAAAGAAACCGCGTTTGCAGAGAGAGTACACTCCAGAAATTACGTCATAGTACTTAATTTTTATTATTTAAGGTCATTGAGGTACTTGGAAGCAGTTACTAAATACTTTCTCATGCCTATAGTAACTTATAGATTTTCATAAGTTATAACAACATACATACTTAATATTTATTGTCCCAACGACCCGTATAACAGACTTGTACAGTAAATTTGAAAAAAAAATTAATATCAAGTAGACGTTTCGACCATCCATTGTGGACCTTGTGACACAAAGGGCAAAGCCAAAAGATAAAATTAACGAAGACAATTTAATAAAAATTTATTTTCACGTTTAACATTTACAGTAAATTTATTTTGCAAATCTGTTACTCGGGTCGTTATGTCTTCATATGTATTTATTCACAGGTGTTAATTGTTCCTATAATTTCTTTCGTTTATGGTTGTTGCAGGTTACTGCTAGAATTCTTATGGCTACTACATAGTCATTTTTGGGCCTTCGAAATAAATATCAGCTGTTTGCTTAAATTAAACCCAGCAGTTTTTAATTCAGTAGCTTCTATGCTTATTTTAAATGGAGGATCCGGTAGAGTTTTTATTTTGGTTTAACAGGCTGCATGAGGGTGATCCTGAAACAGTCAACTCCCGTTTAATAGGATAGGAAGGGAATTGGAAAGCGGCCCCCGGTGTTTCACCTAAAGCGATGCAGAGGAAGACAGATGCAGCACAAACACTCTGCGAGTTATACGGTGTTTCTAAGGTTCCCCTTAAACCATTCATCAAGAATGCTAAGCAGCTACTTTGTTATTGCGAGTCCTTGTATCATCGGGACACATGATACGGAGCCTCCGCCAGCTCAGCTTATCAGCGAGGACACGTCACCATCCTCAGGGTACGGGTCCGATCGCACGTGGACTGGACGGGGAAATTATTTTCATATCCTGGAAGGAACTTGTCTTTGTAAGCAAGTAGCATTTTACATTCGCAGAAGCGACCGACCCACTTTACAAACTCCATCCCATTCTTGCTGGTCCATTGAGCGGATGCAACCATAAGGCTCGTCGTTATGAGAAACAACGCTGATGACGTCATAATGAGTCACGTAAACAAAATTTCTGCTCTCTTTCACGGGGTTGACTTGCAGTCAAATAATTTAATAAATACACAAAAGAATAAAGTTTACTTACGGTATGTTGAACACGTTTACACTGTTCCACTCCACAGTACACAAATTTACGAATCAACCATTTTTGCTAATTTACGAAACAATACTAATAACTAACAATCATTAGTCTCCAATCAAAATAATTCTCTCTCCTAAAGCAATAGTTTCCTTCAGAATATTTTCCATTCAGCAAGCAAAAAAAAATTATCATCTCCAGCTAACCGGACATATCCAGAGATGATAACCTCCCTCAGTTCAACCGCCAAATATTAGGCAAAGATATTTTTATGTTTTCATTGTAGTCATATTACAGCATATAAAATGGAAAAAGAGGGCGCTTCTTTCTAATCCGTGAGCCGTGGAATAAACCAAAGTTTTTCTGCAAATTCTCTTTCCATCCAGTGGCTGCTTCCATCAAACAATAATTAACTTTTCTCCTCGCTCCTCTTTAGAATTTTTGTTTTTACAATATTGAATATTGGTCTTCCTCCAGTCCTAATTCGAATTATAGCGTCTCGGATGGTAATAGGTGCGGCTCATCGCCGTAACCTTTATTGTATTCATATATTGCCATTATCTATACTGCCGTCCAAAGGAGAAAGTGCGTCTAAAACAATGCTTTTGAGAAATCAAGTGTGTTTGTTTGAGCTTTCACATTTAAATAAACCCCTCATCTCTTTGAAAATTGTTTTATCTGTACCAACAAATATGAATGTGTCTATAAATTAATTATAATACATTTATCCGTGAAATATTTT
The DNA here is from genome assembly GCA_034510155.1 of Eucriotettix oculatus. NCBI lineage: Eukaryota > Metazoa > Arthropoda > Insecta > Orthoptera > Tetrigidae > Eucriotettix > Eucriotettix oculatus. The sequence continues at coordinate 103,926,454 of CM067378.1, forward strand.
CAAAATTTGATATTTTTTCCTTACTGCCTTTCTACTTTGGACGGCAATATAATTCAATAAATTCTGGCCATATTCACAATGGTGACGACCCTTTAGATACTAAAGACAGCAAACCAATTTTTAGTACATAAAATATATTATAATTCGACTTATATTGAACATTTAAAACATTTTGTTATTGTTTCCCCAGTGTACTGATTTTTTAGATTAATCTCGATCTATGGATTGTTAACACAACGTTTCGGCAAATTTCATCTCCGCCGTCTTAAGGTGTTTCACAACAAGTGAAATAAATTTTGCCAGTGCTCATGGAGAGCCTGTGGTTTTCAATACCGTACCATAAAAATCTTGCCAAAACCTCGTATGAATAACAACAGGAGCGGAAGGGAAAGTAATTGAAGCAGACGGGAGGCGGCGTGACTCGATTTGACCGCACAATGGCGGTTCAAGGGAAACAGATCAAGGTCGATGCAACACAAACGAAAAATTGCACACAAATACCTATTAATTTAAGAGCAGAGTCTCTTCCTCCGTCACCCGCCACGTGGTGAGGGACATTGTTGGGCGAGCCATCGAGTCACTCATTGCTTCCTTGCAACCAGAACTGTGCAGCAGAACGTGTTCCGAAATGAAAACAAATTAGAGTGAATGCGCCATTTAAATATTTTCGATATTCGGAATCTCTGTTATATCCGTCACAAGAATGTTCCGATAATTAATATTCTCATTCATATATAATCGACACTACGGCTCGTTTATTTCCAAGACGGAGGAATTTTTCCTTCATGGATTACTGGTGTAATGTTGTGGCTCACCTTCTGTTGGTCATTGCCACACACACACGTTGGCGAATAAGGAAACACAAAGGAAAAACTTCCAGCTGCTTCAAGGTGGCCGGTTTCCTTCTAGGCTCAACTCTTGTAATTGTTTATTTCCCAACGGTCGCACAAATTTAAAAAAATTTCCTCTCTTCGACAATTGCAGTTTCCAATTCATGCAACAGATTAACAATATCGACACCGCATCTAAATACTGTATATGACCCATTTGTTGTATTTTTACTTTTAGGTAAAGGGAAAATATTAAGTAACACTGTGAGACACAGTATATGTCATCATGAATGAACCAGGGGAGGTGGTGGTTCAGTTCAGAATATGTACACTATCAAACGTCACTACAGAGTTAACATTTTTTTAAAAAATAAACCAAGTTTCTTTTTATTAATGACAACATGAGTTTTAAACAAGTGTATCGAGGTTACCCAGTTCGTTACCTTTTTCAAAGAAGTGCCACTCGACACTGTACGTTTTCTTTTTAATTTCACATTACGATCTGTGAAGACATGTTCATGTCCTGCTGGAGCAAATTTTTATCTCTAAGTCTTGCCTGCAAAAGGTTATGCTCCAGGACTCCAATTTGAATATCCATTGCTGTTATTTCATTTTTGATTGTACCTATTGCCTTCTTGATATTCACCAAAGGGGCTGAAACAAATTAAATACATTTTATATGGCATAATTACCTAAGAAAAATTGGAAGTTAAAGTCAACTTGATATATTCAAGTCACAAGAACATATTATGCTTGAAGCACAGGAAAATAATCAATTGATATTCAATGCACATGGTAAACTCCTGGGATTATATTAAATTCACATTTTCCAAATTGAATTAAAAAAATATAAATATAATTTAACCTATTTTAGGATGTCACTATATCCCAAATTCCATTACTGTCCAACATTGAGCAAAATTTACACACTATTTGAAAAACTCATGTGACACACTAAGCAACTTTCTCCAGTTAAAGTTTGGGAATACAAAGTGATACAACCACAGGAATACTGAGGAGCTATTCCTTAAACAAAATATATTGAAGTTGTGTACTTATTCATACCAAAATTTTAAAAAGGTAAATACAATTAATTAACGGTGAAACTAGAATTTATCAGTAGAAAGTATAACTTGCAGTTTTGACAAAGGTCAATTAATAGCTTACTTCCATCAGTCATACTAGATCCTCTTTCTTCCATTTCGTGTTTAATGATTTCCAGCTCTTCTGAAATCCTTGCCAATACTTTTGTGCGTTCAGAAACTCCTCCATTCACCTCCCGGTACTGAGCACTTATGCGAGATAGCTCGTCCTGCCCGATGACACAATACAAGAGACTAATTAATGGTACACTGCTAACAAATAAAATACTATGATATGATTTTACTAAATATATTTAATACATCAGGTGTTGAGTGTACCTGTTTGGTTCTGTACTGACCCAACAAAGTTTCTAATTGGTTATTCAGGTACTTTTCACGACTTGAAACTTTATCCAACGTCCTGGAAACCTCGTTATGTAGACGGTCAAGTTGCAGCTTAGCATTTCCCAAAGCTTCAGTCATTCCCGCACGATGTCCGTGCATTTGCTCCAAGTGTGATCGCCAGTCTCTCATATCTGTTTATGTGTAAATAAACAACAAACTAAATTACTTTATTAACATGATATTTGAAATAAGAAAGCACTGCCAAAATATAAATTTGATTATAGATAGATTTGTAGAATATTTATACTGATGTAACACTAATATCAAATAGTGATGTGACACTAACAGTAAAGAGAATCATTTCATGATGCAGAATATTTAAAAGTTCAAAGTGAAGAAAATTCCCTGAATTTAAAAATAAGGACAATATATTTATCAGGCCTGGTATTATTTTGAGTTGTAATTGATTTTTTTTTTTAAAAGTTCAAGTTGCTATACACAAAATTCTTTAAATGAGTATTGGAAAACATGTGAGTTATTTTAAAAAGTCATTGGAAATATATAGCTTATTTATCTGTGTCATATTTATTTAGAAGTTTAGTTAATATACCTGTTTTTATTGTAACTTTCAACTGTGGTAAAACTTGTTCCAATTCCAATTTCCACCTTTCTACATCAGTATTAGATTCTAATACTTCATCAGGTTTATGAGATTCAGACAAATTCTGAAAGGAGAAGATATTTTATTATTTTATGGTCTTCTCAATGAAGTATGAATAACACTTACAGAAACAATTAACACCTACAAATAAATAAATATGAATAATTAACAACCCCTGATATAACAGTCTTAAACATATTTAAAAATATTTTTGAACATATAGTAGACATTTCCATCATCCATTGTGTTACTTGAAAATTAATTGGAGTTAAACACACCTCAAAATATGAATACATGTTTAGGACATTTGTACAAAAGTGAAAAAACCCAAAATATATAAACATATTAATTTACCATTGTAAGATTTTGTAGGTCGTCCAAATGAAAAAGATTTTCCTCCTCATCGTCATCAGAGTAAGTATCAGCCATCTCTTCTTCCACCTTTTCTAGCAACAACTCTGATTCATCCTCTACTACATCTTCTTCTACATCAGTCTCCACTGGAGGTTGAGGTCTAAAATGGACCATAAAAATTCAATATGCTGCATGACTTATGAAAGTAAGATGTTCATCAAACAACACTTACTTCTTAAACACAAAATTATTGCTGCTGATGGCGGCATCCGCTAATCTATCCAACACAAACACAGCATGCTCACCAAAGCCTTGTTTCAATTTACTAGGAGGGAAGTTGACAGGTACCGTCTGAAACGACAAATTAATTTTTTCTTAATTGTTTGGAATGAGTGGGATGTAAACCACTGACACAAAACAAATTACCATTTGACGTAAAACATCCAATATCCCTGATATTGTAGAATTCGGGTCATCATATTCTTGTGGCTGCTCAAACTGTCGTCCAGTTTTACGAATAAGCCATGCTGCCAAAGAAGTGAAGACATAAAACTGTTCACCGGGATTAGTTTGTATTGCAAAGTAATGCCTATAGTGGAGAATATAACACGTTTTTAAAAAATCAATTTACTTATGAATTGTATTTAAGAAACTATAATTGTGGACAACCTGTGCAGTGGCTTCATTTTTAAAGTTTTAACAAATTCAGTATCATAATTAAGTAATTTTAGTTTATCTAGCAGATCCTCCATCACTATGAAAGGCATGAATAGTAAGCCAGGGCCTACATCGAGTTCTTCAGCCTTCGGCATTCCATCTCGAGAATGACCTTCTTCTCTCATCATTTTCAATTTTATTTGTCTGGAAAATAAAATTAACTTAGAGAGTAATTTAAAGATCAATGTATAAATTATTTGAATCAGAACAAAACAAAATATGTTATATACCTGAAGTAAAACTCATTTAATAATTTTTTCCATTACCAAAAGAAATGTTTATTTTGGTTTATCATATTATTAGTTTTGAACAGTGAAATTGTAGAAGTGAATGAAGAAGGCATAAAAATCAGTGCCAACATAAGTTCAAAGTGATGATTAATATTATAAACTAAGAAATGAAAAATGCTACAAGGTGAGAATGACTGTCTTTTAGGCCTAGTCTGAATCACGTAAATCCGTGCCTCATTTAAGTTTTAATTAGTAACCGTTTTCTCCTTGGTTTGTTATTTTGCAATTCAGCATTTTTGTCATTTGCTATTCTTCTCCATATAACCTTCTAAATTCCTTAAGTTTTATTATCGGGCATCAAAATTAAAGTTTGCATCGAAGAACAATTAATCAGAAACATGTTTTAATTCACAACAATCCATTTCGTTATCTTTATAATAAACTATAACTAATCCTTATAGTAATAGGGGAAATGCAGTCCATTTTAGAGTGCATACCTACTTTTTTTAAAAAAAAAACTGAGAATGATCCATTTTTGAGGGAATATAACTTTGAAAGAGTATTTAAAAATAATAAAGTAGTATATAAGTTAACGGAATGGTGATACAATTATAAAAACTGTACATTGATTAATTAAAATTTTCTTTTTTTGTGTATTTATATAAACCTGACGTTTTCTAGTATTGCATTCATGTAATTGTATGGAAATAATTGTTTTTTGTTTTTCTTATTATCAAATACAATGTTAACGTTTGGATTTAAACAGGATGTATATTAGACGTTTATTATAAGAAATACACATAATTGCAATTAAAAAATTAAAATAATTAAAACTCGTCGCTTGACCATTAAGATAAACGAAAACACACAAGATGTGAGTACATACCTTAAAGGCAATAATGAACTCCACGCAGATTCCCCGGTTTGTTGACACGTGCGTTTCCATAGCAACTGTCGCGTGACCCGAAAATTCTCTTATTTCACTATCGTATGTTTCAATTATATGAGAAGAATCTCTTCTGGATGAAATCAGCAATTTTCATTTAATTTCAAATAATAAAAGTCCTTTCTTCGTCACCCTCATTAGTCAGCCATGTCAGTTTGAGCGTGAATGTCTCGGCGCGCCGGAAATTGAATTTTTCCATCATCCACATGGAATATAAATAGTTTCCCCCTGAGAAAATCTTTATTTGAATATATTTTCCCAGGTTAACAACTGTGGGTATTGCTGAAGTATTAATTCCTTTTGAAAATATAGTAATCCGCTGAAGGTACTTTTCCTGAATAGCGCACGGCCATAATTATGCGGAAATGTTACCCACTTCAAGATCCTCTTCCGAACCTAAACATATATATTCTTATAAATAAATAGATGAGAAAGTATACTTATTACAAAAGCAATTTCTTCGTCCTCCATCATGCCATCTTCCTTACGAATTCATCAACTATTTAGAGACACACAATATTTATTCTTTTATAAAATATAGGTATCAAGTGTAAAATTGAGTTAATGGCACACAAACCACGTTGTCGAGGCAATTAAATTAAACCTAGTTATTTATGTTAATTCTAGTTTAATTTATTTATTTTCAATTTAACTTTATAAAAACGTTCAAATGATTATTATAATTTGGCATATCGTTTTATAATGGCAAAAAATGAATGAAGTTGAAATCTCCACCACTTTTAGTCCACTATGTAAATCACCTTAAATAGTTACCCCAGATGCCACTACAATACTCACCACAAGCATCTCTAGCAACCTTTTGTAATTTGGACACCTGACATTAATAATTCTACGCACTCCTAAGAATAATAAACATCCATGTTGGACGAGGGAAGTCTGCCTTTATCTGTACATATCTACTGTGTCAATTTTATATTCTTCCACTTAATTTCAAATTATGTCTCATTACTGCATATGATTTTTAACGTGTGTAACTGTTACATGCTTAATCTGTCAAACTCAAATCCAGTAGATGTTTCCCAGTCTGTAATACAGAGCCATATATAACCTCTTATATTCTTCATAAGACAGACTCCTTATGTGCAAGGAGCTACATCCCCTACTTATTTAGCAACAATATAATTTTTTTGACAATAAAAAATATTTATGCTCTATTCTTTTACTAAAGAAAAATATGCTATGCAAGAGAATCCAAAATAATATTTAAACCAAAATGTGATCATTCACATTTACTATTCAACAATTATTTTGTTATAACTAAGACTTTCAGGTTCGCTCAATAAATACATAAAAAGTCTAGTAATAATTTACCAAAATTTCAAAAGGGAAAAATTAATATTTTAATATGTACAGTTAGCGTTACAATTTTCTTGCAGGGAGTCAACCTCACGTGGCACCTTTACAGAAATAATCAAAGAATAAATATTATTTATGCAAGCCTGTTGTATTCATTCCAGGCTCTCCTTTCTTACTGAATCCTGCCAAAAGTTTTTTTAACTCTGCAATTGATCTTCCAGGATTCAAACCCTGAAACAAAAAATGTATGTGATAAATATATGATATCCTGTACACAAATTAATTGTAAGGCTTTCAAATGTATTAACTTTTGCAAATAACAAATGTAACTTTTTTCTAGAAATTAAATTTACCTTAGGACACGTCTTTGTACAGTTCATTATTGTGTGACACCTGAATACAGAGTATGCGTCCCTCATCTTGTCAAGCCGTTGCTCGATTCCTTCATCTCGAGAATCTATTATCCATCTATACGCCTGTAATGTAGCATACGCTTTAACGGTAGCTTAAGAACATGGATGTAATTGGTTATAAAAAGTGCCCAAACCTGCATAAGTGCAGCTGGTCCTAAATACTTGTCTCCATTCCACCAATATGATGGACAAGACGTGCTACAACAAGCACATAATACGCACTCATAAAGGCCATCCTTAAAACAAGTGTAGCCAATGAATTAATCAGTTGATAGAGTCAAGGAATTCTGAATTATTTAATATGTTAAATTACATGGATGATCTCAAGATAATCTTATTTTTAAAACATAAGTAATTTACTAAGCATAAGAATAACAATTCATAAATTTCACAGAAAAATTAAGATCTATCAAAATACGATTATTTGTTGATACTAATACTAAACAAAAAACTGCTGTAAATTTCTCAATTATCTCAATTTTATTAATCAAGAGGATAAACACATAGGTCACATTTTGGTATTATGTGGTAGTGTAGTGGTGTAGGAATACAAGAGGAAGACCAAAACTTGAATATGTTAAGAAAAATCAGTTAACAGAATATGAGAAAAGTGAACAATATGGACGACTTGACCAAGAGAAGGGATAGATTAATAGGCCACGTTTAAAGGCACGAGGGTCTTGTAAAATTAGCATTAGAGGGAAGTGTGTGGGGTAAGAACAGAAGAGGGAGGTCAAGAATAGAATACGCTAAGCATATTAGGGAAGATGTGGGTTGTGCCAATTATGCGGGAATGAAAAGGTTTGCGCAAGATAGGTTAGTATGGAGGGTTGCATCAGACCAGTCTGAATACCACAACAATGAGGAAATTAATAAATTAGTACAGGAGAAATTAGTAGGAAACAATGAGTTGTATGAAATGAGTCTGTGGACTGTGAACCACATCATCATTAAAAATAGCTCACTAGCTGTATAACTGGCATCCAAAGGGTCAGTTATTTGATGTATATTTTTTCTACTTGCATCTGTTGCAGTGAAAAATCAAGTTGGTCTCTTCAATTTATAATCCAGTATACCATTCAAATGGAGAATTCTCTACAATTTAAGGGTTGACTACAGAAATTTATCAAGTTTATTAACAATTAACAATTAAATCATAATGTAACAGTTTTTAACATTATGAAACACTAACAGCAAAAATTTATGTTACTATTTGGGTAAATAATCTCCCAAATTAATACTTGCCAGTTTTGCCCTGTCCAGAACACTTTGTAAATACTGCTGATCCCCGACTGGTTTTTCTTGCTTGCGTTGTAGCCAAGGCTCTATTGATCGGTATTGTTTATAAAAATTAGTCATGTCAACTACAAGATCTTTTATGACATACATGTGAGGTAACGGATATATTTTAGTTGGTTTACTCAAATTTACATCTATTTCACTGAAACAAATAAAAATAAATAGATAATTATCAAAACATTTGAAAATGACAAAAGTATATTACACATCATCTGATAGCAAAATTATCAAAGTAATGTAACAAAAGAACTGAATAAAATAATTGGCCATTATTATCAGAAACTTTCGCACATTTACAATTGTGTTGCGCAGAAACAGTATGAAAGAAAGATAGAAGTAAAAAAAAAGTAGCGCTGTTCTAACTTTCCTCAAGGCACTTACCATGTTTTTCATATGTCACCCTTTCAAATGTTCATAATGAATCATAAGTGAAATGCTTTATTCTAGAAAACAGAGTAAATAGGTTACACATACCATATGCAAGCCAATGTATTCACTCCAGCAATATTCATGGAACAGGAACCACAAATTCCTTCACGACAAGATTTTCTGAATGTAAGGGTGGGATCATGGTGACCTTTTATGTGAAGAAGAGCATCTAGAACCCTGTGTCCACAACTGAAATAGGATAAAAATATATAACTCCATCAATATAAATTTATTCAATAGAATTTGGCTGGTAAATTACTTTTTGAATTCGTACATTAAATACAAAACTGTATTTTGGTATTCATTATCGCCACTGAAATCAACTTATCTTTCCACCAAGTAGCCGAGAAATTTAAAACTTGTTGATTTTAAATGCCATCATATAGTAGAATATTTTCTGGTGGATGGCAGGAACAGCGTTTAACACACATACAATAAAAATATACCTTCCGGTGGTATTGCAAGTTTTTTCTTCTGATAGTTCCTGACTGCAAGTGCATCACTGTTTTGAATTTTTTTATGAGTGAACAATTGTATTGCAGGGTCAATCTGTACCAAATTGTAAAGAAAAAAGTGATTGGTTACTTGACCATCCCAGAAAAAATTCATATTTGATTAATGTCAAAGTTTAAATTTACAATGAAGTTTGGTACCTTGGAGACCTTGCTACTTACATAGATTGTGAGCATCTGGCAAAAGCCCTCATAGAAAAAAATGCAAAGGTTGATGTAATCTGCTTTTTTACTACTTTTCTCGCTAATTTGGACAAATTTGGTTAGTAAACAAAACATCCTTACATTTATACAGTTTTTAGATTCTTATCTGGTCCCCCAAAATATATATTGGAATTCAATCTTTGATATAAATTCAATAAGTCAATTTTTAAATGGGTATAACTTGTAAAGGGTATCCCAGTTACAATTTATAATTAACAAAGTAACTACAATCATATATGATAAACCACAAGAACATATTGAGTATCACAAACTATTTCTCCTTGAAGGAATTAGCACACAAAATTGAATCTACTTCATTTGCAATCGATAACTTTGCATTACACAGAGCTCATGAAGAAATAATAATTGGTAAGGAAATTGAGGTTTTATTAGTAGGCCACAATGTACTTAACACAATGGAGTTTATTCAGAAAATCATAGATACCTGCAAACAGCGTGCGGTCTGCAACAAAAATGGTCGCCATCTTTTAAGCGGACACAATGAAAATTAAAAAAAGAAATAGTTGTGAACTGAGTAAGGGAACGCTCTTACTATTTTTTTTTACTGAGATGGTCAAACACCCACTGTTATACCACTTGGCATGGATTAGCCTGTAGAAGGAAGACAATTCATTGCCTTGTTGATGGACTGCGCGCCATTACTGTTATTGCTCCCGAAATCAACAATCGCAATCACCTGCCCGTTATATCAAGGCGGGAAAGACAGTCTTACTTGTTCAGATCAACAGTAAAATCTTGAAGTTTTGGCTTCTCCGCGGGATTATCAGGATTCCAGCGATAAATGGAGAACTTTTTCATGCGAGGCACGGTGGCTTTTGCACCCGCAGCTTCGGCGGCTTTTGCACCCGCAGCTTCGGCGGATTTTGCACCCGCAGCTTCGGCGGATTTTGCACCCGCAGCTTCGGCTGCTGTCTGTACTGCAGCTGTATAAATCTTCCTAATCTAAGAAATCACATGTCAGTCAGTTTCAGTAATCACTACATTGGCATTTATTTTCACTACAGCGTTTCATGTTTTGAAATGGAATCTGCTGAACTAAAAATAATGAAAAAGTTAATTTGATTATATTTGTCGATTAGAATCCATTTGAAAATTAATTTTAATTATGTACATATTCGTACTGAAAAAATGTCAAATTCTATAATTTATGATTATTATTACCCAGATGGAATACAAATTATTCTCTAAATGACCCTTACTAGGAAATGGAACTGAATGTCTGAACAAATGTTCCCGGTCGTTTCTAAATATGTTACTTATACTGCAGTTATATATAATCCTTCATGACTAATATTAAGAGTAAACGATATTAACAAAGTTAATACTAAAAAAATGCTTTTAGATTTCTTACATTGGCATTTGGGCTGACAAATAACCTCAGCGCCGCAAATTCACCGAACATCGTCAATAGCAGAACAATTTTTCGGATGACACTATTAAAGCGAATAATGCCCAACGATATTTATCCCACATGTTTGCTAGTTAAATCTTTGGCCGCAGAAGCTCGGTGTTGAAATGTCGAGCAGTAACCTGCACAATTTTTACATCCAGCAATATGGCGGGTGCAGACGATTTACGGTCAATTTGGGACAAAAGTTATAATACAGCACACATGAAACTAAATTCAACAAAAGTCGTTAGATTCTTGCTTAATATTTTATTATACAGTGTCATGTATTTAATAACGCCGTATAAATAACTGTAAATTAAAAGCCAAACATATAAAAGCACTCGTGAATACGTCCAGCAAGATGGTTGCCGATGGCTCATTCTTTGTAAGAAAGTTCCATTGAAGCGCGCATTCCAGTTTTATATTAAACTCGTTGCAGTTGATGGAATAGAACTTTTAACTAATATTCAGCCCTAAGACTGGTGTAATGCAACCCTCCATGCTAACCTATCTTCCGTAAGCCTTTTCATTTCCGCATAACTACAACATCCTACATCAGCTGCTTAGCGTATTCCATCCTTTTCGTCCCTCTTCTGTTCTTACCCCACACACTTCCCTCTAATGCTTATTTCACAAGACCCTCATGTCTCAAAACGTGGCCTATTAATCTATCCCTTCTCTTGGTAAACGTCCTCCATATTGTTCGCTCTTCCCCTATTCTGCTTAGAACTTCCTGGTTACTGATTCTATCCATTCATCTTGTTTTCCTATAGCACCACATTTCCGGAGCTCTTATTGTCCACATTTTGCATCCATATAACGCCACCTTTCCTAATATTTCACTTATATTACCTGTAAGTAAATTCCTCTTTTTTGTGAAAGCCTTCTTTGCCTGTGATATCCTAACTCTTTATGTCTACCATGTCTTGTTATTATGCTGGCCAAATAGGAGAATCCTTTTACTTCCTTCAAAATATCCCATCCCAATCTAACAGCCTTTGTTATTCCACTATTTTCCATACTATACTCCATTACCTTGGTTTTCCATCTATTAATCCTCATATTGAACTCTTTCTCCAGCGTAAGGTTTTTCACCTCCTCCTCTTCTATTACTGACTGATCTAGATTTCCACTATTGTCTCAAACATATCTTGCCAATAAACACAAGAACATTCGCTGACAACATATCAATACTTTGAATACAGAATATTATTGGGATTTGTTTGAAATGATGGAAAATAAAATAGATTAAAATTATCTCATGTAACTATTACCCTTATAGTAGAACACAGTCAAGCAAAAATTACAAAAGTACAATATGACAGTCTCCTCTATGACTCCAAGCTTAAATAAAACAAATTGACTTAAAAACTGACCTGCAAAGCAAAATTATCAATAGAAAAAACTACTTAAATATGTATCAGACATGAAACTTATATAGAGTCTTGCATTATTATGTGATGAGTAGCATTAAAGATCCTTCATGTCTGTTTGTATCCAACTTGACCTTACAAGGATAAGATTTGTAAACATCATACAAAGCTTTAAGCCTGTCCCAGTACACTACTAGAATTGTTGAATTCACAACTGAGAACTAAGAGATGCTGGCCTACAGATTTAAAGAGAAACTGATGTGAAATTTGAATCTATTATTATTACAGTGAATTATATAACTGAATTATCTGTATTTCAGATTTGTTAAGAGTGTTTAGATAATTAACATTAAATTTAATTTATTTGGAATTTTCACCAAAATTATCCCCTACCTTAATTTTACATGTAGTGTGACATCTCTAATTAGATAGTCCCATAACTGAATAGATAAGTAAACCTTACAAGATGTGGAAGCATTTAACTTTCTAGTTAATATGGTCAAATGAGATTCATTAAGTTATTAAATTTATCAAATTAATCAATTGATTACAATATATTTTAACATGATCTATTTTTTAATGGTTGTTTCATGGGGAGATAATTATGTCACATAATTAAAAATTTCCCAATACTGCTCCTTTACCAAAGTATTCTCATAGTTTCAGTGTAACAAGCTGTGTCACAACCACATATCCAAAATTCTCATGTAAATCCTATAACAACTTGTTCTCCCTAACAACACAATAGCACACTAAAGACTGCCTTCTCCATAACTTTGAGTCCATTATATATTCCCAAATATGCCCCAATATCTCCTCCAGATGTCACTACAATAATCACAGCAATGAAACTTGGTTTAGCTCACCAACATTTAGCAATTTGGACAGCTGACATTCATTACATGCACACCTGATGGTGGATGAGGAAAGACAGCATTTGTCTGTGTATTTACTGTGTTAATTTTATATACTCTAAATGCATTTCAGATTATGTCTAATTACAAGGCACGATTTCTAACATGTAAATGTCACATGTTTGTTACAGGGGCTTTATCTGAAACAGTCAAAGAGTCCTGACACGGAGAGGAAACTATTGGTACTTCAATAAATATACTCAATTAGTAACAATATAACTTTTATTAGTTTTGACAGATGCCTATTCAAAATAATGGTTGTAATATGATTTTATTAGGAAAAACATTTATGTTCGTCCCTTTTAATAAAGAGAAATACATTTGTGCAGGAGAATAAAAAATAATATTCAAACCAAAATGTGTTGAGATACATCACCTATAAAATATTGCTCACGTGATAGTTTAATTCATTATTACTAAGACTGTCTTCACTAAATATATACAAATTCTAGTAATACTGTACCAAAATTTCCAAAAGGAAAAAATAAATATTTCATTATGTACAGTAGGTGTTGCAACTATCTTGTCACCAAAAAGTAGAGAATAACCTCGCATGGTAAGGGGAAAAGAAAAATCAGCATATGCCACTCGTTATTTATAGAACTGAGAACAAAACTATTTTTGCAAGGCTGCTGTTTCTAGCCCAGGCTCTCCTTTCTTACTGAATCCTGATAAAAGCTTTTTGATCTCTGCAACCGCTTTCCCAGGATTCAAACCCTGAAACAAAAAAGGTATAAATTGATGTTATACTAAATATATCACTGATTCAAGAACACATTAATTAATTATAACACTTTTGAAGGAATTACTATTCGTAAATATCACATATAACTTTTCTTAAGAATTTAATTGTATACAATACCTTAGGACACGTCTTTGTACAGTTCATGATTGTATGACACCTGAAAACAGAGTATGGGTCTCTCATCTTGTCAAGCCGTTTCTCAGTTTCTTCATCTCGAGAATCAATTATCCATCTGTATGCCTGTAATACAGCATCCACTTTAACAGTAGCTTAGGAACATGAAAGCAGTTTATTTAAATAAAATTGTTTTACTGAATAACAAACCTGCATAAGTACAGCTGGTCCTAAATATTTGTCTCCATTCCACCAATATGATGGACAAGATGTGCTACAGCAAGCACATAATATGCACTCGTAAAGGCCATCCTGAAATGAAAACAACAGATGAATAAAAATATTTTTAAATTTTTGGGTAACAATGCTTCTATCTAAACATAATTAAACATCCACTGGCTGAAGACTTAAAGAAACATTAATTTCAAAACAAAAATGAAAGGTTAAATTATCATTTTATATAACCTAGGATTACGTTATTTAAAAAATTAATCACACAAAAATGGCAGAAGATAATTTTTTAAAGTTATTTATAAACTATCCATATCAAATCACATTTAAAAAATTAATAAATTTCACAGATATATCTAGTTATATCTAAAGATAATAATAATAATAATTATTATTTGTTGAAGATTATTTTGGGTAAACAATCTCCTAATTTAATACTTGCCAGTTTTTCCCTGTCCTCCACAGATTGTAAATATTGCTGATTCCCAAGCTTTCCCTCTTGCTTGCGTTGTAGCCAAGGCTCTATTAAGCGATATTGTGTATAAAAATTATTCATATCAGGTACAAGATCTTTTATGACATACATGTGAGGCAGGGGATATATTTTAGATGGTTTACTCAAGTTTACATCTATTTTACTGAAACAAGTAAAAAAAAACAGGTTTTTCTTAGATAATTGTAGCAACATTTGAAAATGACAATAGCATAAAACACTTCATCTAATGAAGTCTTTCTCGGGGTATGTGATTAACAAAGAATTCTCAGGATTCTAACTGGGCGAAAAGATTGTAGAAACAAGAAGACATTTTGACAGCAGCCACTGCCATTGAAACATCTTGTTTCTACAATCTTTTCAACCAGTTAGAATCCTGAGAATTCTTTATTAAACACAACATCTGATACCAGAATTTCCAAAACAAGTGAAACAAAAGACCTACTTCAAATAATTGGTCATAGAACTTTTCAGTTAACATTTGTATTATACAAAAACAGGAGTGGAAGATGGAAGTCAAACATTGGGCATGATGCTATACCTTATAAAAGAAATACTGATGAACACAAAAAAGAAATAAATGTCAAATTTAATTTTAATCCAAATGTTAAAACCAAATCACATATGATGCATTATTTTAGAAAAAGATAAAGTATTCTTACCATATGCAAGCCAATGTATTCAATCCACCAATATTCATGGCACAGGAACCACATATTCCTTCTCGACAAGATCTTCTGAATGTAAGAGTAGGATCCATTTCATTTTTGATCTTAATAAGGGCATCTAAAACCATAGGTCCACATCTGAAACAGGATAAAAATGTATAATTGTATAAATATAAATTTATTCAATAAAGTTTAACAAGTAAATTTATTTTCTGAATTTATATATAAAATAAAACTTGCTTTAACATGCAAAAAAAAACTTTTTATTGAAACCTACTTACCTCACTGGAATAATTATCTACACTAATTTAAACATAACTATTTATTAATTTATATACTGACTTGAATGGGAAAGAGTTAATATAAATTCTTACTTGTTCAGATCAACAGTGTACTCTTGCATTTGTGGTTTTTCCACAGGTTTATCAGGGTTCCATCGATAAATCAAGAACTTTTTTAAGCGAGTCTCCTCGTTTGCAGCTGCAGCTACAGCTGCTGGCTGTACTGCAGCTGTATAAATTTTCCTAATCTAAGAAATCACATTTCAATAACTACCATTTCATCACTATGCTGTTATTTATTTTCAGTTAAAGACTAGTTGAGATACGCCACAAGTTTGACACAATATTCAAAATAAATATTTATTTTCATCTACATAATTAATCATTTATTTATTGAAATATTCATCACTCATCATGGAATTGCGCGAAAAAAAATTTAATATAAGAAACTTTAAAAGACACAAGTGGTGTATCTAAACTATTCCTTGTTTTCATTGTAACATTTCATATTTTGGCATGGAAATTACTGAACTAAAATAAATGAAAATATTAATTTCATTATACAGGATGTGTACATAAAATATGTCAATCACAATTAAATGAAAATATCAGTAATCAACATTGATAATAGACATACAAGCAAATAATGGCATTTGCAATAAAAAAATGTTAAAATCAAGGATTTAAATCTTTCATGGTTATATTTCCCAGATGGAATGCAAATTATTCTTTAAATAACCATCATTGGAGAAGCAACTTAATGTCTGGACAAATGTAGCTCGTCGTCACTAAAAACGTTACACAGTACAGTTATGTAACTTAACAAGTAATATTAAAATACAGGATATTAACAAACTTAGTACTTAAAAATATGTTTAGATTTCTTACACTGCCATATGGACTAACAAATAACCTCAGCGCCGTAAATTCCCCGACCATCGTCAATAGCAGAACAGTATTTTAGATGACACTATTACCGAAAATATTCCCAAAGACGTAATCGAGACAAGGATAACACAGTAGTAAAGTCTTTGACCACGGTAGCTTAGACTTGAATATTCATTATGATAACAGTATATTAGTAATTTTGTGATTTTCTACAACCATCATAAGAAATTTTTTAACTGTAATTACATAATGAAACTTGGATTAGTCGCGAGGTGAAGAACATAAATCACGCCGTAATGTCAAAGATTCGTGCGCAGGGCGCCGTCAGACCAATAACAACTGTATAAAAGATTCTTTTATAAGGAATTTGTAAAGAAATTATGTAGAATTTGCTACAGAAATAGAGAAAAGTTATTTATCTTGCGTAAATGAAATTATGATGTATACACTGAATTTATTCACGAAATCCTTGTGAAACATTTTATACCGAGATACAAAGATCTTTACGTAAAATCTCTTATATGAGGTAGAAAGTGTTAGGAGACAATATCAATAAAAAGTGTCAGGATAGGAAATAGCTTACATTAAAGCCATAGATGTCGGCAAGCAATGATGCATGTGAAAATTCCTTGAGTCCGAGCTCCCCTACTGAAAACAGCGTCCGAACGGGAGCTGAGAAGAATTTAATTTGTTCTCAATGGCGACGCTAAGCTTCTATTTCTTTCCTTTCAGTAATATTGTAGCACTCTCCTGTTAGATATCGTTCGTTTTGCTGACTGAAACTTTTCATCTTCTTAGAACAGATAATTATTTTTGTAGTGAAAAACAAATGTTTTCTTAAACCACACATTACAAAGCAAACATCCACTACCCGTTTGTTTATATACAATACTACAACAATGCACTTCAAAGATTCAACGATATTTCAGATAAGATATTTAACAACTCTACAAAGATATTTAACCGCATGGAAGGTTTTACTAATTTAAGTAATAAAATTAAAATAGTAATTGCTATTTCATTGTAACACAAGTAAAACATACCACAAAAATGTTTTCAATAGATGTAATAGTCCAAAGTAAACGTCCTATTTCCCTGATTTACGCTGAAACGTTCTGGAATTTCGCAGCGTAAATTTCAAATCAATCTCTAAGGAGTAAATATTCATTCTTCTGTCACAAAGAATGAAAGGTTTACAAACTACTGTGCTTCTATGTATTTATATATCGTAGTAGCCTGTTCTCGGCTCCGAAGTTGTTCCTCGTTATTCCCGTCGATATATGCGAATCAGCACACACTAAAGTGGCCAGATAAATTTGTAAAACATTACAAAAAAACGTGGGACGAACACAATTATCCCGGGTCTAATTATTACAGTTTTAAATGATTTTAACAGCTCTTTTTGCCGTATTTACAGTGACCGAAAATTAGTCGGCACATTGCCCGCTTGAGATTATAAGTATAAGTATAAAATCATATTCCATAAATCCTATAGAGAAGCACAAGCTTCAAGGATGTGGAACGAGTCAGAGATTTTACATAGGTTGCTTTATTAATATCAGAATATACTGTAACTATTGATTACTTTTAACTTATAATAAGATTTTCTTAAGTTCTATACAGGAGACATACAATTTGTACCTTATATATAAAATTGATAAATATTTTTACATCCTATACTAAAAAATTAGTGTTCTATTTTTTTTTATAAATAATGTTCTTACATAATTATAAATATCTACCCTATGATACATTCAGCTTCATAAATTCTTCAACAGAGTAGAAGGAGTGGCTTAGTAAGAACTTAGTTAGTTCATATTTGAACTTGTTTGGATTTATTTTTAATTGTTTAATGGAGGTGGGAAGTTTATTAAATATGCTAATAGCATTGTAATGTACACCCTTTTGTATTATGGTTAGAGACTTCCCTTCCTTGTGTAAATTGTTTTTACTTCTGGTATCAAAGTCATGTATATCTGAGTTTAGTGTGAAGAGGTTACTGTTATTAATAACAAATAACATGAGTGACTGAATATGCTGGGAAGTGAGTGTCAGTATTCCAGTTTTCTTGAAAAGTCCCCTACAAGATGTTTTTGGTGAGACCTGACATAATATTCTAACAGCCTTTTTTTGAAGTGTAAATATTTTATCTTTCCCTGATGCATTGCCCCAGAATATTATACCATATGTCATTATAGAGTGGAAATATGCAAAATAAACTAATTTTCTTATGTTAGGATCACTACAACTTGACATAATTCTAAGAGCAAAGTTGCCGAGCCTAATTTTCGTAGGAGAATATTAATATGATCCTTCCAGTTTAATTTATTGTCCATGGATATACCTAAAAATTTTGTACATTCAACTTCAGTTATTTCACAATTATTTGTTGCTACTTTTATTGAGTTCAAATTGGCATTCTTTGTCTGAAACTGCATGAAGTGAGTTTTATCACAATTGACTGACAAGCCATTGGCTGAAAACCAGTGAAGCATCTGACTTAAGGTATTACAAATTTGTCTTATTGCGGTCTTTACATAGACAACAGCGTCGAGACTACGCCCCTCCGAGTCTTCTGAATCCTTGCGTTCCACTGAAGCAGTTGATCAAAAAGTCTTTTAATTAAATTTTCAAATATTGAATAATAAACAATTTAAAAAAGTTTGTACCAAAAAATACCAATTTTGGAGATTATCTTAGCAAAATTTTACTTCATATGAACAAAATATTGTAATCGTATGTTAATATAATTTTGTTTCATCCTTTTTGCCAGGATATAATTATACAAAGGCTTCCAACACTATTGGTCCCCGTACTTTAGCTAAAAGTAGTGGTAAGGTGGGAGGCGTGCTTTTCAAACGGTATTCAGCAGTTTTATTTTCTCAGATCAGTCAGTAATGAAGTGTCCATGACAAAAATGCCAAGAGAGAAGGTGGTTTGTATCGATCCCCGTTATCCCATCTTTTAGTCTGTACACTTCTCTTACATTCTGTATAGAGTATTAAAGTTGTATATTTTGAGAAATTGTAGTAACCACCATAACAAGGAAAAAAGTCCAATCAACATGGGTCTGGAAACACACACAAAAGATCTGTACACTTGAACATGTCTTAAGGACACAGGTTCTCTAGAACCCTACAACCTGAGTATTGAAGCTCCACACCTGAGATTAAGGAGCATATGCTGCAAATACCTGTAACCAGTGTTTGGTGGTTGGCAGCAGCAGAAGGTACAAGTCATCCTCTTCTCCAAGTGATACTTCATGATCATAACATCTTCGGTATGTCTAGGCACTATGACCAGAAGACCTTCGTAACAGATTGCAGTACTATCAATGGTCGTTACAGATCCATTGATATTGATTTTATTTAGCAATGAGACAAGGTTCACAAGAGATGGTGTTGTGAACTTTCATAACCAGCCAGGAGGTGTGGGCTGATGAAAATCCCTATGCAGTTGTAGAAATTATCATGTGGGCACGAGTTCTTGGTGATAAATTACTAGGGCCATGTATCATATCACAGAGATTATATGGGGTTCATCATCAATTCAATCATAACATAATTTGCTGGAGGATGTGTCATGTCAACAAAGACTTCAGATGTGGATTATGAACTTCCTATAGCAAGTAAGGTTCAATGTGACAAGTGTAGATCCCAGGAAGTGTGCATTTCTGTACCCATGTTCATCTGACCTTTTTTCTCATTTTGATGGTTACTACCACGTCTCAAAATGTTTTATGCTTTTCTTAACACCCTGTATATACAAATGAAACAAAGGATGATGTAACACTGTTAAAAATCATTAATATGAGCGTGAAGAGTTCCCGTTCTCAGCAGAGAAGCATATTTGCAGTCTTGTATTATAATTTGAAAGTATGGGAAGGAATTGAGGAAATTGGCTTATCTGAAAATTAAATGTGAAAAGTGTCCAGTTTCACAATATTCTTCAAGAAATGTTTATTAACAACAGCAAGCTTGAATATTTATCGAGGTAAAAGACCTAATGTTTTATGATCAATTTGAGATAAAAAGCGATTGCCGTTCACTTCTTAATTTTAAATCACACTACTCATTGTGGTCATAAAATTAATTAAAATTGTTGTTGGCTATGTACAAAAACATTATTCAGCTTGGTAAAATATCAATATATGATTGCAATCGGAAGATGAAAAAGGGAGGTTTCCATATAATGAAAAAATGATTCTCACTCTTTCAATTTTATAAACTCAAACCTGCTTCAAACAAGGGGACCTGTGTAGATTTTATTTTCTCTTTACTAAAAAATTACATAAATTATTTCCTTCATCAGAGTTTCTGTTCAAGAGATGTTTGCAAGCTGTTTAATACTTTTGATAATCTAAACAATGCCAAAAATACATGTCTTCAAGAGAATTAATTTTGGATAAACATGAAATAGGTATTATATTATCTCACATTACTTAATAGCTAAGATTCATGATAATTAACAATATTAGAATATTAATCAGTCTTCTTGTGTAAATAATTATTTTGTCCTTTGAAGAGGTTCATGATATTTCGAGCAGGCATCTCCACAGCCATTGACAGCAATAATGCTAATGCAACAGACTGGCAAATAGTAGTGAACCATTCCATTAACTGAAAGTAAAAAATGAAAAAGTTATTATACATAGGCTATACATAAAAAAATCGTTTTATTTTAACAATATCACAAAAATAAAATTTATTTACTCTAATCTATAATCAGAATCTCACTTAAAAAGACAACCTGAAAAGTACTTTTATTATAAAAAAATATAACAGTTTGTGTCCAAATATTATAGTTAATGTAATAAAATGCTATGATCATACGTATGTGAAATATAACTAATCACCAGTATTTTGAATTAAAAATTATTTGAAATGAAAACTCAATTCTGACTGTTTGGAAAAACTATTTGATGTGAAGACAGGGCAGGGGGAGGGGGGGGGGCTGATAAGAATGTCGTTTTTTTTAGGTAGGAGAATATTTACTTCCGATATGTACACAAGCTTTAAATGTAAATCATTATAGTATTATAAGTTCAACCAGTTTAATAACTGAAGTGATTCTGCCCAATATTGAAAATAAATTTTTTCTTTGGTGTTTCAATTTTCGTTTCAGATTAAGTTTTCAGTTTTAGGTGAACCTGTGTAAGGAATATGAGAGATGTGAGAACATTAAGAAAACAGAACAATAGTAATTTTTCCTTATCAATGCCAAAATAAATTATTCTGGAAGGAAGTCAATTCTATATCTAAGCTCATAATATGTCAGTAAAAAATAAGTTTGTATCTGATCAACTATTCCAATGATTATATTGGTTGCTCTGATTATGCCATCTGCATGTATGTAAACTGTGCACTGAGTATCCGGTACCATATAAAGTAAACCCACAAGTATGGGTGCAAACATTTCATGCATGTATTACATACATCATTCTTACCACATCAAAATGGGATGCATAAATAGTAGAATTTGCCCCACCAGTTTTAACCTCCAAAATACTGAAGTGCACAAGATATGTGCAGTAAGTGAGTCGACTTAGAGTTGTAAAGTGATTCCAGCTAAGAATGTGGGCCAAATTTTCTGCAAACAAAATAAGACATACTAATAATTTTATTTTCGTAACAAAATTTTCTGCAGTCTTAAACCACAAATTAAATGTAGTCTAATGAATTAATGAGCCATCTGTGTCAATACTTCTTGAAATATGATGTAATTAATTATATAACAGATCAATTTGCACTTATCCAAATCAAAAGGTATTCAATAAAACAATTTATCATCACCACAAATTTCTTACCATTCTCTCAAGTTTCATAGTCAAATAAAGCCATTCTATAATATAAAAAATGTTATTTGAAATTTGCCATTATTTATCGGAGTAGTGAAAAATATTAAAATTTATAAGAGCTAAATTGTGATACTTGAAATGGGGATAGTTAGGGAATAAATATAAAATAATCTTAATATGGATAATAGTTGTAAAGGAGACTGGAGACTGAATTTTCATCTTACAAAGCTTGATATTGTATCAAGCTTTCTAAATTGAAAATTTTAACTACAACAATTTTCTGTGAAATATAAGAAGTATATTTAATATAAATTATTCATTTAAGCTTTATGGTGAGTAATGGACCTCAACTCTATTTTCCAATAAATATCTCTAGTCTCTCTGTTGTCATAACACTCTAACAAATTTTACTGTAAAATTAGTATATGGTAATACATTATCTATTTATTACACTTTCTGTTGTGTAGCAGTTTTGTTTAACTTACCTCCATAGCCCATGGATAACAACAAAATCATAAGAGCAAATCCAGCTCCAAATATAGTTCTGTAAAGCGCAGAATAAGCTGCTGCAACCAGAGCATTGTTTGTGTACCATGGTTGATAGAATGGGTAAGAAGAGAAAAGTGTACCAAATATTGCCAGAAACACTAACACCCACAAAAGGGGCACAATTTTCTGGAAAAAAAGGGAGAATGCAAATGTTTCAATGAGAATGTGTGAGGGATAACAAATAGGAGGTACAATTTACCTGCTTTCATTAAACAATGTGAACAAAAACTAATTATATTATTTTACTTTTAAAGAAAATATTTGATAGCAATTTTGAAGGTTATATTTATTTATACTGCAAAATTACTTAATATGACTATGATTGATTGCTATTAAAAAATGAAAGCATCTACAAGTAAATATTAGAAGATTTAACTCATTCATAATAAATATTTATTTGGTTTTAGCAAAACTCACTTGTGGTAACTGGGGTTTCCGATTTAATCTCCAAAAATAACAGTAATATCCAACCATCAGACCCAGTAAATATGGACTTACATTTGAGTAAGTAGGAATATATGAAAATCTTATATTTGGATCATCCTGTGGATTTCGCAGAGCTCTAAAAAGCAAATTATACAATAATAAATAAAAATTATTTCAATATAAATTAAAGACTTTTTTTATTGGAGTAAATATTAAGAGATTTAACTTGAATTGCTGGAGAAAGCAAAGCATCTGCATGTTAATATATGGTTGACATGATCTGTGATAACCTTGTTATTAATACTTGAGGTCACTGATACTGTTTAGCATTCTTAGTTAGTGTGATAAAAGATTTTGAGAAATGAGTTTGTTGGTTTTAGTGTTACTTTGGATTTCACCTTTGCTTGTGAATGGCAATGAAATCGAAAAATTGCATACTAGAGTTGCTGCTATTAAAGAAAAAATAAACATGTTAAAGTACGACATAGAATCTGTGCTAAAAAATAATGCTTTTTTTAATCCTGAAAATATTCTGGACTCTGATGCAGTAGACATATACTTTACAGGCAAAGTAAACATTTTCAGCATAAACTACAATTTGAATGCTGCTCAACACAACTTAAACACTCTGAAAGCTTTTATTGATATCACCAAAGGAATCAATAAAACCGAATCTTCAATTGAAAGTTTGGAAGAAGTATTTGAAGATATTGATAGGTGTAAAGTTGAAATGAAACTGGCTGAGAAGCTTCAGGGTAAGGTAAAACATTCTCTCAAGATCATGGATAAGTACATACGGATAATGCAAAGTGGATTGAAAAATACTATTGAAGAAATAGAAGGCAAATCAACAGTGGCTAAGAAAGAAATTCAAGATGTAAGAAATATTTTAGAATCAGTTGCACATAGAATCGGTGTAAGAATTAATTAAAATAGTGTTGCTTTAGCTGTATTAAATATATTAATATTGTTGTATGAGAGTTCTTGATTATTAATTTTAATACAAACCCTTATATTTTTTGTGAGAAGAAATTTGTAGAGAAATGAATGTTCAAACTTACTTGGGCAGGTGAAGTATCATAGGGTCAAGTTTGAGAGCATAGGTGACCATGAATGGCGTGATGAGGCTGAGAAGTACACAACTTCCTAGAAGTGGCTTTGCAGTGTGAGGCCATCTCAAAGCCACAATAAACAGCAAACAGCCCAGGATGAACAGTTGGTTGTCTGCACACACATACCACACATGGATGAGGCACTCCTGAAATAATTATTAAAACTAGAAAAGGAAAGGGACACCTCTGTTAGCACCTCTCTGAACAATCATGGGGCCTTTCAAAGTCATACAACTGGTTTTATATGGTTCTCAAATTTTGACCTGACCTAAACATCACATTAGGCTACTCACTCACTTAATATTCTTAATTATCGGCATCTTTCCTTTCTGCAGGTGAACATTTCTTTTTATACTTAGTATTTCCTTATCACCAAACTAACATAATTCTATGTTGGAAAATTTAAGGGTTCAATTTTAATTATGTCCATATTTTGAAAATAATACATTTTTTAAATTTAATATACTTCATAAACATTTCATCTAAATATCACATTCTGCTGTATCACAATGGATTTTAAAAATTCATCAGCATTCTTGCAACTAATGCAGTCCTTTATGCACAGTTCACAATTATACCTCTTCTTATGTAGTTTGGAATTTTTTTTCAAAAATTCTTCTCCACTGACATTACATCATTGCCATCAACTCTGTCATGAACTCTGTATTTTTATTTTCTTTATTAGTTTCTTGAACACCTGACTTTCAATGCGTTAGTGTAACAACTAAAATTATTATGTAAGAAGAATGTAAATAGTGACCATTCTTATACTAATATTTTATCTGCATTTTTCTAAAGCTAGTCATTTTAAGATGTTACACTCCCATAGTGGGCCATACATGAGTTGAACTGTGGTGATAATCTACATCCTCCCTCACATTTGAATATATGTCAAAAGTTCTCCATTTGTATTAAGTAAGTTCTAAGCAGAATAGGGGAAGAACAAGAGATGGGATAGATTAATAGGCCACATTTTGAGACATGAGGGTGTTTTAAAATTAGCTTCAGGGGGAAGTGAACAGAAGAGGGAGGCCAAGGTTGGAATACACAAAGCATGTGGGATGAGGTAGCTATGTAGTAGTGAAAAAGCTTGCACAAGATAGGTTAGCATGGAAGGTTGCATCATCTTAGGACTGATTATCATAACAACAACACATTTGGTGCATGCAGGGTTTTAGGATGTGTTACAAATTTTCTATTACACATAAATAAAGGCTTCCTGAAGTTTCGCAAATAACATATGTCCATATTATTTTTATGTTATAAAAGAGAAGACCTAATTATTTCCCTCTCATACATTCTCAATGAAAATCATGCTATTAATTATTTTAATTTCAACATTACTTCAGAATGTATTAACAAATATTCATAATTAAATTATATTATATAGATATGAAAATTGCCCAATGGACATGAAAATATTGTATAGATTTAAGATTCCTTTAAATTTTGGAAAGCAGAGGCTTCAAATTAAATATTTATTAGTTTATTATTATTTGTTTCTTATAGTATTTTTTAAGTTTCACACCAGATTAGAGAGAGAAGGAAGTACTACAAATGCCAATAAGAACAGTTTGTCAGTGTATGTGTGAATAAATACTGGTAAAAATTTTTCATGTATTAGAAAATATAATTTTAAACTTTTATTATTGATCAGAAGACAGATTCTTAAAGTCTATTGTGAATGAAGAGATTGTGATGTTCTCCAATTTAATCCACTACACGTACCGAAACCCTAGTGGTGGCGAGGTTGTTAACATATAAGAGTATGGACCACCAGTCCTGACTGCAAGCTTTGGCCTCCTTTTCCACAAGACGAGACCACATGGGACCTTCACCAGCGTGCCTTTGCAGTGTTGCAGTCACAGCAACCACCATTGCCAGGGGAGGAGTCAACCTGCAAAAAGGAACATTCATTACTTTATTAGGAATGACTTTATGTGCTTTAATCACCTCCAATATGAAAATAAGTAATATCAAACTGAATAATGTAATTGGAAATAGTAGATATTAGTGATTTTAAGTTCAAGAGGTACAAAAAGTTAACATAAATCTTTAGGTAAAATAAAGTAACAATTAGCAAAGAAAGTAGATTTAACAAGCACCTCCTGGTATTAATGTGTCTACTCTCTTGGAACATATTGAGGAATATAAAAATGTGTACAGTAATGTATTTACTTTTCAAGGAAATATGTGTACATAATGTGTTTATAAATCTACAGTAAAATATTTTTTTGTAGTCGCTTCACATATGTGCATTCCACAATTTCAATAGTTTACATCTCCCTCATTTCCATTGAATCTTATAGTGACATTGGTGTGTTCATTACTATAATTGAAATAATCGTTGCAAATATCCCTTTCCAAAGTAGCATGAAGAACAACAATTGTGGTACAGTCATTGGTAAGATTTCTTAAAGATGTCCAATTTTCAGTTGGGCACAACGTTAACCCATAGAATCGTGTTAAAAGAATTACTCAGCCAGTGAACACGTAGAGACTCTGCATAATATTTTTTGTGTTTCTCATAACTCATAATTTTATGAAAATATTACCCAATTGGAAGCAACTTCTTAAATAAATAGGAAATAATGAATGCCATTACGCAAAACTGCTGATTTATCGTCCATGAGATGAGTGACTCACATAAACAATTATTTCGATTTCTCAAGTAGATGAAGGAGCCAATTTTATTTAGGAATATTCATTGCTGCAGTCTGTAAACAAGGTTTTGAATATTAATTGAATTTCCATAACATACATTTTGTTATATGCAAATATTTTCTATTTACAACATAGAATAATGTAGGGAGAGTCAGAATCTCTCAACCATCCCTCTAATAATGAGTTGGAAACATCATCTAGAATGGGAAGATGCAAGAAAATTTATGTTATTTGTATAATGGATCATATAGAACTTGCTTCACATTAGGAAAACATCATCAAAAACTACCAGTCAACAGAAGTGGTTTCAGTGAAAATAAATATTCAATATGAATCTTGTATTATTTATTGTACACCTTAGATCATTATAATGATCTTAGGATACAATAATTAATAAAGGTTGCTCAGATTTCCATCCAGATCATCTTGGGGGCAGTCAGCAAATCATATCAAGCCAGCTCCGAGCGTCAAGCATTCGGCGGTGCTTGCACAGATGGTTGAAGCGCTAGCTGTTGAAATGTCACCATCTATGGAAATGACCCAGATGAAAACCCAAGAAGCAGTTATTGAATTCACTGACCTTTAATATACAATACATTATGGTACAATGTTTAATGTACTTCCGACACACAAACTCATTTAAGTGCAAGTCTAACTTGTGTAAATTACCTTATGAAGCGGTCGAAGACTACACCGAGATAGAATTTAATACTTATGTTGCGCTTCGTTTCAAAGTACTGTAGCAGCTTGAAGCTCAACAAAAATCCACTCATGACAAAGAAACCAGAAACCACCACGTGCCCACCAAGTAATGGAGTAAACAGGATATTACTGAAACACTTTCATCAAAAAGCATGTGATCAGTATTCTGCTCTGATAAGGGGCTTATTATAACTGGAGATAGAACTTACAGTTTCAACAAGATCTAAATTTGAAAGTGGACCAACAATACCCATGTACATAACATGGCCAAATATTACCAGGCAGGCAAGTATAACTCGTAGTCCATTAAAAAACTTTACTTCTGAAGAAGATTCTGAAACCAGGCTTCTGCAATTGCTCACAATTGAAAATGCCAGTAGGATCTTCAGGCTAACTGAAAAATCAAGAACATTGATTGTCTAATTTCTGAATGTCACTGTAAAAACGTATCTGTTTAAAACTTTGTCACAATCATACGAGATACTATAGCAGCAAAACAAAAGCAATACATTTTAAGTTTTTCTGGTGTTGACAATTTATAAAATTCTACTCCACCACACAAGGAATAGAATGGTATCAACAAATATATATTTGCATAAAAACTTAGTTCATTTCACGTGGACTAAAATTGTTATTTCACAATGTAAGTTCACGTGGACTAAAATTGTTATTTCACAATGTAAGTTCAAGTGTTTCTCTTTTGTTAGAAACGAATGAAAATTTGTGACTGTTCATTTAATGTTACATATAAAATTCTATTATGGCATTACATCCTGTCTTCTGCTGTAATTTTTTACAATGAGCATTATTTGTTTATAATTAATTATATGAATTGAGAAAATGTACAAACTTGTGAAACAATAATTACAAATTTTCAGTAAAATATAAAAGTAAAATACAGATATGTTTCAATAAAAATGAACTTTGTAAAAAAAACTGACATCTATACCACTGTTTGACAAATATCTACATGGGTCGCAACACACTTTTTAGCTACACAACTGTTTACAGTTTGTAATTGTGTACACTTTTCATATTTTTTTAGCACATATTCTAATATAATGACCGAGTTTAGCTGCAATAAAATTGGATATAATAAATTATTTTAACTCCTTTTATATATTGTGAGGATTAGATGACCTCAGCTAAATATGATGCATAAAATTAGCCATAATACTTACATTAAATATATATCACACTTGCCTGCATCAGTTTCAGAGTGTAGGATGAAGTCAATTGCTGTGCCAATGGTGGTTAAACCTATCAACAGAAGCAGTATCCCTCTGAAACAAAAGATATAATTGTTGTATAAATAATGCAAAAAACATTTTATTATACAGAATGTATGAAATGTATTTAAAACTTTTTATCTAAATATCATACAATGGTATTAAATTTTGCATAAAATGAGACCTTTCACAATAACGTAGGTCATTCCAAATGGACACAGTGAGGCTTCAAACAGAGGGCTCTACTACTTTGACAACCACAGTAAGTAGCTGTCTTGGCTGCAGATTGTGATATAACTGAATTTATGTAATTTAGCAGAATTTGGATAAGTAATTTTTAATTTACCCAACTGTATAGTCTGCAGTGTTCCAAACCCTCAGAGAATTACTTTTCCAACAATCTGAGGGCAAGATGTTGACGGATGCTGCAACACCAAGCTTTTCGGCTGCACCAGCAAGATCTCTCCTGATGCCTCTGAGGATATCATCTGGACTGACATCATGTGGCACACACACCCCACATGTGAGAACATCACGAGGGAACCTTGTCGGCTGAGCGGTCAGATACTGCAATGGAAGGAAATTAACACTATTAATGAGCTATGTGCAAGTATTTTGTTAGCAGGACATTTTTAAATAATATTATGCTTAGTATATTGAATACAGACTTTGAGTCTTCAATGGAAGAATTCATGAAATTATTAACATTCTGGCACTGGTCAGCTTCACATTCGCTGCTGATTGTGTCTAAGAAAATTGACTTAGTTTGGCATTCTACAACATAATCTGGATTTGGCCAGTAAATAATAGATGTCACTTGTTCTTGTCTGGATTATACAATTATTTATTTTCTCCCTCATCACACTTTACTTCTGACCTCAGATTTTACTTTAAGATGTCTGCTTCTTGTTGTTTATGTATCTGTCGATGGATTAATGTGTTGCCCACATCTCAGTCCCAACATCAGACAAACTTTGTAAGATAAGCATGAGGCTATTGAACTAGCCTTACTCAAAGGGTTTTTAACTGCTTGCAAATACCTTCACTGTTGTTTTAATTTCACCACACATGGCAAATGGCAATTTCCCTCAGCAATATCTTTCCTCCTCTCCAATGCTTGTTACACATTTATAACTTTTATTATAGTTAATTAAACATTTATTAGTACCTATGTATCCATAGTAGACAATTGAAAAAGGTTTTCATTGAATAGTCCCCAGACTTAATAAAATACTCGGGGGAATCTCCATAGATAAGGATAAAGTCTTTTTAGCTCCAAAGTGTGTAATTAAGGTAATGTGTCAGATAAAATTTAGGACTTGATGCAGAGTGAAAACTATTCAAGAAAATTGGTTTACTTACTCTCTCAAGTCAAATCATTTACTCTTCTATGTTATCAATAATAAGTAATTAAAATAAATTAAGTACCAAGTGTCACATGCATTCATTTAATAAGGGAAATAAAAATAATTTATATTTAGAGTTATAAGCCTTTGTCAGTTACTTATAAAATGGGTGGTATATAAGAAACTTCTTGATAACATTAAAGAATTAAGAAACACATCAGTTATATTCCAGAGTGAGCTTCAAAATTTTCTGCTCAGCCACTATTTTTTGACTCTATAAATAAATAATATTTGTACATAGTTTGGTTCTTAATAATATTGGCATAAATAGTTAGAATCAACTGTTAATAGCCTTCAATTACTGAAAATTATATATATTGACTTAATGCTATAAAAATTTTAATTTATTCATTTGATGCAAATAAAATATTTATTTAGGATTCTTATGTTAGTATATTTATTAATTATAGCTCCAAAGAATGTAAAATGTATTACCCTTTCCACATCCTTGAAGCTTTTCTTGTGTCATACCATAAGAATACTGACCACATTTATGTATAAATGCAATTTATTTACAGAATAGGATGAGAGTGCTGAGTAGATATATTTAGCAAGTTTGTTAGGAATTGTATATTTCACTCCTTGTGCAACACTGGGAAGTTTGGTTAATATATATGGTGTTACTGAAAGCGGATACAAGAGCAACATTGATAATAACAATTTATGTATGAATATCAGGCTGTAAAACCAAGATACATGTGTAGTGTTCGCTTCCTCGATTAAACTATATTGAATTGCTGAAAGACTGGAAAGTAACTTCAGTCTTCTTGCCTGATATGGTCATAAGGAAAGTTGAAATGATGTGCAAGAATAACAATTTAGTTGTTTTGCATTAACAAATCTGAAAAGAAAAACTAGTCGCCCTAGATTTTTGATCTACTCAGATATTAAGCTTCGAAAACGTTCAAGTTATTGCAATACTGTAACAAAGTACCACAATCTTGATTATAGTCAGTCTTAATTAGAAGTCTTCTGGCGTGGAGGGAGGGTTTGTTGCCACATAACAAAGCAATGCTATGCTGTTCCCAAGGGCAAAGCTATCGCGCTACACATTTTCGGCAGCGCTGCTTGGTCCGTTCATTATCTCCTGCACTTTTATTTGTCGATTCAAGGTCAATAAACCTTGTGCGAAATAACCACTATCAATCTTATTTAAAACAGATTATAGGTTCGCTCACCTCGATGTTCGACCAAAAGGTAGAATTCTTACTGCCTGATGAAAGGCGAATCTCTAAAAGACAATATTGTTCCCTCAAGTCCTTCAAACAATGCTTAAAATCTCCTAGCTGGAAGAGCGGGCCTGACAGAATATTGCTTGGTGAGAATGAACCTGTAACCAGAGAGAAAAAAAGTTAGAAATCCAATGTCTACATTATCAATCGTTGAGTACCATTTGGTGATGTACTCACTCATATTTAGAAACTGTCTACAGAGTTATATATATGGATGTTATTTATTTGTGGGTCTTGCCCAAGTTTCTTCTACAGATATTAGCAAAGCCAAAAAATGTAACTAATTTATTTGTTTTCTCCGTCCTTCTCTGGGTAGTGTTGTTGTTCTTCAGTTCTTGATGTCGAAATTCCAATGCTTGGACGTCCTTCCATAACCTTTCCATTTAATGCAATCTGCACATATTAATTTCGTATTATATACAGACATTCCTTTCATCAGTTTTCTGTACAATCCTAAGCTTTGACGTTCGAAAATCTCCATAAAAGGTCTACAATTTACGGAATAAAATACTCACCAGTAAATTAGTAAAATCATATCGTAATTTTCTAAAACTTTTTTTCAGAAGAAACCTTGCAATGTGGGCAGAATCTAAATTATATGTCTAATAATTTAACTATTCTTCTAATTTTTACATTTAATTAATTAATAGTTGGATGCCAACAGTTGCCGGGTGTTTATTTATGTTCGCCTGGGAAAGTAATTTCTTTGAGTTAGGCCTAGAAGAGTGTAAAGAAATAGACGCCACATTAAGCGCCGTTAAATATGGTGGAATTCCTTGTGTTCTGTGCCTCTTACCCTCCTCAATGACGCCAAAGAGATTTTTTAACGTGAAAACATCGACTCTTGCTTAACTCGGCCTTTTATGGAATCTCTTTTTGTAGGCACTTCAAACAATCCCTAATAATAAGACACCATTATGACGTTGTCATGGAAATGTTCTGAATGTATTGAAGATCCTTGTCCATCCAACTGTGTTGATGTTCCTTTTTCGAGCGCGACAAACTGCTTTATTGCGACATTACTGCAAGGTCTTGAAGGCCGCCGTCAAATATTGAGGTATGGTAAAATAAATAAACGACGGTAAGCGAACATTACTGACGAGGTTTGAGTTGAAGGCAACTGAGAGTTTTATCGGTCTGACAGAGGAATGATTGTTTTTCGAGCGAAGGTCAGTCAGCCCAAAACAACAGGCGTTTATCTCTTTATTGTGTTGACCTATCATAACAGTTTTTTAATGCTTCAGAGAACACAACTTTAACACAATCAAACTCCAACCATAGTTTTTTACTGTAACCCATGTAATGTTCCCATTTATTTTACTTTTTCTTTTAAATTAAAATCAAACTGACCCGATTGTAACGAGTGGAATCCTCGGGGCGATAGATTTATTTCGGGAAGTTCCAGACCGAACCTTTCCTGTTTGAAAGGCCGGGAACGAAAAGTAGTTGGAAAAAATTAATGTTGCACCGAGGAAAACATTTTGTGTTGAGGAGACTGTGAATTAAAAAAGATTCTTTAGTTAAAAAATCCTATGGGTATGAAATCTGAAGATAAAAAAAAGATGGATTGCCATCTTCAGGAGTCTCAACGTAACTGAAAAATAAACTGGCATACATATTGGCTTTCCAAAAC
Organism: Eucriotettix oculatus; assembly: GCA_034510155.1. Taxonomy (NCBI): domain Eukaryota; kingdom Metazoa; phylum Arthropoda; class Insecta; order Orthoptera; family Tetrigidae; genus Eucriotettix; species Eucriotettix oculatus. Next base: position 103,959,661 of record CM067378.1, read on the forward strand.
TGTCATTAATTAAGTGGTTTAAAATTGAACGTTGTCCCCTCTTGAAAGTGAAATCAGGTCCATTTATCAGGATATTTTTTCTATTAATATTTTATATTTCGGTTTAGTTAACTTACGCTATGTAACTATTATAATAGTACTAAAAACGGTGTAATTTATGCCATATTTGAAAATAATAAACCTGGGGAAAAACGATGTACTGGCGATGAAGGTCGAACAAAGTTGTTTTTTTAAAAAAAATCTGAAAATGTGTGGCAGAAACGTTTGCCCGAGAAGGTCTTTGACGTCACAGAGGAGTGACACAGATTAAGAATACGCAGAATTCCGTTATACTTAATTTAATGGTGCTTTATATTGCGAATATTTCTCTACATTCCGCTAGGCTCAAGATATTACTGTCGAATTAATTACTTTGCCTAGGAACGCCGGACGTGCAGCTAGACAATTAAATATATGCCTTGTAAAAACCTCCTCAGCCGTACCCACTTGAAATAAACTTCGCCACTAAATAACGTCTGCTTACATTCAATACCAAACACGTGGTTATACCGTTGCCGGAAAGGGCGCCAGAGGCTGATTAACGACTGTCCACAAGGCGTCGTTCAACGTCACTGTGACGTCACGAGCTCTTCGGTCCCTCAGGGTCGTTTTAGTTAGCAAGCACGATCCTCGCTAAACTTTGTGGGATAATAAACCAAGTAGTTGATCTCTCTTGTTATACTAAACCTGTTTCAATTTTATGGAAAATGCAGCGCCCTTTTCACACATGCATTTAATCATTGGCAGTGATTACTTAAAATTAAACTCTTTCAAATTCAGAAGAGAGACTTCCAAACCTGGTAAACATAGATTTATATATTTATAGGAAAAACAATACTACTAAACAAACTTTTATACTTACTACTTTCCAAACATATTAAATTTATTTCGCTAAACATCGGAGGTTCTCCCATTGCATACAATCACCAATCTTCTCCCCTTGGCCCCCTCTCCCTCCCCTGACTGCTCTTCACCCATTTCCTCCCTCACCACCCCCGCTCGCTCTCTCTAACTACTCTTCTCCACTTATTCCTTTTCAAAGATTGACAATATTTTCACTTACCTAGTCCCAACCTTTCAAAGGGGATATTACAGCATGATGTGTTTTCCTTTACGACAGACCTCAGTGTTCGAATCAATTGCCTGATCAAGAGCAATGGAGAATTTTTTAACAAACTTCTATTGGGGAAATAAAAAGAGAGGGCTCTTGAATGAAAGTAAAACAAGTAATTTCAACTCCGTCTATATTATCTCCTAGAACCCTACCGCAAGTCATTATTTCTCATAATAAAATCCACAAATTTCAAATTAAGCAGAACTAATTTTAATTTTATTGCTTTTAAGCAGTAATTTCCAAGGGAAAATGAAATTGTAATTTCAAATGAGAACGAAAGTGGCATCAGAAAGGAAGAGCCGCCTGAAACGTTGTGTTATATTAAAATTAAATAATTTTCGACCGGTTTTTTCTTCAGACAGCTTTTTATTTTTAATCAAACAACGTTTCGGCGCTTCTTCTTCAGATTATTCTCTTCACAATTAAATTATTGTTACATCCAATTTTTAAAAATACAACTTACTATAAAATGTTATAAACACAATTTTTTATATATAAACAGAAGTCCGGAACTTTGTTGGATTTAAAAAATAAAACTGACTGAAAAAGAAAACCGGTCGAAAATTATTTCATTTTAATATCAGACGTTAATTGATTAATTATTATGTTATATTAATTTTTTTAACCTGGTGGGGAAAAAATCCGACCAGTCACATGAAAGCCGACAGTATAAAGACGACCAACCACAGAAAGGCAGCACGCATCACACGTGACGTCATCACGCGCTCAGCTGGTTTTGACAGGAGGGAGCGCGTCCAAAACTAACGTCTTTTATTATTATTATTTATATAAAAACTTTTATCGAATTGATTTTCAGTTGGCTACAATAATGATACACTATATACATTAAATAGTCAATACAAAATTAAAATAATTCATATAATTAACATGGCATGTGGGGTAGGTTAATCCATTGAATAACCTACTTTAGCAGAATGGGGTTGGTTTATTTACTTTTTTAGTACCTGAGATGCATACGACGTGGGTGGATGGGTTGACGTTTCTTAATAACTAAATAAAAATGCGGTCTAATATGTCAGCAAAAAAGTAATTATAAATAAAAAGTTTCATCCAACTTTTTGTATGACGTTTGTTCCCTAAAGCAACGCTACTTAAACTGCGGGTCGCAAAATATACGCAATTATAAACATTTAGAAGCAGTATATAAGATATATCAATTAAAATCGAATACTGAGTAATATAGGACCTTAGTGTTATGTTGTAGCATTTCTAATGAATACCGCAAAAAAATATATATGCATTCTGTTTTGAAAGTCCGGTCTTCTGTTCAAACTAAAAGTGATTCAAACTTGAGACAAGTACCATCACATGAATTTCGGATTGAAATCAAATAAAAATATCCATTTCTTACTAGTAGACTACGTATATAGGTTACCCAAAATGAAAAACAATCACCTAAAAACAGTCTCACAAATTTATTATTTAAACAAGTTTATAAGCTTTCTAAGTTTGTCCTTTTCATTCTGTTGGGTTCAAATGAAACAACTTGTATAGTAATTACGTGAATTATTCTTATGTCCTTAATTTAGTTTAGTATAAAAATTAATTGTTACACATCTTTTTTTAAAAAGTGAATAATGGTAGTGACGGGCAGTAGTCAAATAAGAATGAAATCTTATCAATTTGTTTAAATAATAAATTTGTGAGACTGTTTTTAAGTAGTTGTTTTTCATTATCAGAATATCCAGTAAAAATTAAAATATCACTTACCTTTAAATATATGTTAAAATATATTGCAACGTGCAATATATGACGAGGCTAGGTTTAATTATTTACGTAAAAAATAAACAAGCTCATCCGACTTATTTAAATATTTTATTAACGTCTAACAATATTAATATCTTCGTAATAGTAAATTAAGCTAAAAACGTGTTCAAGAAATCAATCTGACAAAAATAATATAATAATACAGCCGATTTGTCAGCAATATTTTTTATTTCCTAAAAATGTATTTATGAATCCAACTTAATTGGCATAATTATAAAGCGCCTTCAATTTATTTTATTGCTAGTATAATAAAGATAACAAAATTGATTGGTGTAGATTTTTCAAGGACTACGAAAGATGCGGCAAGATAATTGAATATGTACGAGTTCCTTTCATCATGGAATTGGTTCCGCCTTTTTTGCACACGATCTTTAGAATTAAACAGTCATTCACGTCAAAATCTATCCCTTACGACAAAAACTGAGAACAATCAGAGACATCATTTAAAATATGAGATGTTTAAACAGTCTGATCGGGCTCGTGACTGAAAATTCCTTTAATAAAAGCTAAGAAATATTTCTGCACAATTTATAAAAAATATATATTAGTAATTTCCTTCATTATTTGTAATTTAGGACCCAGGAAAGCTCAAGTATTAAAAATGATTTGAAATTTTGTATTACTTTTGTGTACTTCAGCAATAAGAAAACAAAGAGCTCAATGATTCATTAAATAAAATAATGACTTACAGGAAGTCTTGTTGAGGTCCCAGCAAATACTTGCGTCGACGATCGGTGGTTGCAAATAGTAAAACAGGAAAATTATACCAAGCTTTTTCATCTGAAAGAAAAAAACGAAGTCAATTAAATCACTATACTTACGGATTAGATATACAATAATTATTAGAAATGAGCCAGTATATAAAAACATTTAAAGACGCGAAATAAAATTATTTATATATTAACATATAAGCAGAGGACGTTCTTAGCAATGGCCGTTAATAAAACTCGCTACGGCACTGGTAACTACGTAGACGTTTCCATTATCTCTGGATGCTGATTAAGTCAAGTGACGTCATCGTGTGATCGTTTTTTGTGTTTCGGGGGCAAGAGCAGAGGTTGGTGGCACTGAGTAGCTTTGATGGTTCAGTATTAACTTCATCTTCGAAACAAATATGTCCCTTCCCTCTCTCTAAACGCCCATCTGAACAAACAACATCTGACGAAATGACCTCTGAACAGCGTACTTTTAAGTCATTTTGCATCACTAAGAGATCTTTTTTAAAATACACATTTTATTAAGCGACATGTTTCGGTTTATGTAGACCGAAATGAAGCAGGTAAATACAAAGATGTGGACTTATGGATATAAGAATACAAATAAATATATTAAGGGACTGAAATTTCGGCCGAAATCGGAAAAAAAAATACTATATTTTTTTTCATATCAGTAGGCTTATAAATTCAGTAAACAGAAAAATGCTCTCAAACAACATATGTCGCAGGATTATTTTAATTACTATATTTGATTCTAAGTTATTACTTTTTTTTCAGGAAAATGTGTTTTACTCAGGTTCATGCGTCACAAATATTGAGATTCTTTTTGTACATAATCTACATGCTAATACATTCACATAAAAGTATTAGCTTTTTAATTCCTCATGTAGATTAGGTGAAAAAAGTTTCAAAGTTCTAAAAAGTGCCAAGTTTTAAGTAACCTTATGAAGCTCTAAGTAAAAAATTATATTCTCCCCGCAGTTTTAGTCAATTTCAAAAAATAATACTGAAAATTGATACCAACGGTCAGCTCTACATATTAATGTAAAAAAGTTAAAATATATTCTGCTACGTAACACAAGGAACATTGTCAATACTGCCAAGTTTTGAAAATAATTTTCCAAAATATCTCAACAAAAAACAAGTTAATTTTTTTTACATTGCTACACATGTATGTTGTCAACAGTTTAATTTTCAGCTCAGTGGCAATTCATTTAGAGGAATTTCAAATTTGAGTCACCCCGCGTGTCCCATTAAAGAAAATGTACATTACAACGACTTAAAAGGTGTCTATATTGTTCAATTCTTTGTTATTAATTTATATTCAGTATAAATAACCATAGTTTTGATTGGAACAATTCATCTGACGAGGTTCACAGTTGTGGAGGAATAATAAATGTGCAAGTAATTTAATGTTTACGTATCAACCTTTTCTCAAGGGACTCCTTGGGAAATTTCATGTTATTAATTTAACCTGTAACATTTATGACGACCATAATTTCAATATAATGGCACACAATATTAGAGATTCTCGGATGCAATCAGAAGAATGCTTACTTACCTTCACCGAGTGGGAAAATGACCAGTCATATTAATGTAAGAGAAGAATTTATATTTACAGAGAACCTACAACTCCGCACCCCCCAAAAAAGATGTTTCCCGCTCTCAGGTCACGTTCAGGTATCCACTTTTATTATTCTCTCAAGTCTGTTTAATTAGAACTACTACAGTTCGTAGAAGTTATAAGAAAAGAGACAAGACTAATAAAAGATAGTAGAAAAAACGAAGATATAGTTTTCAAGGGGCCATTATATTGACAATGATAGTTGAGATAGTGAGAAATATTTGGTGTGCCAACTGGAAACGTTTTATCTTCAGATGTGGATCAGCAATTGAGGGCAGACGCGGTCCCTGAAACGTTTACATTCCTCTCAACCTACACTTTTAAATGCAATTAAATGTAGATCCTAATGGCAAGTTTTATTTGGGGCTCGAGTTTCGCCATGCAGAATGAATGAAATGTCCCTTGTTACTTTAGACCACCACAAATAACTGTGCAAGTAAAAAAACAACATAATATTTTATCACTACAAGTGTAATAATAATATTATTCCGTAGATCCTGTAAAGAAGCTAAGCTTCAAGTATGTGGAATGGGTCAAGGTGTACATTTATTACATTATTTTATTGTATAAAAGATAAATATACTTATAACAAATTTTTGTATTATAAACTAATTAATTAATTACTCTTCTCCGATTCTTCTATAAATTCCTTTATTGAATAGAAGGAGTGGCTAAGCAAAAATGAGCGTAATTCAGTGTTAAATTTACCTTGATTATCGGGGGACAACTGTTTAATTCTGTGCTGACTGCAGTCACGTGTTGAAGATGTTTCTGTGCAATTGACAATGTTTTACATTTTTTATACAGATTATTTTTGTTCCTTGTATTGAAGGGATGAATATCAGTATTATTCAAAAATAAGTGCCTCCTATTTGTGATTACAAATAACATCAATGAATAAATGTATTGGCACGTCAAAGTGAAAATGCCTAACTTTTTGAACAGAGTTCTGCAAGAAGTTGGTGAGGAAACCTGCCTCACATATTGCTCTAATAACACGTTTTTGACTAATAAAAATCTTATCTATGCCTACTGAGTTGCCCCAAAATATAATACCATATGATAAAATAGAATGAAAATATGCAAAGTATACTAATTTTCTTGTTTTTAGATCACTGAAGGTGGACATTGCATCACATGTAGCTGAGCTGAGTTTCTTAAGTAATTGATTAATCTGATCAGTCCAATTTAATTTATTATTTACTAAGAGACCTAAGAATTTAACAGAGGAAGTTTCATTTACATTTTTGCTGTCGTATTTAAGTGTTATAGATTGTAAAGTTGTGTTGAGTGTGTGTGTGAAATTGCATGAAATGTGTTTTGTCACAGTTATTTGTTAGTCCGTTCGCATTAAACCATGTTAGGAGGTGTGTACTGTGGTACTAAATTTTGTGAAACACGACCAACAAGAAGTAACCAAGCTAGGTCAACTAAAACAAGGGCAAAATTATGCTGCAGCAACTAATTTGTTTAATGATTCTAACTCAATGTTTCCCTAACAATTGAACAACGACCTCAATTAATAATAAAAAAAATATATTTACGGCGGTAAATACTTAGCTGATTAGGGAGGATGAGGGATGTGGTACCTATGCAGTAATGAAAACGCTTACGCAGGATAGGTTAGCATGGAGGATTGCAGCAGACCAACAACAACACAGAATGACTATAATTTCTACTTGTCATAATGTAAAAAATGAGGAATTTGGGATTTTCAAATTTTCTTCCATATGTCCATATTTTAATTCACATAGCTGTCGAGGTTTAAGGTTAATTACGTTGTCTGTAAAATCAGGAAATAATTTTGTAGCAGAGTAATATGTTGATAAGTGTTAGTAAATTGTGCCTGCCGTGTGAGGGGCTGAGGGTTTCATCAGTATAACAGTTACCCTTTTGTGACGATCCCAGCGCAGCCAGTTGCGCAACTGGAAGATGAATGACCCTCCCGAGTGGCAGTGAAAGTGGGATAACCAGGTGCATGCCACACGTGTCAGCCACGAGACTCCCGTGCGTGTGTGTGCGTGTGGAAGAGAAGGAGCAACTGACCGACTGATATACGCGGTTGAGAACAACTTCTCATCGGACCAGAGGAAAGTAGGCCAAGGCCACTCGCAGCTTACATTGGTAGGTTACTGCTAATACAATTCTCACGCCATTAATTCTGAAAGAACGCACGAAAACGCAAATTTGAATACCTGTCACTATAGTTTACAAGTACAAGAGGCTATCAATCAGGAGAATACACTGCAGCTCTTGACCAATCTACTTATTAGTCTCCTTATCCAACCCACAAACATTTCTTTTACTATTGCAAGCTTCCTTCGCCATGGTAATGCATGCATTCAATCCTTGATGGCATAACAATTCCTCAGTGATCACACTTTACATTTTTTTAAAGAAACCAGTCTAATGTTTTCTTACCCTATCTTAATCTTTTGTTTTTTCCCTTTTCTTTACCCAACACCATGCTCTTTATCGTGTTCATTCTCATTCCATACTCGTCACAAGTTGCTCTCAGATCCTTCAATTTCCCCCATTTAGCACGTTTTAATTTTGCATCAATAGTACCGTTCATTGGAAGATATTCCAACCTGTCTTTATATGACAAAACTTTGGCGTATAATAGAAATTATTAAACCAACCAGGTCGTATGGCATACAACTATGGAGGATATGCAAAAGAAAATAATATAAACAGCGGCGGCTCGTGAGTATTTAAAGTTATGTGCTACATCAACCCAAGACTAATTTTAGGAGGATAAAGATATTAGTAATACTACAACATGTACAGGGTTGTTCATACTCCATGACCCGTAATATGCTACATTTGTAATTTCGTCTCCTTCGTCACGTGTAGTGAAACGAAATTTTCAAAAATTTGTAAAAATGTGTAACCATATTGGAGCAAAATCATAACACGACAGTATTTTTTACTTATTACATATTTTAAATAAATAAAGTTAATTTTAAGAAAAAGTAACATATTATGGGAATACTGTATGCGGATCATACGGTAATTTTCTCAGAATTTTGAAAGTCTTCGAAATGCCGCATGTTATACGTTTGTTATGTTTTATAAACTTTAATTAAATCAAATAAACCACAAAAAGTGCGTAAACAGTAATCTTTTTATTAATTAGTCAAAAACATTTAAAAATGTATCCTGATGAGTCTGCCTACAGCTCGCTCTAACTGCGCTGTGCCTTTCCTAACCCATATTATTGTTGGATCTTAGACTAACAGGGGTGTGAAACGGTAATAATGCGCATGCGCATCTCTCATTCCACACAAGATTCTCGTGCTATGAAGAATGTACCCAAGATATACACGAGAGGGAGAGAGTTTTAAGTCGAAGCAGAAATTCACACTCTTAAAATACTATTATTTTAGTTTCTTAAAATTACATCATTTAAAAGGACAAGGCTTTGTTTTGATTAGGAGTAACATTTACAAATGAAAATTTAATTAATTTTCTGCCACCAGGCTTACGCCCAATTGTCAAATAAATACAAAATTACAGAATTTTTTTTATATACTTAAGGATTGACCAACACTTAGCTGAAGACGTAAAATCCAGATTTGGCTTCGCATCACATCTATCATAATTAAATAGACATTTGATAACAGAACTACTTCATAAAAAATACTGTTATCAGAATAAGAGTACTTAATCTCACACGAGAATAATTATCACAAAACTCGTTAATTATGGCAACTGTGAAGCAGTCTATTTGGTGTAAATTTTTTGACTATCTTATCAAAAACACGGGGTTTAGTGACCTTCTGATAAATACTTTAATAGCTTGTTTCGTGTGATTGCGATTAAATTTGGGTCCAGTCAAAAAAAAAGAAGCCCAATCAACGAATAAAAACGCAGATTCCAGAAGCGACGAAGTCCTCACATCTACTCTTAAAAATTATTGAATGGTAAAAAATATACAATTAATATTAATCAAAAGTTAGTTTCCAGATAGTAGGGACTTACGTCTCGCGTTTGTACGAGGCGAGACCGAAAATAAAAAAAGTATGGAGTCCGATGTCGTAACTGAAGGTTTATTATCCGTGTTGGTCTGTTTATTGCGACTAGGTTGCATAGGTTAGTGTTCGAATATAAACTTGTTTTTTTTAAAAAATCAACCCTAAGATTGCAGATATGATAAAACGAAAAATGACGTCACGTTTCTCGTAAAACACTACGCGACAGGAGATAAATCAGTTTACACTTATTGACTTGCAGGGAGAATTTCCTCGAGTGTTAAATACTTCATCCACATTTGCAAGCGAAAATCGCGATTTTCCGTATATGAACTCCTTTCTATTACTCTACTCTTTAATGGTACTATTTTTTCAGTTTAATTCTTCCTGAAATTCTGAAGGTTTAAATCATCATTAAATATAATAGCCCTGAGTAACGCTCTTCGTGAAACGATCGGTAATCAAGGAAACGCTCGGCTTCGTCAAAGAAACCACGTCAGTCCAATTTTCCATAAAAACTTAGTACTCTATAACCGTATCATATATTGAAGAAGACTACATAAATTACTTTTTGGGCCATCGAAAAAAAGATACATTAAACGCAGCAGCTTTACTTCAATTAGATTCTAAACGTATTTTAAATGGAGGATCCGGTAGATATAAAAATACACATGCGTAATGACCGACTGGCTAGGTTCAGATCGAAGCAATCCCTGAATCAGATTAGCGGATTTAATGGAGGAATTGTTAGAAAGAAGAAGACGCATGGTTAAGGCTTTCTTTTTTGGGGGGTAGGAGGGGAGGCAACTCCTCTTTGATAGCATAGGAAGGTAATTTAAAACGGGGTATGTGGAAGGTAGAGCAAGGTATCTAAGGGTTGGCTGGGGTCCCCCGGGCTATAGTTTAAGGATCCTACCCGGTGTTAAACCTTAAAGATATGCAGGGAAACCCCTTCGTAATGACGGGAGAAGAGTTTGCTGTGGGTTCGCAGCATTCCCTTCTCCGTGCCTTCACAAGATTTAGGAGGCAGCTGGCCGACTGACCCAGCGGACAACTTTTACCGTATGCCCAAGGTCTTCGACCCTAGTACATACACCTCCTAAAAGTAGATAGAGGTGCCTCGGCATGCGAGAACGTCGAAAAAAAAACAAAGGTGAGTCCCGCAATCAATCTGGGGAGAAAACTCCCACAGGCACGTATTTAAAGAGTTGATTAGTCAATTAACAAGTTAAATATATATCAGGTAATTTTTTTAAAAAGGGTGTTTTTACAATAAAACTATTTTTTTCAATTTACTTTTACAATGTTCCGACACATAAATAAAAAATGAATAAAAATTTATTGTCCCTGTAACCGCAAATACGTATTATAACCGTTTAAAGGTTTTAAAAAAAGGACAACGGACTCAATATTTAATGTTATAAATAAAAAGGGACCATGATTCTGGACAATTTGATGGTGTGTGTTATTGGTCATGTCATTCAAGAAAAAAATATTTTAAAATACTTGTCAATTATATTTTAAGATATACACGAATAACGCAGTCATTTTGGTCAGATTAAATTTTTAATTCAAATAAAATCTTTAAAAACGTAGTAAACACAGCATAATCTTTCGGTGGCTGCAATGTTACGCACATTAACGAAACGTTGTGCGACGTATATTTTTCGAAACATTTATTTTAATTAAAATTTAATTCTGAGTACAAGGTGAGATGGAGTGTAATTTGGGAAACAGTGGAATAACAAAGGCTGTTAGATTGGGGAGAGGATATTTTGAATGGAGTTAAGGAATTCTGCTACTTGGGTCGCGTAAAAGGGGAATTTACTTACGGGTAATACAAGTGTGAATATTAGGAAATCGTTGCTAAAAGTATTCGTATGGTGCGTGGCGTTATACGGGTGCGAAACGTGGACGATAGGAGTTGGGGGAAGGAAAAGAATAGAAGCCTTTGAAATGTGGTGCTATAGGAGAATGAGATGGGTGGATAGAATCACTAACTAGGATTTTCTAAACAGAATAGGGGAAAGGCGAACAATGTGGAGGACGTTGACTAAGAGAAGGGATAAATTAATAGGCTACGTTTTAAGACAAATTAGCATTAGAGGGAAGTGTGTAGGAAGAGGGAGGACAAGGACGGAATACGCTGAACAGATTAGGGAGGATATGGGTTCTGCTAATTATACGGAAATGTAAAGGCTTGCGCAAGATAGGTTATCGATTAGGGTTGCATCAGACCAGGACTGAATACCACAACAACAAACGTCAGATGAACTTAACTATCAGATTGTATGGATACAAACTCTGTCTCTTATCTGTATGTTTGAATATACTTGATATCTGTGGAAAGTTTCCGAAAGCTATGATCAAAGTCGAAATTAATGAATAATTTCGGAGATTTTATTAATTTTCAGCTGATAAAATCGAATAGCGTGAGGATATTAAGGTAAAATAATACGTCCCTTACCTTCCGTTAGAGTTTAAAATAGGATGTTGGAGGCGAGACGAGGCTGAGGCTCACTGAGTTGCACCAGCGGCTGTCAAACAGGTGTTGGTCCCAGAAATGGAAGACCTGAGCATCCCCGATGTCGTGATGCGCGCTTCCCGAACCCCAGAGGCGAGTGAACTGTCCTGTCGATCAACACGAACTGATATTCCAGCCAGCGAGTGAATGGATCAGCTACGTCATCGGCTTCTCATATCAGCGGACCCTTCGTCATTCACCACACACTAAACTTAATCTCAAGATTATTTTAGTACTAGTTTATATACCCGGCTAGTCTTTAATTCGACACTAATCTATTTGTTAACACTGGATCAAACCATCACATAGTTGTTAACATTTCTGAAAATTTACCTTTTCACGACAGATATAATCGAAATTGCACAAATGAACGCTCAAAATAAACCGTTTTATTTAGGAGGTTAGATGGAAGATATTTATAAATCGTAATTCAAACAATGAAAATTTCACACGAAATATTATTTCAAAAGCACTTAATTTTTTTAAAAAAAATTGAATTAATCGATAAATAATCCGTTTAGTATGCACGCAATTACAGTACACGGAATATATATATCAAAACTCAGCAATTCGAAATCGAAAATGTCAAAACAATGCCAAGCTACGACGCATGTATTGATAGGCTAGTGTCCTTTTATGTGGAAAATCCAAAAACAGAAAAGAAAATATTTGGTCGGGAAATTTAAAAAAAGTAATTTCTGGATCTCGACAGCAACGCCACCTACCGAGTCCAACTACAGCAAAGAGTCATCCGGGCGAGTCCATAAAATAAAATATCGAGAAAGAAGGCAGTCAGCAGTAATTAGAATTGAAGACCAAGAAAGGAGTAGGACAAGGATGCAGTCTGTCGCCCATGCTCTTTAACTTATATAGGTATAGAACAGGCGGTGAAGAAATTTTAAACGGAATATGCGAAAGAAATCATAATGCAAGGAGAATAAATAAAAACCCTACGCTCTGCCGACGATATTGTAGTATTAGGGGAGTCAGAAGAATATCATATGAGAATTAATGGAGGGAAAACCAAGGTAATGCAGTGTGGTATGGGAAACAGTGGAATAACAAAGACTCTTAGATTGAAAAGAGATATTTTGAAGAAAGTTAAGGAATTCTGCTACTTGGGAAGCGTAATAACTAGAGTAGCACATCACATATCTTTAAAATTTCTATTCAGTTTTTTCTGCTCTTTTGTTTGTTTGTTTCATGTATATAGCTGCTGGAGCAAGGACAGTTTCCTGGTCCAAGTAGTTAAAACTCCATTGCTTGTTCCTCAGTGTGTGCTTGTTTGTGTTTCCCAGTGTGTGTCCGTGTTGTGTTTATATTGACTTTTGTCTATATACACACTCTTTCACTAATTTATTTTAAGTTTATTTGTCTTTAATTATGTACTTTATTTTGTTCATTTTTAATTTTTAATGTATGACGTATCCTATTTCCTCAATCGAGGATTAATGGAAACAACAATAAATCTAAATCTAGGATATCACAGACAAGAAAGGCTTTCGCGAAGAAGAAGAATTTACTTACGGGTAATTTAAGTGTGAATATTAGGAAATCGTGCTAAATATGATGGTATGGAGCGTGGCGTTATATGGGTGCGAAACGTGGAGCTGCGGAAAGGAAAAGAATAGAAGTCTTTGAAATGTCGTGCTATAGGAGAATGAGATGGGCGGATAGAATCACTAAATAGGAATGTTCTAAATAGAATGGGGGAAGAGCGATCAACATGGAGAACTTTGACCAAGAGAAGGGATAAATTAATGGGCCACGTTTGGAGACATGAGCGTCTTGTAAAATTAGTATTGAGGGAAGTGTGAGGGGTAAGAACAGAAGAGGGAGGCCAAGGATGGAATACGCTAAACAGATTAGGGAGGATGTGGGATATAGTAGTTATGCGGACATAAAAAGGCTTGCGCAAGATCATGGAGGGTTGCAGACGAGTCTTATTTAGACGAATGCTCGGAAGGATCCTTCAAACAACTTCGGGATCCTAGTTAAATCCCTTGGCATACTTTTAGAGGAGGATTGTCACATTTTATTATCATAGTGTAACGGAATCTGAATTTGGTTCCATATGTTGAGAAACACTGAATATTGACTCTGAGGTTAAAGAACAGAATATGTAAGCAAAGTAATGAAGACGTTTGGGGACGTCATGAAAGACCAAGAGAGGCCAAGAAGAACGTTCATGTAAATTATTAGTGGATTTTTGAAAAAGTGCTGCGTGTGATTGTAAATAACACGTCAGTATGTTCACACGACTGAACAAAATGAAACTGTCGATATGTGCCATAGAATCGTTTAATGTTTTCCCCCACTACGGCAACATTCTTTACTGAAGTAAAATTAATCTTTTAGATGAATTTCCTAAGGGTTCTCGGACGTGCCTTAATTTAACCCTGAAGGGAAATTACTTTTTACGCGCTCTTTGCCTCACAAAATATTCCACACGTTCAAGGCCCTCGATGGCAGAGTTACGTCAAGATGAGTTCAAGGTTCACCTACCTTCGGACCCGCACATAAATTAAATATGAGGACTTGCAAATCTTAGAAAGTTTATTCTACTTCAGCAACTCGTGTCTTTGTGGCTGCTCTTATGTTCGCACGTGTACAATGACACTTCAGCATAATTTTAATCTTTGAAATTCAGCTCAGAGTTGGAATAAAACCAATTGTAAAATTGAGCGAATATGCGCGATTTCGTGAGTGCAATTTGTAGATTCTTGTCTGGCAATAAAACGTTTTAAACAATTCAAAAAATTAATTTTTAAATAGGCGTAACTTCTAATGATTAAGGAAGGATGCTCTTTAACTTATGTATAAAACAGGGGATGAAGAAAGTTGAAAAGGAATCAACATGAGGATTAATAGAGGTAAAACCAAAAAACTGGAGTGTAATATGGGAACCAGTGGAATAACAAAGGCTGTTTGTTAGATTTGAAAGGGACATTTTAAAGGAAGTTAAGGAATCTGCTACTTGGGCAGAAAATAACTAGACTAGGATAGCACAGAGCTATTAACTTACGGCTAATATAACCGTCAAAGAAACCTTGGGCAAGAGCTGTCCGCTGATCCCATTGGATCAGTCGGCCAACTGCCTCCTGAAACTGGTGGAGACATGGAGAAGGGAATGCTGCGACCCCACAGCAAACTCGTCTCCCGTCATTCGGAAGGGCGTGAGAATAGTACCCAATGCCCGACCTATCTGATGCAGGTTTTCTAGGGTTTTCCCTGCATCTCTTTAGGTGAAACACCGGGTAGGATCCTTAAACCACAGCCCGGGGGTCCTAGTCAACCCTTGGCTACCTTGCTCTACCTTCCGCATCCCCCCTTTTCAATTCCCTTCCTATGCACCCTCATGTAGCCTGTTAACCCCCCCCCCAAAACTCAGTAGCTGTCCCCCCTATAAAACCTATATAGCCTGTTACCCCCAAAAATCATGTAGCCTGTTACCCCCCCCAAAAAAACTCATGTACCCCCCTAAAAACCTCATATAGCCTGTTACCCAAAAAACCATGTGCTGTTACCCCCCCCCCCCAAAAAAAAGAACTAATGAGTTCGAAGGTTCTGTTGCAGTGAAGTGAAAAGAACAGTTTGAAGTAATGACAGAAAGGAAAGGTTTACCAGTGTCGTGAGTGGACTCACCGCTGTTGTTGCTGTTGCCGTTGCTGTTGTTGCTGCTGCTGCTGCTGCTGCCTCAGCTGCACTGACAGACGTCGACCTTCAGCTGCTGCCTTAAATGAAGGCAGGCGAAGTCTCGGCCTCATCCCTCGCTCGACTTCTCAACTTGACGAAGCACTTTGGACCTGATTCGACGTCAAACACGATCCGGGCGGAAATGAAAATATTTGTTACACCCCTAGTCAACCCTTGACTACCTTGCTCTACCTTCCGCAGGACCACCCTCATGTAGCCTGTGAACCAATAAAAAAAACCTGCATATCTCATGAACGGTAAATACTATTTACATCAAACCTTTTACAAATTTCTTGTTTCATTTTTAATCTTTCTAATCTTAAAATTCCGTTTGAAGTACACATTTTGTATTCATCTTCTTTCCTTCCAATCTATTATTTTTTTCCATTCCACCCTACCAAATGCCTCTTCCGAATCCAAAAAGACAGCATGTAATCCTCTTGGATTCATAACAGCCCTTTATATAACTTCATCAGAAAAAAAAACATCTCACGGAATTAAAATTCATTTCCGTTTCAGAGAACTTTTAATGACAAGTTCTAGGAATAACCCGGTGCCGAAGCCCTCGACCTCTGTAACTGTGTCAACAAGCTGAAATACGACATACAAAAACTTAATAACAGATCTTGTGAACCTGTGATGGCGCAACTGGGCAAATTATAAGCAGATATTTTGAAGGTCGCAATGTCCTGCACTACATATCGCGGCCACAACTTTCGCGCAGCATCATTTGAATACTTTTGATGGGAAGCAAGTGTTAAAAGGGAAATTAATTTAACGTATTTTATGATCCAAATATCAAAAATTTATGGAACATTTACAAAATTATTGCGAGGTTCGATAAAAAAAACATTAGAAAATAAAATTAATTTTTCCCGTTAGACTTAGTGCACCAATGTTCATCTCCACCAAAAGACTCCTTTACCTCTCCCTAATCCGCCCCATGTGGTCACATTCATGCTCCATTTGGGGATCCACTGCAAAATCCAATTCAAATAAAATCCAAACCAAACAAAACAGAATCCTTAGAATCATTTCCAACTCCCCCTGGTACCTTCGAAACTCTGTAATCCACAATGACATCCAAATTCCACTCATCTCCACCACAATAAAATCATGTATCTCCTCCTCAATCAAAAGCTCCATCAATCACTCCAATGACACCATAGCACAGCAATCCACACAACCGCAGACTCGAAAGAAAATTACCTATAGACTACATCCTTCCACTCTCACACTCCGCCATAGCATAGCAATAATTTCTCACCTCATTCTCCGTTCTTCAACCAACTATTCCTTAACTTATCCTCATCTGATCCCCCTCCTATCTTAAACTCTAATAATACTCACCGTAAAACACTAGTCAATCAAATATTATAAACTGCAATAACTTGTTACGTCCACAACTCTGTCGTTTCTCTCGCCTTTAAACTTTTAGTGAATGGATTATTCAATTTATACAAGCATTCATGTCAATTATTTATTCTGCGAATAAATAGTGTTTATAAGATGTCAGATAAACTGTAATATCTTCGGATAAAAGTTTGCAATAAAAAAACATTTAGTGATTAAGTGTTTTCTGAAGATGCAATATGCGCATTGAAACTGGACAAAAATTAATATATTCTTCTTAATAAAAAACAGTATCGAACGCCGTGCCTCGGTGCATAATTTAATTGACAGAGATGGCGAATAAGTAGCGAGTGACCTAGACAGCACTCGTGACCCGAATTTTGCAATGCACAACCAGAACAGACTGGGCTGCCATCCATCATAAATCCCATACTATATATATAATTTTTTTTATGTTTGTAAACCTACAAGAGAACTTATTCCACAACTTGCTGAGTGCGCGTAGTTACCCCGGTACAGTATTTAATTCGACACTAATCCCTTGGTCCACATTTTTTTTTAACAGGCACGATGACTCACTTTCATAAATTGAGTATAAATTCGCCTGGTGTTTTAAATAAACACGCTACTTTAAAAGAGTCTAAAACATCTCGGTCCATTAAGAGCAATGGTGGGCCAACCCCCGGCCCACGGGCCACATCCGGCCCATCAATAAATTTCTCTGTTGCATATTAATACGACCAGCCGTTTCGCACCGACGACACGTTTCCAAAAGTGAATGTCCAAGTCGATTAATTTTATTTGTAAAATGAAGTCGCCCCTCTGCGGCAGTACGAATTGTTGATTATCGATATTAATTTGGAAAGATAACAACGCGCAACAAAATCACTTTCACAAATATTGAACTTTTTGTAAAATAAAGGAAATCCCAACTTTCTGATTACTTAAGAGTTTTAACACTATTATTTTATTACATGTAATACTAACACTATGTATATCTGTAACTTGTTTTTAAATAAATACTACTTCAAGGAATTTTGTTAAATGTTGTTAAGACTGATTTTTAATTTTATTATGATGATAATATTTCCTTATTTTTATCAGTCACGAACATAAACCAGAACCATATTTTAATTTTAATTTCGAAAATTTCTTTGTAAGAAGCTTCCGGCACTGTCATATTCATCTACAAAATAAAATACAATTTGTTTTGAAACATTACAAAAATCATTGTGAAAAAACCAAATTGTTTATGTACAATTTTAAACAAATTACATATAAAATATAGTTTTTGTAATGTTTCTGAATTCTTCCCAGTTAGATCTATTTCCGTATATGAGTAAATTGGGAATATTATGTAATGACCGGTTCTTCAGAAAAAGATTTACTTTGGAAATCCATATATACAATATTCAAGTGGCTGAATTCATTCATGATAAATTATGTAAACTAAGGCTGTCCACTCAAGAAGAAGTATCGAAAAGTTCTACATTGGAACAGTATGTCAGGAGACAAATTTTCTATTTCTACTAGCTTTGAACACTAATTGCGAAGATACTAATTAGAATGTCCTTCTTGCAGCGTTCTACTTCCATGCATGAGGTAAGTATTAAACTCTTTTACACGATAAAAAGCTATTTCCGTTAATGATGATCATTTCCTCTAGTAATAAATTTGAGGCGAATTATTTGAATTCTCGTTACGATTACTAAGTTCTGTTATAAGAACATTATTGAGAACTCAACATTTTTGTAAATAATTAATTACCAGAGAAACTTAGAAGATAAAAGTAAATACCATATAAATTTTCCACATACTTCGTTTCTTTCTTCACGTGTAATAGTTGAGATTAGTTTCAGTTTTTTTTATTTAAAATTACCGTGGCTCAATCTATGTGACGTAAACAAATGCAACGGTATTAATGTAAAGACAAAGAAGTTAGCTTCGTAAATAAAAATTATACTTATCAGTTGTTAAATGACGAAAAGTGTATAGATGTTGACTCCAGCCGGATACTATTCAAGGTTTATAATACAATTATTAGTTGGCATGTAAGTTAGAAAAATAAAGAATAGTTATACCATACAACTTCCTCCCTTTCCCAAGCAAGACATGCTTTTCAAAATAAATTAGGAAAAATCATTTCTTATATATTAATTTCTATATGAATATGTTCCTTTTATTTCTCAGATTTACTATTTCAAATATTAGTAATATAGCACAGAATTTTTCTTAACTTAAGCGATTTTTTAAAATAAAGATCAGGAAAGGGGAGTGACATATTAGGGGTGGAGTTCAGAAGGTTGATTTAGACTCGTCTTGTTCCAAATTATCAGGAGAAATAAATAATACAGCCAAATTTAGGAGCAAAAAATTTACTTAATATTTAGTTCATATAATTACGACGTCTCGTCCACCTTGTAGAGAAAAACATATATACTTAATGTCTGATAATTGATTTTTGAATGATTTTATGCTTGTCCTGATAATCTGCATCAAATTTTTTTTTCAACATTTGAATTTAGGAGAAATGTTAAAATTATTAAGGCAATGGAGTTGAAAGAACATCGAACTATGTATTCAATATTAATTATATAGACTTATATATAATTGAAATTCTGCGCAAACATTCATAAATATGAACAAAAAATAATTTTTAGAATTAAAGTATGCAGTTTTGTTACTCCTGTATCTTGCAACACACTGTACCTGTTGAAAGCAATAAAATTTGCAGAAACGTTGTTGTGAGGTATTTACGTTTATCACCCGACGATTTTGTCTGATTATTTGCTACTTAATCATTTAATTGTTAATTTTAGAATAAATAAAAAGACGGCGAATAAGTCAGCATGTATTATTATTCCTATTTAATTAATATAAGTACGACGTTTCGTCTCCCTCTTGAGTTTAATCAGGCACAGTACAAACATAACTTTACAATACATTAAATATGGGTTATATGTTACAATTATATACATATATAAACTTCAAAACTTACAAATTTAGCAATTCATGTCCTTCACTCCTTGACTCATGTTTCGAACCAGGTTTTTATATAGAAACAATTATAACATGTTGTCCATATTTAATCTATTGTAATGTTATGTTTGTACTATGCCTGATTAAATCTCGAAAGGGAGACGAAACGTCGTATTTATATTAGCTAAATAGCCATAAAATTATATGCTGTGTAATACTGCCTTAAATATAGAACCATGTCATCAATTAATGCCCCAAATACCACCAACATAGACTAAAATACGAACAGGGCAAAAATTACAAATCCATCTTGGGCTCCCATGAATATCAGAAAGACATTATTAAGTTTTGTAAGGATGGTAAGATTTTTAATTTAATTTATATGTATTTATTTTAAAAATATATAAAAATCAAATGCTATGAAGACAAATAATTAATTTGTGGTTAAAAAACAGAAAAATAGACATTACCAGTGTCTTATTTTGGAAATAATATGTGAAGAAATAATTGTAAAATAATATATAAATAATTGTCACTGTGGTCGCTAATAAGCAGGCTAACGATGCGAACTTCATTATTAAAAAGAAAAAAATAATTACATGCTGTCTTTTTTTTGTAAACTTAAAGTCAGAAAACTATGTTTGAATTGTTAATTTTAAACTGGTACAGATGCTTTTATGTTCTGAATTATTTTGACGTTCATTGTACTCGAGTAGATGTTCCCGTATGCTTCCTCAGGCGTCGCGTTGCAGAAGATGAGAAATGATCTGAAAAGGCTAGAAACGTACATAGTTAAAGAACTAAAAGCAATTTACCTTCATTTTGTGGGCAAAATAGATTTATTTGGTCTGGCAACTCCAAATAATTTCGAGGTTATTATTAGACGACCAGTAACTTGGTGGCAGCCCATCTTTCCTACCTACTTCTGTCTCTTCTTGTTCCCTGGTTCGTTGATTAACGTCCTCCATTTTACGAGTGAGATACCAACGTAACAGTTTGCCTTTGAGAGAAGTTCTCAGTGCCTGAGTGACCTCGATGCGTGATCATCACCATTTGAACTCTGGCTCCGCAATGATCAGCCATTTCCAGGTCTCGGACTTACGTCGCATTAGCCACAGGGCAATATGATCGCTTATATTTTCATCAAACCTTTTTTATTATTTTTTTCTTCTTCACGGCGGCTGATTAATTTCGATTTAAAAGAGCTTTGATATGATTTTATCCTCTGGTGCATAAAGTGACGCGTCACGATAGTCCAGTTACGGTAAATTCTTTGGTCGCAGAATACACGATGGTTGTTAGTATACGGTTACAGATGGTCAGGTTTTAAGGGGAAATATGAATATAATAAATTGCGGTTAATGTTTCTGGATCTGACTTTACGTCGACCAGAGATATCAACCAATTAAATAAAGTAACAGACAAAATAAATACCACACAACGTTTTTGCAACCCTTCGTCTGATGCAACCATCCATGCATCTTGCGCAAGCCTTTTCATTTCCTCGTAACTATCACAGCCCACATCCTTGGCCTCCCTCTTCTGTTCTTACCCCACACTCTTCCCTCTAACGCTAATTTTACAAGACTCTCATGTCTCAAAATGTGGCCTATTAATCTGTCCCATTTCTTGGTCGACGTCCTCCATATTGTTCGCTCTTCCCCTATTCTGTTTAGAACTTCCTCTTCTATTCACCCATCTCATTCTCCTATAGCACCACATTTCAAAGGCTTCTATTCTTTTCATTTCCCAAACTCCTATCGTCCACGTTTCGCTCCATACGAACATTTTTAGAACGATTTCCTAATATTCACATTTATATTACTCGGAAGTAAATTCATCTTTTTCGCGAAAGTCTTCCTTGCCTGTGCTATCCTACTCTTTATGACTACTATAGTACTATCATCTCTAGTTATTACGCTTCCCTAATAGCAGAATTCCTTAACTTCCGTCAAAATATCCCTTCACAATCTAATACCCTTTGTTATTCCACTGTTTCCCATACTACACTCCACTACCTCTATTAATCCTCTTTCTCAAGGACTCCGTTCATGCCATTTATTATGGTTTCCAAGTCTTATTCTGATTCCCCTAATACTACAATATCTTCGGAAAAGCGTAAGGTTTTTATTTATTCTCCTTGCAGTATGATTTCTTTCGCATATTCCGTTTTAACTTTCTTCGCCGCCTGTTCTATACCGATATAACTTAAACAGCGTGGGCGACAGACTGCATCCTTGTCCTACTCCTATCTTTTCTTGAATTTCTATTCTAACCACTGTTGCCCGTCTTCTGTAGAGGTTATGTATAATCCTCCTTTCTCGGCAACAGCAACAAAAACGTTCCCACAGCCATAAATATTAGTATCTATGATTGACGTGTTAATTGCGCGGTGTAGCGTTTGATATGCAATTTTTTTTCCCTTCGTAGTCAATTTAACAAACATGCATTCGAGTGTTTACGGCAGATAATGTTAATCGGAGCCTATCAGTCATCGTGCTGCATAATACAACACACGTCCAATTTTTTTTAAAATTACTTTTAAAGAAACCTTCACGGCACAGGATAAAGAAAGTGATTGGGTTCACACCCTGGAATATTTTATAAGTGAAAGTTGTGGGTCATGTTTTCCATTCTTCGAGTCGGGGAACTCGCAGTAATTGTCCCCATTAAAAATTCACTGAATTACAATTAATTGATAAACAATTCAGTACCTGCGTACAACCAGACAATGCCGCAAAACGTTGAAGCACATTCACTGTCATTAGTATATAATGAAATCAAAGGTTTCATTTTCATCATGATCATCATCACAGACTCTACAGCCTTGACCTCCTTCAAAATCTCCTATCATTCCTTCCTGTTTACTGCGACATTCCGCCAAGTCATCACCCCTAAGGTCTTTATATCCTGCGTCACTCCATCCTCCCACCTCAATTATATTACATTTATTTAACAGCAATCTCTTAGTTTATATCTGGAGGTCTGTACGGTCTACAAATCTCCGATTTATTTTTCTTCTCACGCCTGGGAGCAGATCGAAATTTGCGCTAAATACTAATGCACTCACTCTTTGTGTACGAGTCGCAGACAAAGCAGTACAATGCCGTCCAAAGGAGAAAGGCAGATATTTACATAAATCCCTTATCTCTTTGAAATTTGTTGTAATAAATTAATTCTAATACATTTATCCGTGAAATATTTTCAAAGGTCAAAATTTTTTACTTACTGCCTTTCTACTTTGGACTGTAAGAGTACGGCGAGGGTGAGGAGCGTTTTTGATACTAAAAACGAAGACGTTTTCATCACAAGCGGCATTTTCAATCATGGCGACGATGTTATGAAAAGTGTGTAAGGCTGTACGGAAATTACACGAAAACAATGACACAGGTTTCACTTTTTAAGTGGAAAAATGTTGTGGTATTCAGTTTAAACAAGGATGGGTGGTAAAAAAAAGTAATGATGGACATCAATCACTGAAGAGTCTTCTAGAAGTTGGCTCCATTATTAACAAAACAGTCTGGAATTTAACAAAAAATTAAACAAAGCTAGGAATAAGGTAATCCAGGAATGTATGAAATGTTAGTTATCGGAATTGAATACTTAATTGGTTCCACTCTTCATTGTGCCAAAACAAAATTTCCAAAAAGCATCCTTAGATTGTTGTTGTTGTGATATTCAGTCCTAAACCTTGTCTGATTCAACCCTCCTGTGCAAGCCTTTTCATTTCCTCATAAGTAGCACATTCGACATCTCTCTTAGCGTATTACATCCTTGAACTCCCTCTTCTGTTCACTTCCCTCTAATACTAATTTTACAAGACCCTCATGTCTTAAAATGTGACCTATTAATCTATCCCATCTCTTGGTTTACGTCCTCCATATTTTTCGCTCTTCCCTTATTCTATTTAAAATTTCCTCGTTAGTCATTTTATCCACCCATCTCATTCTCCTACAGCACCACATTTCAAGGTTTCATTCTTTTCATTTCTGCAACTTCTACCGTCCATGTTTCGCACCCATATAACGCCACACTCCTTATGAACATTTTTACCAAAAATAAGACCTTATACAATCTGAACACTACTCGTACAGAAGCTGTTATACTGTGACTCCCAAAAGCGAAGAAATTAATTGGAAATGATCAATGCACTACCCAGCCAAGCTAAATTAATCAATTTTACATTACTTTTTAACAAATTTTGGAGTATTTTAGTGCCTTTTTTTAAAAAAAAAATAACACTAACAACATTACTATAGATGTAAATAATTTTTAAAAATATATAAAAAATAAAATGTTAATCTATAATTCTCACATTAAATGTACATTTTCATAATGCATAACAGAGGTAGCAGTAACATGTAATAACATAAACTTAGTGAAATATATGTATTTAGTTTATTAATCATCACAGTCCATATTTGTAGTATAACATGTGGATTGCATATATACAGACATACATGTCCTATGTAACTTTTTCTATGAAAAATATGACAAGGGAGGCATTACAAAATTAAATTAAATTATAAAAGTGTTGTCAAATAAATATATATATAACTGAATTTAACATTTGGGTTAATATTAATTCCACAATCAAGTTTTACAACTGGAAAATGCCAAAACATGTGCAAACAAATGGAGAAAAATTAATCAACTTGACTTATAACGGTACAATTGTACTGTAATGAATATGTAGTGCACAGTTGAGGCAGGCTGTTGAATAAACAAAAGTTAAGCATATGAGGAAATTGTGGGAAAGTCAAGAACAATAGATATGCAACAAATGTTTTTGGCATGACTAGCATTATTTCTGACATTTTAGGAAAATTCAACTATAAATAATTTTTTTTAAAAACATTAAATCTATAAAGTATCTAAGTAGTTTCATTATGTTACTAATGAAATTTACATATTACTAAGTAAAACATAAGACTAACAAAGCATATAATGCTCAACTTATTCTTTACATCTGGCATTTTCCATGTTAAATGGCTGCTAAAATTTTAGCATACCAGCAGGTTCTTACAATTTGTGCTCAGTATACAAATTTTCCCCATTCATCATTAAAATATATATACTTACATCAGTTAAATGGGCTAGACTTGATTTCTCTAAAATTAGTTATTCAAAACTAGACTATGTTGTTCTTTAACCACATTTAATACAGTTTTCTTAAATTACTCAATGTGCAATTATATACCTATGTACAGAATTTGTCAGTTCCTATAACAAATTATAATTACTTTCAATTAAAATTACACACACATTTTCTTTCACGTAATTAATTCCAATAAAGCAAGTCGTTTTCATGACTGACAAAAACTTTCTATCTCCATTAAAAACAGAAATCTAATACGCTACACTTATACACACTATCATCAAATCAACAATTAAGTTCAAATTTTAAATAAATTTGGATAGTTGTAAAATTCTACACATTTGAATAAAATAACATTAAATGTTTTAGTGTTGACTATCAATTTATCACTAATGCAGTTTAAACTGTTACTAAATATTAAGTAAATTGCCATTTAATCTCTGTAATAATTTGCCTTGAAAGACAGAGAAAATTTACTTATTAATATTTTATCAAACTTCATAGAAAAATACATAACAATAAAAATATTGCCATTCCATTTAACTTGGCAAAATTGAAATGTAACTCATCTTAAACAATGACTTAGAAATACAAAATTTAGATAAAAGATTAAATATTT
The DNA here is from genome assembly GCA_034510155.1 of Eucriotettix oculatus. NCBI lineage: Eukaryota > Metazoa > Arthropoda > Insecta > Orthoptera > Tetrigidae > Eucriotettix > Eucriotettix oculatus. The sequence goes on from CM067378.1 coordinate 103,985,185, forward strand.
CATCATATGTATGGTTGATTGTATCACAATGATTTAATAACCAAGTAAAGCAGTAACATACATTAAATTGTAATGTAATTTAATAATACACAGTTTGTAAAATCATTTAAATGAAACAATGCTACAATTAATCAATTATTCATATGACATATGCATGAAAAATAAATGCAATTTATGGTAATATAAACTGGAACATCTAATGGAGTGCATGTGAACATTAAATTCAGGATGGAAAAGGAGAAGGATCGGACTCTCCCCTCTCTTGACATGTTTATCTGGAGGTAGAGTACTACAAGTCCCTTTACACTTGTAAGTCTACTTGGGTTTTAATAGCTAGAGAAGAAATGCATTCAGGAAGAATGTGAGAGGGTAAAATCAACGCTAAGCCCTTAGATGTTTAACACACCCAAGAACCCTTCGTTCACGAAGGAGGTTTCGTCGCAAAGCTTCTGAATGTCGACGCCTATTGACATTTCTCAGTTTTGACAAGTGGAGTGACCTTTTTATGCTTTATTCATTCAGAACAAGAATATGGCCAAGAAACCAGAGCACATGGCATTCCACATTCCTGAGACAGTCCTCCACACTAAATTCAGGCCCAAGAAGAGGGAAGAGTATAACATAAAGAATATTCAGGTTTATCGTACTCATATCTCAAGAAAATTATTTAACTGTTGATAAAGGTATATACTCCATACTGCAATACAGGTTTGAAAAAAAAATAACTAAAACACAACAAGAACACATGAATTGAACACAGTATCAGAAAACAAGTGAATGTATTCTTACATTAAAAATTGATAATAAAAATGTATATAAATTATATTCAACCAATTAATTAAATATATTAATAAAAGTAGTAATGAAATTTTAGAGTTAAAATAATCGAGATTTAATGATCCTAGAAATAACAGCATAGGAACAACACTCATTGACAAGGTACAAATTCATGAATACATGAGTACTTCTTAAATAGTCACAAGGAATTCAATAACTGGATTTTTTAAATGTAATTTATGTAGTCAAATGAAGATGTGATATCTCTTTTTACAATGACTTGCTTGGCAATGAAAGTTACTGTTGCCAAAAATAAAATCACGCTCAATAAGAGGGTGAACAAGTTTAGAATATATTATAAAGTTTGTCACTAAGTTCCAGCTACATAATGTATAACCAGCAATTTTTCTTGTTCCTTTACTTGGGCTAAATTTTGTTTATCAAATCTTTCCAATCATTTAACAGTACTTGTATAAAATTTATTACAGTGAAAATGTTTCCGAATTCAATTAATTAAGATCATTATTCTCTTTTCTGTAATCAAATAAGAATTTGAGAACACTACATCACATAAAAGATGAATAATGGAACTGAGAAATTATAATTTTTAATGTTATCAGTTATTGAATTATTTGTGATGATAAATATCAGAATTTTTAGATGGTTTTAATTGAAAAATAAAACCTACTAAGTGGATAAGCAAACAGTTTCAATACAACAAAGAGCTTTGTTAAAACAATTTTTGTCACTATTACTAGATTGGAAATAACTATTCCACGGCTATAATGAAGATGTAAATCGTCATTAGCATATGGTATGATATTGACATCCAATATAATAAAAAGCATGAACAACTGTAATATAATACTCAACTTTAAAATTAAAATTTTATGTAAATATTTCTGAGGAAACACTTTAAACCCAGGGTGTTTCTGCATAATATATAAGCATATGATTTTACTGCAATATACACAGAAGCAGCATTTACATATGAGTAATAAAAATTATTAACTTTACGTTGCACATTTCACGTACACGACATTCCAAAACTGTGTTCAAGTTGACATTGTACAACCATAAATGAGCAGAGTAAAAATACATAGAAATTAATGTACACTGAAATCTATGAATGTCTGGTATGCTATTTGCTAAATATTATTGCAAGAGAGCTTTATACTAAATATTTATCTCTTGAAAAACAATAGTCACTATAAAAATATGGAACAGAAGGCTTTAAATATCAAGGGGAATCGAGTGACGAGGAACGTCGCAATGTATGGAAACACATTTTGCACACAGGTACGGCACGTTGTGTCAGATGTCCGGGAAGGGCTGTGTGTTTATCAATGCAGCGGGTACAGAAAACATCTCCACATTTCCAGCAATGAAACTGAAATAATAACAACAACATAGTTTTCTGACTTTAAAATTTACAATAAATAAAAAGGCAGCCGATAAGTCAAAATTTTCAGGATAGACAAGTTCGCAGTAAAATATTATTTAAGAATCCTAAAACTATAAAAAAGATTACAGACTAAATTTTATTGTTCTGAGATCCTACAAAGTACCAATACAACAGGGTAAGTACAATAAACAGTCCATTTCATAGAAATATTTAACCTTACTATAGAATTTTGTAGTAATTTGAATAGGTGATTTTTTAATAGGCATAATGCACTATGAAGCTAATATATTTGACAATAATTATTATAATTTCCTTGAGCTCAACAAGTATAACTGAGGTGCATAATTCTCTATAATAAAATTAATTAAATGTACTTTACTCTTATTAAACAAATTTATTGTCAAATGAAAACAAAAATTTTCGATAAAATATTTTATTAATAATTATTAATTAAAAAGGTTGATCTATTTATAACATAGTCTTCCAAGAAACTAAGAAAGAATAACTCTCATACCTTTCTGCTAAAATGATCAAATGGGGTAGAACACACACATTCTCGAATATTTCGCAGTGTCTTCCACTCTAGAGCAACAGAACTCAATTCAGTTGCAAGTTGGTCTACACTCATATTATCAGCCGCCGATTTTGAGACGTTTTTCACTACACCATCTGTGAATGAAAGAATGTAAGTAATTCCAAATTACATAAAAGTAAAAGTGGTTATTAATCTTAGTGATTTCTTCTATGCAAATTTGAATTGTATTAATGAAAATGAAGTAGTTTAGTAAAACACTAGCCGAGAGCCTGTCCTTCACAGCTAGCATTAGGGTTAGTTTTTGGCACAAAAAATGGTCTAAAATGTATGCTATTCACAGGATAGGCCTTAGCACTGTTTTCACGCTGACAAATTTTCATTAAAACATAAAAATAGTAAAGTTTTTGATAAGACTGTGAATTGATAACTTAAATAAAAATCAACTTTTACTAAACAGTCCTTGATATTTTATTTGCAAAACATAGCATACATACTGTTTACTATGTTTGGCAAATAAAAAATTTAGAACTGATTAATAAAGGTTGATTTTTATTTATGAAAAATTTTCATACCAATATTTGCAGATATCTTTTCTGATTCATTTTTATTTGATTCTTCATCTGCATGGTTTTCGTATAAATACTTGTTATCCATAACTTGACCTTCTGACATTTTCATATGTTTTTCCTTGAATTCGCCCATCACCTCTTTTAGTGAATTTATTCTCTGGAAGGGAGAATTATGGTTATTTATTTCATGTGTAAAAAACACTGGAATGTATAATTAAAAGAAAAAGATATATTTTAATTGGTAAACATAGAACATTTGATCTTAAAAGTTCTAATTTAAAGGTTGTGAACACTAATGAAAATAAGCATGATAAAGCTAATAATGAAAAATGATAGATCACTGTCATTACCAGTGAAATTACACTAACCTTTGTCAATAAGCGTATGTGGTCATCCAAAGAAGCACTATGGTCACAAGTAGCAAGCAGTAGGTCACCCAAAGGTTCTCTGGGGTGAACCCCACTTTCGAAACAGCAGTACATGCCTCGCCAAAACTTGATGCTCTGAGGCATGACATTTGGAACCAAGAGACCGGGCGTATCTTCAGGAGAATAGAGAGGGTTTATGTATTCATTCATGTGGTTTGCCATATAACCCCACAGGGAATACGTACGTTCACTCAACCTATAAACATACAAGGTCCTTTATTAAAAATACAGAAGCACAAATCTTCAAATCACACATAAACTGCAATAATCATGTAAAAATGGAAATTAAAGCACAGTTTTAATTTAATAAGAGACAACAATGTGATAAATTTCGTAAAATTTTGATGTAGAGAGATTTGGTTACGGAGAACCACACTCAATTATAACAATTGTAACCCTTGAAAATGGCATACAAGAATACAGTAATCTGCAAAAAATTATCTACATGATCACAATATGATTGAAGTTAGATGAAAAGTTTGAGACTGAAAAGGAGATGGGATATAATTCAGGAATATAATTCAAAACCCTTGTAACTTACGTCATATATTGACAACAATAGATGAATAATTACAACAGAAATACAAATATATTTGCACACAACAGTTACAACACCGAATCACAGAATAGTAAAATAACATTAAATTCCGATACTTGATGAACATAAAATACTTGTACCTGAGATCTATTCTATCTTTCTCGCAATTACCAATAAAGGTGCCAAACTGGCAAGAATGGACATGCTCATGTAATGTAAGCAAAAACCGTTCATTAAATTGGAATGTCGTAGGAAACTGTTGCATGAGTTGCCACACACAATCTATCAATTGTGTGAACACAGGTGATACCTCCTTAGGATCTCCTGCCAGGTAACCACAGCGTTCACTAAATTTATGCCCAAATGCCAACCAATCCTTTTCTATGAGAGCCTGAAATATAAATAAAGTAATATGTATATTATATTTTTTACAAAGTATTCCTTATTTACAACTGTATTACAGAAAATGTAGGAATAAAATATACTGTAGTAAAAATCTGTCTCAGTGTTACTTACATGTATCTTGTAATTAAAAATTAGAATTTTTTTTATTAATTTTCATTAAATACTTAGATGACTCAAAATTTATACATAATACATCAACATTATTACTTTAATTTGCTGTATTAAACTTCAGGTAAAATTTGCAACAGATGTGCAACAGTAATTACAGACATTTATAAAAAAAAATTCCAGATATATGAAGAAATGGATTATTATTATTATAAAACGAGTACAAAATGTATCAACTACAAAATACCTGAAACCCCTGAATAGTGCGGTAATATGGATCCAAAAATAGTCCGGCAACTGAGCACACTTGAGCTGTCCTGTCCCACCCATCAGAACAGTGGACTACCACACTAACACCTTCCTCTACTGCTTGAGCAATAAACCATGAAGCTTCCAGTATGGACCTTATGTGTCTTAGCCATCCACTAGATTCAATTCCTCCTAGAAAACTGCTCATTGATGGTGCTTTGAGTTCACATGCTGCAAATAAAATGGGAAAATTAATTTAACTGTTGAAAAGAGGATGAAGACAGTATAAGCAGGGCCAGATTTATGTATAAGCTACACAAGCTGTAGCTTAGGGGTCCCCATCTTGATACACACAAGATTTTTTATTTTACAATTAATATACTTTGGTATTCAAAAATCATATTGGTCACAGACATAAAATATCAAAACTTATAAAGGGTCTCATATTTCAAAAACTAAGTCTAAATCTGGCCCTGACAAGATGATTAATAAATACACTGTAACACATGTTAAGGATAAAACAGAAAATTGGGTGAACAATGAATTGGAGAACAATGCATTTAGAGGAAAATATAATGATATGAAGAAAGAAAGTGGAAGGCACATGGAATGAGTTTGAGTATAATAAATTATTAATAACACATTTTTTCAATAAATTGGCATTAATAACATACTACATATTTAAAACATTTTAACTTACTTTCAATTAATTTACTAAGACTGCTCCTCATAACATGAATATTGTCAATCCCTAAGAAGTGGAATTTTATATTTTCATAATTGTTTTCATTTTCATAACCTTTCCCAGCTGCTCGATTTGCCATGGCATTAATCTGCAAAACATTATGAGAAATCTGTTATAACAAAGACATTAACAGAAAATAAAGATAATAAATATGTATGAAAAATTGTACACTTTCAAAACATGCATTCTGAAAGAATTTTCAACGCTTTCCAACTTCCATGCATCCATTTAAATTTCATTTCACAAATGGGTAATTGAAATATAAACTGTACATCTATTATAAAAATAGTTCAAACATGCAGTGAATTAACAACCATAGTTAAGGAACCTATACTTAAGTTCGTTTCAGCTGATAACAAATATTTATTTTCATTATTTATGGTGAATAAACAAAATACATCCAGAATGTAATTCTATATTTACAAAATTAAAATATATTTAAATGAACTCAATTTAATATTTGGAATAAAAACCACTATTATTAACTATGACATCCAATTTTAAGTATTTCACTCAATCTTATGAGAAAGATCTGTAGAGCCAACTTTGCTTAATTCATTAAGAGTTAGTTCTACCTAGAATACATTTGATTAATTTATTTTATAACATTTATATCTTAAAGCAAAGAATTAGAAATTAGTAACTTTATGATCATTATATCAAGAAATTAAAGAACACCTCAATTGGACATTTATCATTTCAAAATATGATTTTCAAAGCCTATACCAATGCCAGATGGTTAACATTAATTTGTAAATAACAGAAATTTTATATAATCAATTAGTTGAGAAGCTATATTTCTTAATTAGAAAATTAATATATCTCTTGTTGATGCAAAATTGTTCAGTGAAGTTCATAACAGTACAGCAGTATCAACTACAGAAGTTCTATTTAACATATTTAGATTACTCTCTTGCATTTCTTTTTATTTTATTTATTTGAACAAAAGAAAGTGCCCAAACAAGAATATAATTTCTAAATCTACAATAACATAATACCTTAAATATAAAATAGTGCTTAATTCACATAATACCAATTGAAAGGATATTGACTGAGATTCAATGTCTCACAACTAAAATAAATGTATCAAACTCTTTGAATGGTCAAATAACCTGTGTGCCACCCAGTAGGTATATTCCAGCCATATTAAAAAATATAACAATTAAAAAAAAGAATGTGTTGTTTTGTTTAGAAAGTGATTTGTAGGTAGTAAAAGTTGCATATTCTGTTAGTTATAATTAACTTCTTACATGCAGGAATGTCATGCAGAATAGTTATATAAATTTAAACTTAAACATGCTTAGTTTTTCACCCCAATCAGAATGACTATAAATTGTATATGTTTAACCCTTTGGTTTGCAGTTGTGTTAAATTACTGTTTTAAGAAATAACATATTTTAAAGTTATATTTTCATATAAGCAATGCATTTGGAAAAATTATAAATGCATTAATGGAAGTACAGTATGGGCTTTTAAATGATTATAAATGGCTAAAAATAACATTTGTATGACTGAATATTTACATTGATTTTAAAAATCTAATAATTGTAAAACATACTATAAGAGGAAAAGAATTTATGTGATGTCTGTGTGAAAAGTTGAAGATGACGAAGAGATAATTCCTCAAATGTTTTCCAGTAGTGAACTGACATCAAATAAACAATTATGCTCTTTTCTCTCTTTTGTGACATTGATTACAATTCAATTTTAATTAATTTTCTTCAATTGTTTAAAATAAACATATCAATATATGAGTATGTACCTAATTGATATTGACACAATCGGAAAGTGTTCAAATTTGAACTCTATTTCACACTTAGCCATTGTTAGTCCCTTACTTGTTTGTAAGAATAGTTACTCAGAAATTAAAACTTCAAATACAAATTATTTAGAAGTATATAATAGATATTTTCATATCCTTTGTTTTGTTATAGTGTTTGTATAATAAAATAGCACCCATATTCATAAAATAAGTTTCTGTATCAATTATCAATTAAAATAATAAAAAAAAACTAATAATATCATTCTATTTTACAGGTGATATACATCAATACTCAGGGAATTTTCATTACCTACAGTTAGCATACGCCCTTGACACTTCAACCTGACATTCTAAGAAAAGGAAGGTATACCACACACAACAAAAAAAACATTGGAATATTTCTTTCATGAGCATGTAATAAGACACTTCACTGTGAGTACTTTGGGCAGGCTTGACGATTGAGGAACCACATTTTCAATCCTGAGTCAGTGCTTCGTTGGAAAGCGTTCCCGTCTTTGGGGAATAATACCATTGTTGCTCTACATTACCCCGCATGGTCCGCACAGCCCCAACCTGATGCATGGAATCAAGCTCACCCTGGGCCGTGTATCCACCACATACATATATGTTGAATTAGGATTTGTTCGAAGAATAGAATTCAGAAGTTGCTCATCTTCCAAGCACCTGGCACTAAATCCTGACAGAGGCTGGCTACAGCGACAAATCACAGCCTGTAAAAACACAAATAATTTCAGGTGAATAGTTATTCAAATCATAGGTTATGTTGTAAAAAATATTGAACCAGTGGAAGGTTATTTATTTTATTTTTTTTAAAAAAACACAAAATTTGTTGCAATAGTAACAACAATTTTATAATCTACAAATTGAAGAAAAGTGCATTTTCATTTTTTAAAATCTATTTATGTAAGTTGCATGAACCTTGTGGTCATTAGCAACTGTCTCATTTCCATTGTTCAATGTAATTTACAAAAGCGTTAAAATTGATAAGCAACAAACTTAGCAGAATCAAAAGTCATTTTAAATTTCAATGTCAATTTTCAAACATTTGAATATAAGTAGAACTTGATTGATATTCAACACCTGAATGAAGTATTATATTTTATTTCAGTATGTAAATAAAGATTATTTGTATTACATGGTATTTAAAAACTGTAAATAGGAAAGAAGAGAATGAAAGAAACAAGTTAAATGAATATCCAAAGATGCTTGAATATGAATTAAATGTTTAGACAACTGAAATTGCATACCATTACAAGTTTGTCATTCATAATATGTATTATGAAGTTAATTATTACATATTACTTACCTTGTTTTGATGTAGGTAGGAAAGAACTGGCAGCCGTCCTCTGCTGCGAAAACGTGAACTTCCAAGCAAAATTGAGGTTGATGCAGATGAAGGCACATACAAGTAACGTGGGTATGTATCACATAGCTGTAAGAATTATAATATCAACAATTAGAATAGTTTCTTATATAGTAATTAAAAATAAAATAATTATATTAAAATTATTTTTCAGGAAGTGTAATTAAGGAGTGTGCATCTGCTCTACATGACAGATTGACCAATTATATGAACCAAAGAAGAAATTGATCAAAAACAGAAAAATGAAAATTCATAATTCTTAATAACATCTATCACTTTTCCCTCAGCATACATTGGATCACAATCTGTTGTCAGAAATAAAAAATGTGAAAATGAGAACTCATAATTATTTAAGAAATTAATTATTATCTCCTTATGGCCTTCACTGGATCACATTTTGAATCAGAAATAATAAGCAAAATATCACAAAAAATATACCCCACCAGTCTGACGGTCTTTATGTAACCACTTAAATACAACCTTCTTTTTCTTCACCTCTATGCCCTTCAATTTTCACCAATTCTCTGTAAATCTAACAGAAATGTTAATGATAGATTGCATACTCTGTTATTTGGGTATCCTCCTTCACCTTAAACCAACTAAAATTCAGGCACTGTGTTGAACACAATAATGTATTTTTAATTGAGTTCCACCTACTAAGTTAATGTTTGCAGTTATTTAAATATTCTCACCTTTACCCCAGTTTTCTTTGTTAAAAATAAGTGAATTTTTGTATGGGAGTTGCTCCCAGATGCAGATGTCTAAGACCATATTGTTGACAAGACACCTTCATTTTTGTGTTATATAAAACAAAGCCGTATATATATTACATATAATATGACAACAAGGGAAATAATTCAATTTACCTCATACTCCTTATTAAGTAGAGTAAGACTCCAGTGGTCATTTGGAACTCTCATTCTTTGAAATTCAGACTGAAGATCAAAGAAGCTCCATCCTGCAGGCTTTGGAATGTCTTCATTGCTAGATGTATAATGGAAGCAATATAAATCGTCTATATGAACTGGAAAGAAAAAAAAAATTACTCATACATGTTATCAGTGAAAGCAATTTTCAAGAAACTGGGAAATGAAGTTTATTTATAAAACAATACTCTTTTTAAATAATAATTATAATTTTCCACTTAATTAATGTGTATATAATGAATTTTCAGTACCAAATCTTAAGAATGTAAAAAATTTGAAAATGAAAATTCAGTAACCTGAATTATGAAACTACATGGGACTACTTAACAAATTAATATATGTAAAACAGTAAAACTAAGTTTTTTTTTCTTCTAAAAGTCAGTTCAATGCAATGAGAAATAGCCATTTCTAGAACTAAAAGAAAATTTATTAGTATATTCCTATTGAATTTCTGATTTTTTGAAGAACAATCATAGTGTTGAATAAAAGCGTATTACATTTTTTAAACTTTCATTGTTAGATAATTTATATAAGAAAAACTATACATTTTTGAGTAACATACAAACCTGGCTGAGATAATTTCAGTAAGGTCACAAAAATCTCATAACAGTCTCTTTCCTTAGGCACCACAAATGTGACAGATAGAAATGTCTTACATCTTATCTGTAGTGGAGATCCAGTGGTAGTAAGTGTTAATTTTTCCACACTTGCTATGTGCATGTGCATAATCTGAAAAATATATTAATTGTATATATTAGTTGAAGGCTATTTTAAAGATATATAAATATATCATTAGCTAACCGATCACTGGAAATGTCTTCCTAACTTTCTGATGAAGGGGGCATTGCCTCCAAAAATTTAAAGAACTCCAAACCTTACAAGGTGCCTGCCTTAATGGATGCTCCTAATCCTTCCATCCCTCTTCTCTATCCATCCTAACTTGACAACCTAATATATAGACTGAAAATGTTCGGTTGGTCGTACTCGATATGGTGGCGGAGTCGGTACACGCACGCCATGGCTCAAGTGGCGATACACTGCTGATTTCGTGTACCCAGGTTCGAGTCCTGGCCACATTGAATTTTTTCAGTCTTTCTTCCTTCTTCCATTCCCTTCTATGCTTAACATATGTATTTCCTTGTGCATGATTCCATGCCGTACATATGATTCCAAGAGCGAATCTCCTGCCTTTCTCCCAAATATTTCTATCTTTCTTTCTATCCAATTATCCAAAGTTGGTGACTTGCCGATGACTGGAAATGTCTTCCTAACATTCTGGTGAAGGGGAGGAGAGGTTGGTTCCTCCAAAAATTTAAGAACTTCAAACCCTACATGGTGCCTGACATCTGTGAACCTCTATTAAGTCACCAACCATCTATCTCTCTTTCCTGTTGTCATTAATTGTTAACCTGACAATGTCATTTCCTGATGCATACATATAAAGAACTCTGCACTCAACATGGTGCCTACCAACTGTATACTTCAGGTAAGCCACCATTTTTCTCTCTCTTTCCTGTCCTTATTAATTGTTGATATAGAATGTACTACTACAACAACAACATATAAAGGACAAAATATAATAGTCATATAATCGATAGTTATATGCGTTTCTTGTGAACATTATGAGTAATTTGTGTCTTAAAATTATCAGAAAGCCAAACACAAATGCTAAAAAGTCAAGGAGTGGTTTGTTTACACACATTAAAAAAATTAAAATTGAATTATAAAATAAATGTTCCATTAAAACATGATAAAAAAAATTCTCAAATGTTAAGATTAGTATTAAATAAAATTCCACATGTTCTATGAGGACATAATTCCTGAAGGATATAAAACAATTTCAGGAATTCACAAATTATGTCACAACCAATGTATAATTTCTAAATTCTACTCTAGCAGTACATAACTTACATTACTTAAATTTTGATAACTAGTTTTATTCATTCTGATATTTGAAAGTGTTTTATTTAAAAACACCCGTTAGTGTTTCAATAATCATACATGTGTAAGTATTATGATACAATTTTAAATGTAAAGATTCTCAGTGGAGATGTGCACTACACATGCAGAGGAGTCTGACACATCTGAAAATTTTATCTTACATGGAAACTCCATCCTTCATTTGTACATAAGACATCAAACCACTCTCTTTTGTGCCCATGTCAATTACACATATATACAGTACATATAAGCATGTAAGGATTATGTGCTGTCAAAATAAATTATAGAGACAGGAAAGAAATTTGTGCATATGTGATTAATTAAAATAAATAATATTTGCCATTTGTTACAATATTCGAATATAATAAGTCTACATAAAGTTTTCCATTAAGATATAGCTAATACCATATTCCTTAATTCAATATACTGAGTGACTATGTTGTTGGTGCATATTGAAATTTGTAAATTAAGTGAGTATTGTCTAATATACGAGAAGAATATTGCATTCCCTCTGCCTATACACAAGAAAAAACTTAATACAAACTTATATTGTGTACTAACTACTGTTTGATGTTAGTTCATATTAAATCTCTTCTGACATGTAGGTTGTTGTAAGTAATTATATATTTTCAAACAGATACTGTAACTAATTAAAATTTATCTTTTTAAATTATATGACAATCGGTGAAAGTGTGCAAAGTAAACAATTTTTTTATGTTTATATCTCCACAGTTCATCTCATCAAGTAAGATTTGGTTTAAATGGCATCACAATTGCCAGTTTTGACTAGTGGTTTTTGTACAAAGAGAGCATATATTCAATCATAATCACGTGGCATGCCAAGGTAAACTTTGAATATGAACTACAAGATTTGTGCAAATGTGTGACAAAATAAATTCTGCTGCTTATTATTCGGGTGATTACTAACTGAACTAACACAGGTTATTTTGTGGCTTATACATTCAGCAGAAAGAGGAAAAGCAATAGAGGACATTTAAACTAAACTAATTAAGATAGTTTGTTTTGTAAAGCATTGTTATTTTTGATAGATGTAATGTAAAAATATTATTTGAAGTAAAAAAAAATTAAACCACACTCTCGTTAGAATTACTCAAATTGTAGTGATTATCAATTATTGGAGACTGAATCACTTATTGTCTCCATGAGGTAAAAATGCCTGTCAATAACATGGAACTATTGGTACAAGATCATAAATGTTTGGGTGTGGGTATTAGTGACATACACAATTCAAAGGTGAAGCAAGTCAAAAGTAAAAAATAACACTATAAAACAAAATAATGTTATGTTAAACAAAAATATATAAATTATGAAACTTTGCTTCAATAACATTGAATCAAAGAATCACAGTAGCAAAGCACCTTCAAATTTGGAAAAAAAAACCTCCAAGAATTCATCTAGAGATGTAGGTATATTTTTACGAATTTTATGATCCGGGAAGTGAGATTGTGGTAATGCCGACATTTTGGCTAGTATAATGGCTGGATAATTATATGCAGTTTGGAATGCTTTATCTCCTATCATTTACCTGAAGAATTTGGGGGAACCACGATAAATCCAAATAACAATGGCCAGAAGAGGAATGGAATCCCTGTTCTTCCGAGTTCTGCGGCAGAACCTCGTCGAGAATCTTCGAAGGAACTGAAAGTAAATTTCAGAACTGAGAAAAAAAGTATTATGGTAATTGTCGACAGGAATATGATTCACAAATTTATGAAAAGTAACCTTTTTGAAAGGCTTTTGAAATGAGACGCAGACTGAGATAATCTTAGAAATAGGGTTAGTTTGAAGTAAGTGGAAATCAAATTTCAATTGAAAAATAACAGCAGATACTAATACAAAGTAGATTAACAACATGATTGTGTAGAAAAACTTTATAAATTGAGAGGGGCTATATAAACCAATGTTTTTTGTTAATGATGGAGATACTAAAGAAATAACTGTAAAAAGTCGTCACAATGGAACAAGTTAAAATCAAACTACACAAGAAGAAATGTAACTCATTTCAAAACTACTTCATTTAGCTTGCGTGTTAATGTGGTGAGGAGAGCATCAAGATTTGCAGACAAACACAAATGTACGAGGAGATAGACATAGGTGAAAAAATATTTTTTAATGTGTTCTTTATGTGAATAAGATAGTGCAAAAAAAAGTTTAAAAATCCTCCTTTAAAGATCCACATGTTACATTGTCCTCTCAAATTGGAAACTCAAAGATTAATATCAGTTTATAATATTTTAACACCTAAAGTATATAATAAGCAGAGGCAATGCTTGAGCCATCCTAAATACCATTAATCAGATAATTTTGTTATAATAAATAAATAAAACGGCCAAAAAGTCAGCATCTGATTATTTTGGCTGTAACCGTCACTGGAGATGGTCGAGCGCGGCACCATATTCTTCACATGTAAATTCTTTTTGGCTGAAGGAGTCAAGGAGTAAATAGAATGTATTACAAAATTCTAAGCCTGAGGAAGTCTCAAAATGGAGATGAAACATCACTTTTGTGAATAAATAGTGATGATATTTAATGCTGACTTTTTGGTCATTATTTATTTATTGTAAATTTTAAAGTCAGATAAGTTTGTTGAATTTTTTTATAAATGTTGTTTACAAAAATAAATAACCACCTATATTTCAACATTGGTTACTTTCTACAGGTAATATTAATTTAATGATAATACATAACAGTTGAAAACTAAAAAAGTTAATTTATTCTAAATTTTGGACTTTGGAGAAAGTCTAAAGTCAAACAGTTTCAATCCCTCCCTTTCAATTTAGATATATAGGAATGTACATATTCAAATGAAGTACCCCACAACTCTTATTCAGAGTAAGTAGAGTTATTATAAAAAGCATAAATGAATATTAAAATAATATATATACAGTTTATAAGAAAACCCAGGTTTTTTATCAATAAAGTCGTACAAGCTAAAAGCCCCCTTCACCTGTCAATATTTTCTGCATAATAAGATTGGTCTAAACATTTCCTTACTTGGCAATGTTGTGTGAAGAAAGGGATATAAGGAATTCACTTGGAACTTTACAGGCAAAAGCTTAGAAAGCCTGCACCTAACATTTTTTCAATATAATATTCTGAAAGCATTGTGTCAGGTTGAATTTTCAACAAGAGAAAGAGTATGGGTGATATTTATCATACTTATGACAAAGAAAAATTAAACTTGCTGAATACTTGCTATGTAAACAACCATTTTGGATCAATTACCTCTCCTCAGAAAGAGGCTTATAAGATAATGTTACATTGTCAAATTAATAAACTCATTTAGATAAGAAAGAGGGATAGTGAGTGGCTGTCTTACCTTTACTTGGCAGTTGGCATCTGCAGGTTGGGAAGAAATAACATGTCAAATCTTCCTCAGGACAGTAGGACTGAACATAGTAATGTTCTGAGAAGGGGGCTTATGCCCTCAAAATTTTGTTGAACTCCATTCTATCCTGAATTGTGATGCCAAACTTCACATACCAATTATTTTTCTAATGTCACAATCCTTACTTGCTTATGTGTGTGTGTGTGTCGATACTTAGAGCACATTAGTGTTATTTTCAAATTTACTTATTTTGGCAATTGATAAAAAAAGTATTTTCGTATACGTTTTATCTAGTTTTTTTTCCATGAATTTATATGATGTGCAATTGCAAACATTATTAAAAAATAAGTCATAATGAGCTATTAATCCATTGATATAAAATTTTCAAAATCATAAAAACAAATTGTGTTAACTGCTACTTTATTGCTCCGAGTTATCGTTACACGAGCGATCTGCCACCTGGCCTTGCTGTGCAAGACTAAGAGAAAGATAATTTCTCAATTTTGCTTCTGAAATGCTTATGGAGACTCATAAGCTTAGTTATGCTTGTTGAATACAATACCATCCATTTTCTAAGAATATGTTCTGTTACCCATTATTTCTGTCCACCTATTGAGCATTTCCTCTTTCTATTTTGAATGCTTATTAACTTTTTCCACATGATAAACATGCTCTTATTGATACCTGTCATCAATCACTGCTTGTATGTGGCAACTTCCAATAAAATATTAACATTTCCTGGATTCATTTCTCTGGAGACACTTGGCACATAGATATAATTAACAGTATAATAATCACGTTTTTTGACTGGAATTTAGAAGGCCAAGATATGATCTTTTGTCAAAGTCAATATTTGTAAAACATTAACAATACTCAATAAATTATTTTCCCACAGTTATTTAATTTTTTTAAAAAAAGAACTGTATAATTTATCTTACCCAAGTTTCCTTTCCATCTGAATTGACAAAAATGAGATGAGTAGCTGTAAGGTACAGAGTGCCGATGAATGGCTTCCTGGCATTGTACCTGTCCAGCATAAGGACATTCTCCACCTGTGGAAAAAATATAATAAAACCTCAATAAAAATGTGTCAAATAACACAACAGAAAAAAAAATACAGTCTAGTTATTCACAACACTTGGAACATTAAATTTACAGTTAGTGAATTAAATAACGGAGGTTCAAATAGGAGAGTGCACAATCAAAAGAGTTGATCGATTCACATATTTGGCGGCAACAGTACAGATGGATGAGGACACATTGTGTGAAATAAAGCACAGAATAAATATGGTCAATAAATGTTCCTCTGAGTTCTTAAAGAGCATAAAAAGATAGGTGAAGATCCTGCTATATAAGACCCTCATGACATATGCATATGAAACATGGACCACTGGGAAAAATGATGAACACATCTTACAGTGAAAGAAAAATATTGAGAAGAGTGTATGGCCCCACGTGTGTGATAATGGGGTCTGGCGGAAACGTTATAACCAGGAATCGTAAGCTCTATTTAAAGATTTACAGAGAACTTGATTGACAAATTAATTATGAGGTGAGTGTTCTCATTTGTGTACCTCTTTTTGTTTTGTTATATATTATAACTGCAAAATATGTAAAATGTTTGGGGTTTTCAAGTTAACACGTGGTTTATCAATGTTTCTCCACAGGAAAATAACCTGAAGAAGGAACAAATAAGTACCGAAATGTTGTGTTTTTCCTCTTTGGAAATTTTTACCTATTTTTCTGGATTTATAGTGCATTGTTATAAATTCGAAACCTAAATTCCGGGGCGGTAGAATCCCGCTTTCTCTCCCAAATTAATCTACTCTCAGGCTGTTTTCCTCCCCACAACAATTACATTGCCACTGGGTGAAAGAAGTAATAAAATGTAATGACATAATGGATGCTCAGCGCACTGCATCGACCGCTTCGCTGGCCTTTAATGCTCCGAGTGTTAATCAACTCAAGTGAGCTCCAACAGTTAAGAGGCTAGGCATTCTTGAAAAGCCTTTCCAGTAAGGAAAAGAAAAAGAGGTTGCTGCAGCGTCGTCAGCCGTTTCCCGTACACCGGGAGTCGCCATTGTCTCGGCCGGGTAAAGATTTACTCAACGCTGGAGGTAGCGGAAACTGCGGAATATACTGAATAATAGTAACAACAACAACAAAAAAAGACAACTTCCGATACCATTTTCAGGTCGCTACCCTTGAAGGGCGCCTCAAGTAGGGAAGAGCAAGTAAAGAGAAGTCTGAAAAGACAATGAGGCAAGAAAAATTTACTGGAACTCACCACATCATGAAACGGTGGCTCACAGACATGATTACGAAGGTGGCAACCCCAATGCAGAGAAAAATGGTTGTAAAGGCGCGATTAAATTGAAAATTCAGAAATATACACGCCTGAAGTCTGTTTTGGACTCAATAAATCTATTTGGCAATGTTATTTGTGATTACAAATAGGCACTTATTTAGTATATTAATAACTTCAACGCAAGAAACACAGTCAATACAACAAAAAATGTAACTAATTCTCAATTAAACAGAACGGTGTCCACTATTCAGGCTTTGATAAACTGTCACAGAGAATAAAAGAGTTCTCAAAAACCCCAAAGCTGATACAACTTCACTTCTACTTAGCCACTGCTTCTGTTCACTAAAAGAATTTATAGAAGAATCTAAGATGTTAAAATGTATTAACCATCAACAACGTGTTTGGTTGCAAACAGACATTACTAATAAATAAAATGACGCCCAAAAAGTCAGCATATAAATTTATAACTATTAATTCAAAGCGACGTTTCGTCTCCATTTTGAGACTTCCTCAGGCATACTATAGACATAATATTACAATTAATTAAATATGGATTCTACGTTACAATTTTTTAATTTTTACATAAAAAATATGGTTCAAAACTTAAAAATTTAGCAATACATCATATTTACTCCTTGACTCCCTGAGTCGAAAACATTATTGAATTTACATGTGAAGAATTGACATTACTAATACATAACAAGACATGAACCATTCAACTAAATAATTTTCTGTTACAGCATGTAATTAGTTCAAAATTAAAATGAAGCACTGTTGACAAGCTAGGTGAATTATTTTATGTGCTATAGAACTTGTATTTACATATAATTAACAAAAACAGCAATTAATACACTGACACAACTGACATAATTGAAGCTTGGCTACTATTCAGGATCTACGGAGCATGACTATTGCTGTTATGACTATATTATTAGTCTCCCTTTTTTGTCTTGGTCTAAAATCTAAAATAGGGAAGAGAGAAGGTAGAGGCAATATGACATTGAATGGAAACATAGGGGTGAATCAACATTGAATATAGAAATACAAACGAATGGAAAGAATGGTTTTCAGGTTGGACCTGGAATAAAAGGTCCTCAAAATGCAATATACCAATATCAACGTATTCCGCATGTGGAGGACAACAGCAGCGAGGGAGGAAAGTAAAATACAAGCAGCTAAAATAAAGTCCTTGTGAGGAATAATATGAAAGTCACGGAGCGTTAAGATCAGAAATGAGGAAATACAGGAATAAGCTGCATTGGTTAGGACATACAATGAGAATGAAAGAAGATTTGCTGAAAAAGCAACAGAAAAAAAGACAGGTCTAGAAATAGATAAGAGGGAAGGATAATTATAGTAAATAGTGGGTGAAGAAAAAGATGGACAAATGTGGATGTAGGTCCTTGATTCACAACCTGACCCAAAAGACTAGAAACGGGAAAGGAAGTTACAACCATTTTTTTTAAGGGATACAAAGAAATTGCTCCCTCTTAGAAAATTATCTTACATTTGGGCGATTGGTCTTCTTGACTCACATTTATGATCTTATCTTTCCATGACATCCCTATATTAATTTTAGGAACTTCATTTCAGCATCTTGTATTTTACTTTCTCCCTCGTTTGTTGTTGGTAAACGGAACATTGCATAGAGAACAATTTTTAATTCCACAGGTCTTTCACACCTTGGGAAATTTCATTTTGCTTGTTGAATTCTTCCCCCAATTTCCTCGTTTGTCTTTCCATTTTCAGTGATAGTCCTACCGAGATACTTGAGACTTTTCACCACCTTTACTGGTTTTCCATTTATTGTTTTATTCCTTTTACCTTATCTCTCTCTCTTTCTTTTTGGTTTGTAATAAACGAAACACTGTGTAACATTTGAATCCAGTAGTTCAATGGGGGTAACAAGTGAGATGCACTCGTACAGTGGTCTCTTGTGCCTTGATGCCGTTTGCATAATTCCTGATTTGATGAAACAAGCTGATTGGCCCTGCTCCGACACCAAGGCTTTCTCGCTCGCACGCCAACCCAGGTCATTATTCGGCCATTAATATTTGCCTTTTATAGGCACCATTTTACGTAACTCCGGCTCGATACCTCGTCCCCTCTCACACCGCTGCAAACGGTTCGATGGACTGCTTGGAGGCTTTTTCTGAGGAAAAGTATTGCCGGAATAGGACGTCGCGAGTATAGTGTTTCATCATCAGATTTCTTTTCCCCTCTCGCCTCGTATTACCATAGAAGACTTGTGCTTTTTGTACTAGGTGCGTTCCTGGAAGCATTTCAATTAAAACCCACTCTATTTAATTATATAATCATTGTTGTTGTTGTGGTATTCAGTGCTAAGACTGGTATGATGCAATCCTCCATGCTAACCTATCTTGCGCAAGCCTTTTTATTTCCTTATAACTAGCATGACCCACAACCTATCTAATCTACTTTGCCTATTCCATCCTTGGCCTCTCTTTTCTGTTCTACCCCACACTTCCCTCTAAGGCTAATTTTACAAGACCCTCATGTCTTAAAACGTGGCCTATTAATCTATCCCATTTCTTGGTCAACGTCCTCCATAGTGTTCGCTCTTCCCCTATTCTGTTTAGAACTTTCCTCGTTAGTGATTCTATCCACCCATCTCATTCTCCTACAGCACCACATTTCAAATGCTTCTATTATTTTCCTTTCCCCAACTCCTATCGTCCACGTTTCGCGCCCATATAACGCCACGCTCCATACAAACATTGTTTGCAACGATTTCCTAATATTCACACTTATATTACCCGTAAGTAAATTCCTCTTTTCCGCGAAAGCCTTCCTTGCCTGTGCTATCCTACTCTTTATGTCTACTATACTTCTACCATCCCTAGGTATTACGCTTCCCAAGTAGCAGAATTCCTTAACTTCCGTCAAAATATCCCTTCCCAATCTAACACCATTTGTTATTTCACTGTTTCCCATACTACACTCCATTAGGTAGGTTTCCCCCTCTATTAATCCTGATATTGAACTCTTTCTCCAGGACTCCGTTCATGCCATTTATTATGGTTTCCAAGTCTTCTTCTGACTCCCCTATTACTACAATATCGTCTGCAAATCATTAAAAAGAGATACATTACAAAACGTTTGAACGAAATTCATCTCCGCCTTATTCCTTCGCGTGATGAACAAGGTGACGAGTTTGGCTGAAACGTTGTTTTATAATAAAATAATTGACCCGGTTGATAAACCGGTGATCATTTATTTTATACGATATAGATACTGGAAACGGAGGGTCCAAGAGCGACCATTTCCAGGCCCGGATCGAAAATTCTCTCACTAAAGTTGGGGCCATCTACGGATTTTCCACGCAGAGGAAACAACAGAAGACACATGAGAGGTGTAGTCGCTTTTAAAGCAACATTCCCAGCCTGCCGTGGAGGAACTCGTTCTCATGGCCAGACACTAGATGCCGAAAAGCGCCTTAACGGAGGCAGTACGAATTAGAAGCTGGTTCCAACTTGGCAAGAGCCTGGGGGACTCCACCCTCGGTCGGCCGCAATTAAAGCCGATAAGGTTGAAACTCTGAGCCGCAATCCTCGTGACGGCGAAGGAAGGGTAGGCGACTGCCTACGGCGGCAAACACGAAAACGACCAGATTCTTAACGCTTTAGAATTGGGGCGAAGAAATATGCGGCGTTTCTCATCTTTTAGCAAAGAAAGATCTTGTTGACGATTTTTAAATTCACTGTTTCCCTTACAAGTGGGCCAATTTTGAGCACTGCTTTAAGAAGAATTTTACTAACGCAGCCCAAAAGTATTACTACAGGCGAAAGAACCTTTCCCATTTTGAAAATATTAAATGATCATATACGAAGCACGCGTACAATGAATGTGTCAGCCATGTTGGCCACTGAACATGAATTTAGTGATAAATTACATACAAAATAATTTATTCGCCATTTTGCATGAAATGAATTTTAAAAAAGATCCAAATAACATAAGAATTAACGACCCGATAACACACAATACAATAAAATTTTGAACAGAATAAAATTATAGTCACATTGGTCGGACCAAACGATCTCTCTCAACTAGGATTAAGGAGCATGAAGCCAATTTAAATTTTCCACATTCTGGGATCGCTAAACATTATCTGTAACTTAATCATCTTTTTCTTTTTGATTAATACTCTTGCCATCCTCTGTGGCCTAGTGGCTAGCGTCACTGCCTCGTACCACAGAGGTCCCGGCTTCGATTCCTGGAAAGGGCCTGGGTGTTTGTGTACGTCCTTGAGTGCTGTTGGCCAATCCTCAGACTTGAAGTTCAAATTGATTAAAATAATTTTTGACAAGGAAGTTGTTTTATAACAATTCCGACAAATTTTCCGTAAATGTAAAACGACACTTCTCAGTTAAATTCAATGTGCGATCGTTTATTAAACAGTCTTTGTTAGTCACGTCTTTGGGTTTATAATTTCCTTGTTTCTTTGTTGGTGAAATTTCAGTCTGACTTAAATAGCCACAATGTCTGGTGGAAACGTATAATTTTTTCCTAAATTTTTATTTTGGTCAAAAAATTTATTGTGACCGTCTGTTAAGCGGGTCGTTAATTCTAATTTTATTTAAGTTTTATACGTACGTTAATTGTTATTATATGTTCAAAAGAGATTGCTTTAATTTAGTTTTAGAATTCGCACGTTTATTGAACTATTTTTATTTATTGTTTTAAATGCACACTTAAATTATCTCTGAAAATAGTTGGAGCTATTTTTAGTTCGTTAACTCGTTTAAAAAAATGTCCGTTTTTTGATTTTCTACAAATCAGTTTTCCGTCAATTTATTATCTTTCAAAAAAGCAAAGGCTTTCCCGGTGAATTGTATTTGACTTGAATCACGTCTCTCTTCTGGTTAACGCCGTTCTTTTAAAATTCTGCTGGTCAGCTGCCTCCACGGTAATTTTGCGTCACTCATCGGAAAGGCGTGGGACGAGTTGAGGAAACCCTAGTTATCCCTCGGATAGTTTATTTATTAGTCGGTTGGACGCCGTCCACGTGCTGCCCGAGGATGGTCAGAGCACGCACGCACAACACACGCAGCGTTGAGGCTGTGGACCTAGTAACCCGCTGGGCTCCATTATTCAGTGAGGCTTCCACGCTCTCGGATCGATACGGGCGCGGCGTTCATAAACTCCCCGACTCCCGAAATCAAGACCGTCCTAAAATAGTGTAACACCGTCACAGACCGATACGTCATTCAAAAGTATTCAGCAATATATTCGGACAATTTGTTCATGGTAAAAAAGAACCTGTAGACGAATTCACAATCCAGTTTAACAATTATAACGTAATGATCGTTCTTCTATGTACATGGGGCAAACCAAAAGAACGTTCATCATTACCAGAATTAGGGAGCACTGATCTAACGTTCAGCTTCAATGTGATAAATTCTCAGTCATTTTCAAACACGTTCTTTTGACTGACATAATCAAAGAACTGGACTGAGTTACATTGGTAGTTTACTCTACAACAAACTTCCTTCAGAAATTAAAAGACAACCCCTAAGGTTTAGGAGCAAAGTGAAAATTTTACTCCAAAATCGCAGTTTCTATTCTGTACACGAGTACTTCAATTCCACTTTATGATGACAAACCCTCCAAACTACGATGGACTATTTCATTACATTAATATACAAGATATATAATAATAAGAAAAATAACCAGCTTTTTTCCTTCAGTCCATACAATTTTTATTGCATTAACTTATAGCTTATCTGATCATGGATCTTGTAATTCTGTATTACAAAATAAAACTATATAATTTAGTGTAATGAAATTACTGCAAAAACAGTGTTTTGGATGTTGTAATTAAAATTAAGTAGGGAAGGATAAGATACAAATAATGCCAGAGAGTGTTTTCAAGAAACCTTGATGCGAAACTGAGAGGTGGAAGACCTAGGAGAAGGTGGCTTGGACATACGAATAGGTAATTGGGAATGGAAAGCTATTGGCAGAAATTATTGGAGGCAAACGAGGTTAATGACTGTTGCGCCGACCAAGATGAAAAAGAAGGCGGTAATACCGAAAAAGCACAATTCAAAAGATTTATTATTTATTTAAATTATACATTACGTGAAATTGGAATAGTGTTCGTTGTCAGTAAATAAAGGTAAAAATATTTTTTAAAAACTAACATTTAATAAATAATGTTAAATTAAAAAACCCTGACATATTGCCAGTTTTGATGATGGTTATATTTATTATTATCAGATAATTGATTTTTTAATTTTCTTATTTGTAAACTTTGGCCGAAACTGTTATTAAATCTTTGAATGTGTTGTAAAGGAGCTGTTGTTTGTTGTTGTGGTATTCAGTCCTAAGACTGGTCTGACGCAATCCCCCCATGCTAACCTATCCTGCTCAAGTCTCTCCTTCTTCTGTTCTTACTCCACACACTTCCCTTCTAATGCTAATTTTACAAGACCTTCGTGTCTTAAAAAGTGTCCTATTAATGTATCCCTTCAAAGTCCTCGAAATTGTTCTCTCTTCTCCTATTTTGTTTATACCTTCCTGGTTAGTTTCTCTATCCACCTATCTTATTCTCCTGTAGCACCACATTTCGAAAGCTTCTATTCTGTTCCATTCTGCGCCCATATAACGCCACCCTCCATACGAACATTTTTAGTGATGACCTCGTAATATTCATACTATATTAACCGGAAGTAAGTTCCTCTTTAAGGACCTACTACACCGTTTTGAATATTTGATGAGATTGTACTTTTGTAAATTGTCTCTAGAACAATTTACTATCAACGCCATTATTCGCTCTGCTTGTCAAGTTATGTATTTTCTATACTGACAAGGCTATTGATCAAGATCCCAACAACTGTCATGATCATTGGTTGGGTATCACGGATTATGAGAGTCAAAACTAGACACGTGACGAGATTTTAGTTGACCGAGTGAGAGAGTATCGAATGCTGGTCTGCACTAATCGCCGGTGCGAATTGGATGAAGACATTTGCAGTGCTGCCACAGCCCGTCAGTTTTACGTAAGAGTGGGTCGATTGATCTCCCCCAGCTCGTCCTATTTCGCACTGTGTGTGTATGTTCACACTCTTGTGAACGCGGCCCGTATTGATTCACAAGCGATAACAGTATCTGCATTTCCTTCCCCTACCGAGATCATCCACCCCATTACTGACACTAGCCAATTTCTATTTCAAACGCTCACGAGCTGAGTCGAGTTACCTTAAAACATTTCTAATAGTTATATTTATCCGTATCCATTGAAACAAACGAATGAAACATCCAAATTGGTCAGAAATTTATTTTAACAGGCAAAAATCAAACATATTAGTAGTAGATATCCGACGAATAACCATAACAGTCTCATACAATGTGTTAATTGTGTTTACAACATTTAAAGAAGCTTTCGACCTTTTGTCATATTCATCTTAGCTGAAAGAATCATA
This sequence comes from Eucriotettix oculatus, assembly GCA_034510155.1. NCBI lineage: Eukaryota > Metazoa > Arthropoda > Insecta > Orthoptera > Tetrigidae > Eucriotettix > Eucriotettix oculatus. Next base: position 104,010,059 of record CM067378.1, read on the forward strand.
CAATAGTAATAACATAATAGTACAAACATATATTAATGTATATTACGCTAATTTATTAATATATATATATATGCATAATATATATTCATAAGTGAGACACTTTGCCCTGTGGGGTCGCAGCATTCCCTCTTCATTTCTTCACGAGTTTTAGGATGCAGTTGGCCGGATGATTCAATGTTATTAGCGGACTACTCTTACCGTATGCCCAAGATCTTGATTTGGAATTTAATAAATAAAATTTCAAAACAGGTCACGCATCCGGGTTCCAATTACAATCAATGAACTTTCGGATTATTAAGGCTGATACGTTCATTTCGGCCGAGGGTGTCTTGGAGTAAAGACCAGGAAATTATAAATTTTGTTAAGGAGACGAAACGTTGCATAGTATTATAAATTATAATCAGGATTTTTTTTTATAATTTCACTAGAATAGTCCATGTAATTTTTGTCTCACGATTACCAATAGATGTACTTTATGCTGTTATTTGCCGAGTTTACAAATGTGTGTTCGGAATTTCTCAAACAGTCCCAGATTTTTTAAAATTTAAATTTCAAATTTTTATAATAAATGTTTTTTTTTCATCGTTTGCACTCTGGAACAAGAAAAATAATTTTTTGTCTCAGAAAGAAAAAAATCGTGTCTCTCATGCTGTTTAGCCGACATCATATTTGATCTAAATGTACTACCATGACCGAATATTTAACTTTTGGAGACCAAAAAATCATTTTTGTTCGCGAATGTTATTTTAATGTTTATCATGTTATCTTAATATGTATGATTGTTAGGTAAATTATTACTGAGTCCAAAACAATGTAATATCTCTGACTCTTTCTCTTTCCACCCACTTAAAAGGTTTGCTTCTCACGATGATCTTTGCAAAACTCGCTGAACGTTGGCCCAGTTTGAAAATAGAAGGGGCTTACAGCATTTAGCCGTGGAAATGGTCCCGCAACATGCCATATTTCTATGCCAGCTAAAGTAACAAATACGATCAATGTTCTGGTCCGAGTAGTTTCTCATAACCTGCGACACTGCCCACGGGTATTAAGTAACATGCCACGTCATCGATTCCTCCTCCACGACCACACTGGTGGGTGAGTTTCCACGTTTCTAACCTATCGTTCTTTGGAACAGATCGAGTTTAATACCGCCAATGTACGTATTACTTCGTTTTACTTATTAATTAATAAATGTATAAACATTTTATTTAACAACTACGAAAATGAAGAGATACATTTACAATAAATAAACAGGCTGCCAATAAGTCATCATATATATTTATCACTATTTATTCAAAAACGATGTTTCGTCTCCTTTTTCAGACTTACTCAGGCGTAAAATTTAGCAATTCTTCCTTGACTCCCTCAATCTCTCAAGAAGAAATTGAATTTTTTTTGGCAAGGGGGTATGACGTCATTGGTATAATTAACAACAACTTATTTTGGCTAAAAGGGAAAATACTACTCCCCAAACGTAATACGTCACAGTTTCGCCTCATTCTACATACGTTAACAGACTGTGACGTCACGAGTTAGGGGCGTGCATACGTGGGGGAATATAATTTATTCACCACTTCCCCCCCCCCCACATTTATGACTTACCTATAAACTGAATATGAAATTGCGAGACGAAACTTTTATAGCGACGTTTTTCTATTGACATGGAAAATACAAATAATAAAATGGAAGCCCGAAAATTGGTATTGTGCTCTAACCAGAAGAAGTGCTAAAAAAAGGGAGACTGAGTAGCAGCAGAAAATAATAGATCCTCGTGAGAAGCAAAGCTGCAAGGCTGTGGAAAGTCATACATTTTGCATTCCTTAATGACCTATATTTAATAATTTAATTTAAAGTTGCAATTTGCCTCGTGTGCAGCGTATGGGAGCAGACAGGGCAGGACAGATGAGAATAGAAGTCTTTAAAATATGAATTCTGAAATTCAGATGGGAAACAGAGTCACATTTGAGGAAGGCACGGATCACAATTTTAAGGTACGAAGGACTCGTTCAATTGGTATTAGAGGTGAGTGTGTGGGGTAGGAATAGAAGAGGAAGAACAAGACTATCAGGCTGGATGTGCGGTGGTAATTGTTATTTGTAGTTGAAAAGATTATCGCAGGACAGCTGAGAGCTGAGGGGAACGAAAGTAGAGTGAAATGTTCACTCAGACCATTTGCATGATTCACGCCCAGCAACTTGGTTGGAAATTCCTTCTCAAACGGAAGAGAAAGAGCCAGCCGCCCGGGAAAATCTATTGTTTTCGGAGAGAAAAGTCAGGGGAAAAGAAAGGAAGGAGAGTTGGTGTTATTGCCTGCAGCCACGAAAGTAACTTGCACGAAGTTTTCTCCGTCCATTTTTGCTGGTTGCACTCACCGGAAGACTAAATCACACCTTCACAGTTTTTTTTTGCATCTACCATATTAATTCGTCAATTTAACTTAAGCGTCTGAATTCATCGTGGACACGGAGACTGGGATTATGACTGCTGGAGAATCGATACGTATTACTCCAGTCCGCAGTCGACCCAGTAGGCCAAGGTCCTGAATGTGAGGTACAGCCAAGGAAGAAGTAGTCTGAATTCATTCGATTATATGTTTAAAAATGAATATTTTAAGACCATACTTCAAAAAAGCTTAAAAAGACGTGAACGGACTTCCTACCTTCCAAAGATAACATTTTTTCATCGTAAAATGAAGCAAGATCCTAAGTAATTAATGAAAAATAAATTTATTTGAAAACTTGGATCACCCTCATGTAGCCTGTTACCAAAAAAAATCGTTACACAACAGTCCAACTAAAAACAAGTACTATATAATAGTAAGAAGTTTAAAAGTAGATGAGCCATTACCTGAACAAAAAATTAATTAATCAGCAACAGCAAAAAGATCTGATTTATGAGATCAAAGTTTTAATAAAAATAAGGAAAAGTTTAATGCACAACAAAATTAGCAGAATATTTTCCCCCCAGAAATTTCTAAAACTATTTCAATTCAAACAAGTCGATGAGTTTCTCAAGTAAATGTAACCAGTATTTAATACATAAATCAGGAAACTAAAAACACTAATCACACCAAAAAGAATTAAATTTCAGAAAATATAAAATTAATTGAGAAAATAATTGATACAAAATTAAGGTTCTCCAATAAAAACGCGTATGGCCAATTTATTGGGTAACAGCTGTATTAAATGAACTGATTGAATGTTACATTTAATTATATAACATAAGGAACATTGAGTAAAAACACAAATATCTGGCAGTAGCAGAACGGTTTATGAGAGAGAGAGGGGGAGAGGGGGAGAGGGAGGGGGAGGGGGAGAGGGAGAGAGAGGGGGAGAGAGGTAGGGAGGGGGAGAGAGAGGGAGAGGGGGGAGAGGGGGAGAGGGTAATCCCAAAATTACATGTCACCGCATGTATGATATCATATTCCTGATTAATCCACACATCCTTGGAGATTTCTCCGTGCTTTTTTACAACCACAAAAATAACTAATTAAAGGTTAAAACAGGAAAAAAAGACACAGGGCACTTATAGAAGTCTTCATAAGGAGGAGGGGAAGGAAAGTGGGGGCTAAAGCGGACTGCTTGTTACATCGACTTCTCGTCGAGAATTGTAACAGGCCACGTCTCGACTAATTAAAAACGATATTTTAAAGGGGGTAGGAACGTCGAACAGATCGTTACAGAACTTGAAGTAGGATCAAGGACTTTTTAAAGAGAGAAAAATATATATATGGTATCTATATTTAGATGCAAATTAATATTTCAACCAAATTAACAAATCACACAATATATATATATATATATATATATATAATAATGGAGAAATTCCTAGATTTTATCAGCCACACAATTTAATGAACCAAATCTATATAATAATTTTGATTTCAAATTTATTCAATTTTGTAGGAGCTTTCGGCAAATGCCATAGTCATTAACAAATTTTCAAAACTTAAATTATTTGAAAGATTACAAAAAATTATGGATTTTTTACCATATAAAAACAAAACATATAAATTAAAAAATCAGTCATTTAAACATCAAAAAAACTATTGGAAGGAATTATCACACAATATTTAGTATGTTGCTGTTGCGGTATTCAGTTCTAAGGCTGGTCTTTTCATTTCCTTATAACTACCACATCCCACATCCTTCCTAATCTGCTTAGCCTATTCCATCCTTACCCACACACTTTAACAGCTAAAAATGTGTGTGTCATAAAACTCTACAGGGAGTCCCGACTTGTTTTAAAATATTTGGAGCATACATTGAGAACGTTATCAACGTTAACGGCAGATTTATTTTCTGTTACAGAGAATAACAGGATTAAATCATGATTAACAACCGTACAGTTACCAGAATTAGGGGGAAAAGATTCTAACATTAAGCTGATACTAACCATACTTAATAACTGGGATAATATCCAAAATTTTATTATACAAATTCTCCTAATAGAATAAAAGAAAGGGGATGAAAAGAAAAATGAATTTCTGTCTAAACCATCTCCACGTCTGTGAGACTTCCAAATATTAGATTTTTAATAAGTATTTTTGAGTTACAATTCTGAGACGCTTGAGGACAGGATTATTGGAGAATAAGAAGGAGAAGAAGGGTTACAACATGATCGGACTCTGATCTCGGCGCAGGACGGTCCGAAGTCGATGGATTACGAGATTTCAAAGACTCTTTGACTTCAAAGGCTGATGATGATAATGATGTGGACTTGACAGGAAGTAAATAGGACGGCGTAAACACTGATGTCCTGAAAACTATGATTTTACATTACGTACTAGCTGGATGAACTGGACAGCGTATCATTCATTATACCTGTATCGACAATAACCCCTTAGCCTAGACGTTATTAAATCAGTTTCGGATGTGGGAGTTGTTTATCCGCTGCGTGCGTGCGGCCGCGACGACGACGTTCCAAAGAATGTTGCCAAATGACGTAATGATAAAAAGTATCATTACTTAAATAAAACGTTAGCTAAATTTAGGTATTATTCCATGCTTAACAATTGTATAAAATCCTCTCTCGACAGGATGTCTTTGGGGTGGGACCTTTTATGGCCTCAAAGAGAGGAGGGAAGGAGTCTAAATCCTTCGAAAGATCGACGAAAACCTTCTCTGGGGTGAACACTACAATACAGAAAAATTTAATGGTAATCAGATTAATTGTATAGTAACGCATAAGGGACAAACATGAAGTCACAGGACAGATGACGACGTGCGAGAACTTTATTGGCCTGAAAGGTCGGAAGAAAGGTGGAGGAGGAGGACTGAACGCTGAGTCTTCGAAATATCGACGGAAACCTTCTCTGAGGTGAACATTAGCATATACCAAACTTTCATGGGGATCAGATGAATGGTATAGGAACCCATGAGTGGCATGAAGTCGTACAGCACATGACTGACGCAGTGGGATCTTTTCTGACCTGAAAAGGAGAGAAGGACGGAACCTAAATCCTTCGGAACCTTTTCTGGGATAAACACCAAGAATTCACCAAAATTTCACGGGAATCACGGGAATCGGAGGAATCGTATAGGAATCCATAAAGGTGTAAACCTTTTTAAGTCGCAGTGTAGTTGGTTGTGCCCAGAGCGCTCAGCATACATTCTCTTTGATTTATAGAGATAGCGTCGGTTCAATAGCCAAGAAATTTCACGAGCACTGAAAGTGGATTACTGGAAGAATTATAATAACCCAACCTACTAGAAACTCATTGATGACCAAGCATAAGAAATATATGAATTCTTAAAAAATTTTTCCCATCCATGAAAAGCTTTGCATGTTGGAATATACTCAACACTAAATAATAATAACAAAATGTGTATAAGTAACTGAAACTGGAAATCAATATCACTCAACCTGAAACAGTACAAAACAGAGAACCACACAAATATATACGCAATCAAATGCATAACACTGTGAGCATCTCGTAACATTCACATTTCAGCATGCTTTAGCCAAAACCTTATGTTGAAATTAATTCCAGTCTACAGGAAAAAAAGTCTGAAAATTATAAAAAATTTAAATTAACATAAAACAAACCGTTTAATCTCTACGTATACGGGCCTCTTCAGTCATATATAATAAAAAAATATGTGAATAGAGTTCAACGGAAAATTATGTTACGTTTACTCCATTATATATATTTTTAATTATATACAACTGAACTTGGAGTAGAAACGTTTCGTTTTTTGTTAATCTAAGTTTTTAATAATTTACTGAATTTTGGCCAGTGTACTGGAATTAATATTAACAGTTAGTAAGTGGACCTATAAGTCAGGACAAAGATAATATTAACATTAGTTTATTAACTTTTCTGCCTCTTTGCTTGTGCGACATCCACGTCTAAATTTTCATCTTCCTGAGCATCTCGGTTCCTGAAATTCACCCGATGAGGTTCCAAATTATAGGCCCATTTCCTACTCATTAAATCTATGCAGTCAGATAACGTAACTTAACATTAGTTACTCCCTATTTTATTTATGATTCTGTCTCTTGGCGAGAGGGTAGGAGAGAAAGTAAATTAAATATCTTATAGAACGCTGGTTGGCCTAGTAAATTCTGAACTCCAGTGTGAATGAGTTGAAAAGCTATAGACTTTGTGACACTAGGGGCTTTATTTGGTGTAGAGATAAGGAGTCGCGTCAATATAAATACAGGGTACCTCAGCCTGGAAAGATAACGGTGACGAGTCACCACAACGGGCAACAAGACTAAAAAGAAAATAATTATTTTTTCTGTACAATGTTCAAACTTAGGACTAAAAAAAAAGATATGACTGTATTTGTGAAGTGGGGCATAGCAGTGTGTGTAGGAGGCAGAATCACGATGGTGTGTAGTACCTTGTGGCTGACGGGGGAGCCATGCAGGGGCTCCGGGACCGGCGCCTGCAGCCAGGCGCGCACCTTCCCGTACATCGCATCGACTGCGGGGACTCGCCACGCGCATGCGCAATACCACAGGGAAGCGGCGGGGCGGGGGTGGAGGCGGTGGCGATGGTGGGGGGGAGGTGAGCACATTCAATTAATAAAAAAAACTCACACCACTACAAATATATAATATTGGCCAACAAAACGTCCAATTTACAAATGGCTGTTGGAAACTGAGATCACCGCAAACAATAAGGAAGTTACTTCCCCACTTTGAGTCACTAATATCCTCAAGGTTTCCCAATCATGATAAGGACTGAATTCAAGTGAAACCCGAACAGGGAGAAAGCAACAAATAAATATTTGTAGTGTCTCGTTTCCTAAGTTGTTGTTGTTGTGGTATCCAGTCCTAAGCCTGCAACCCTCTATGCTAACCTATCTTACGCAAGCCTTTTCGTTTCTTTAAAACTAGCACAACCCACATCCTCCCAAGTCTGCTTAGCGTATTCCATCCTTGGGCCTCCCTCTTCTGTTCTCACCCCACACAATTCCCTCTAATTTTACAAGACCCTCGTCTCATAAAAAAGGTGACGTTTTAATCTATCCCTTCTCTAAGTCAACGTCCTCCGTATTGTTCGTTTTCCCCCTCTTGTGTTTAGAACTTCCTCGTTAGTGAGTCTATCCAGCCATCTCATTCTTCTATAGCACCATATTTCAAAGGCTTCTATTCTTTTCCTTTCCCAAACTCCTAATCGCTAATCGTCCACGTTTCGCACCCATATAACGCCAAACACTAAGATTTTGTAACATTTATACCTATATTCGCCGTAAATAAACTCCTTTTTCCTTTTTTTCGAAAACCTTTCTAGCCTGTGTTATGCTTAACAAAGAAAAACACTTCAAAAGTTGGAAAAAGTAACACGGATGAAACCAATATAAATCTTGTTCGAAAGTCAGTGTCAGGATTGAGGAGAATCATTGTTATGTTTGAAGTAAAATAATTTCGAATTTGTAATCGCTGTCTTTATAAAAACTTTGGAAATCATCGTAGTATAACGACTGGGCCTGTGTTGATCTTCGTGACAATTAGAGATCATTTTAATGCACACCCGACGTAGTCCTCGCCCTCGCTAGGGCGACTCAAAGGATGGTCGTCGTTCGTGTGAATGAAAGAAGGAAGTTGCAAGCCGTCGAAAGTGCAGCTTGCCGCGAAGTCAAACAAGATTATAACGAAGTTCGCATTCTGCAAGCGCAATGGACAACAAGGCGCAGAGGGAGGAGGAGGAGTGGGCGAGCGGGAGGGTGACAAGTGGAATCTTTTTGAGTGAGGCGCAGGCACAAGTTTCCTCCAGGCTCTCAAGTTTTCTTTCCCTAAGAAGCATCTTCTCTTCAGCCCCTGACTGTCTTCATATTCCCCTGACACACACGCGCTCTGAATTTTTAAACAGAATCTTAGCGCAGCTTAGTGTTGTAGTAAACTTTCCTCCCCCCCGCGATCATACTTTCTTTGAAGCGTGGGAGGGAGGGCAGAGGTTTGACAGACAGGCAGGCTGCACGAGGGTGATCCTAACAATTCCCCTTCAATTCCACAGGAAAGAAATTAGAAAGGGGGAGAGGGAGGGGGCGACTCTGTACAGACAGTGTTGCACATAAAGTACGCCACCTAATTAATCTGTGATCAATTTGAAAGATACACAAGTCGAGTCGAGGCTTTGAAATTCCTGTCAGGATACAACAGCGAGAGGAAGACGACAAGAAATCCCCTCACCTAGCGAATGGTAACCTCAGTAAAACCAAGTCACGAAAAATGTTACACCAGCGAAGAACGGCGAAGAAAGGTCGCGGGCGGGGAAGAGAATTGTCCAGCTCGGAGGTGGACGAGACGCATTCACCGAACCACATCTTCCTGGGCACAAGAAAGCAGCGTTTTTGCTTAGACCTCAAAGAATAACACGGTAACGAGATTTTCCACAAGGCAGTCGAACAGAAATCTTCGCCAAGACGAATAGGAGATTACGTGCTGCTTCCTGGAGCTGTTCTAATCACCATGTACACCAACCCCGAAACAGATATACAGTCATACTGGAACGAGTATAATGAGAAATACTGCCACACGATACGCCCTCGAGCTATGACCCTTTCATAAAAATTAAACAATCGTCCAAGTCTCTTCTAAATTGCCCTGTTTGCCAAATGAACTAATGAATATATTCGCATGTAATCTTGGCCATTTTCTCCAATTGTTTTTTTTTAATTTACTATCCAATTCAGAAGAAATAAAAACCCTACGCTTTGCCGATGACATTGTAGTATTTGGGGAGTCAGAAGAAGCCTTGGAAAGCATAGTAAATGGCACGAACGTGGTCCTGGAGAATGAATATTAGTAGAGGGAAAGCCAAGGTAATAGAGTGTAGTGTGGGAAACGGTGGAATAACAAAGGCTGTTGGATTGGGGAGGGATATTTTAAATTTAAGCATAAAAACTAGACATGGTAGAAGTAGGATAGTTCGCGAAAAAGAGGAATTTAATTACGGGTAATATGAGAGTGAATATTAGGAAATCGTTGCTAAAAATATTCGTATGGAATGTGGGGTTACATGGGTGCGAAACGTGGACGATACGAACTGTGGAAAGGAAAAGAATAAAAGCCTTTGGTATTTGGTACTATAGGCAAATGAGATGGGTGGATAGAATCACAAACGAGGAAGTTATAAACAGAATCGGGGGAAGAGCCAACAATATCGAGTAGGTTGAATAAGAGAAGGGACAGATTAATAGGCCACGTTTTAAGACACGAGGGTCTTGTAAAATAAGCATCAGAGGAAAGTGTGTGGGGTAATAAGAGAATGGGAAGGCCAATGATGCAATACGCTAATTAGATTGGGGAGGATGTTGGGATGTGCTACTCATGAGGAAATGAAAAGACTTGCGCAAGATAGGTTAGCATGGAGGGTTGCAGGCTTAGGACTGAATACCACAACAACGACATCCAATTCAGGACAGTAGAGACAACTTTAATGAAACCAAGTTAGTCTCAGGATAAGAATTTTTTATTTCAATTTATATTGACAATGGGATCAAGAATCCTAATCCTTCCAGCAGCTTTCTTATTAAAAACTAGTTAAAATTTCTCTTCCATTGCCTAAAGCACAATACGTAGAAGGTTAGGTTAGGTAAGAAAGCGATTCAAATGACGTGCACGGATACTTTGAGGTTTTAACTTTCGAGTGGTTTGCAAGAAAATACCACGACAAGAAAACGTGAATAAGACAAACAAACAAACAAAAAGTATGCCTAAGATGGAAAAAGCATAAATTTCCCGTTGACATCGTAACAGCCGAGACAGCCATGAAGGAACGTTTACGGCACAGTAATGTCGGATAAATTGACTTTACCATAAAGGCGCGGTTGAAAATGTCAAGTCCCTGGAGAGAGTCGGTTAACTCTTTTCACGGGCCAGGTCACAAGATCCATTTACAGGACAGAGGCGGAGACGAGACCCACAAGCAATTACCGTCGCTCCACTTCACTCGCGCCACAAATACCAACCAATTAATATATTCAAGTTAAAATTCAATCTACTTTATAAATTAATAAAATAGGGATATTTGTTGCTACCCTTGTACCACTATAAAATTCTAAGGTATATGTAACTAGAATGTCTTTGTTGTGGTTTTGTTTCGAAAAATAAACATATCTGCTCATTATAGATTTAAATTAAATTGTTAAATAAGAGCTGCAAATTATTCTAATTATTTCATTTTTTTATTGTGAATTTAGTTTATATTTCTATAGTTACAAGCCCACCCACATGTTTTGTTTTATTGTGACGTGGAAACAATTTCTTGGTGATTTTTGGTTAAATTTCACTTGGTTTTTTACCTTCGTCGGATTCCTTTACAAATATTTTATTTTTGTTGTGATCTTTGCAGTTAGCCTAAATACTTTATATTAAAACCTTATTTAGTGGATTTGAGAACCTAATTGTTTACAGTCGGTCTGTGATTAATAATATTTATTTTTCTTCCTAGTTTTTTTTAGGCGGGGGGGAGGGGGGGATGAGGGAGTAATTTCATTTTTCTGAATTTTATATTTTATTTCATTATGTCCTAGTTTTCTTTAATGGCTGAATGAGAGATTTATTATTTAAATTCTTCGCTGAACGAATAAAACCAAAACACCTCCAAATTTTTGTTAAAATTTCTATTTATAAATAACAAAAAATCCAGCCACGTTTCGTCCATATTTGTGAACTTCATCAGGTAAGCAGACAAAAAAATTTCCGCGTGGGTATATAGGTTTATCCATTTACTTTTTAAACTTTGACTAAACACTCTGTATTTAAAAGTATATAATTTATTTTTAATGTCTAATTACTTGTGAAAGTTTACAATTATGGACGAAACCTTGTAGACGTCTTAAATAAATATCAATATAGTTTGTTGACAAATTGGCTCGATTATTTATTTACAATGGAAGATTATGACAAATTATTGATTTATTAAGGAATTTATTTAACCATTATGAGTTGCAACATGGGGTTTTCGGCTTCTGTAGGACCATGGTCACAGTACGTCCTTCTCAGTACGTTCACACAGAAAATTGTTGCGGCAGATCAAAGTCGATAGTGTTTACCCAACCTTATCCTCTCTTGTCACTACCACAAACGCGGTGAAGCCCCACTAATTGATTTTTAAGGCTTCAGACGAAAGACTTCGCCAATATTTTCGATGCCTGCATCTGATATCCCGGATCTGTTTTCGTAAACCGAAGTTTAACAACGACTTGTGTATTAGTACAATGCTTTTCTTGCACCTATTTGGTTCGCATTGTTGTTTCTTGGGGTCTCATTTTTTTCCCCCCTCGTGTCGTAATTCACGAATGAACTAGATGTGTCTCTTCAACGTTGACCTTCACTATCTGCTAGTTTGCTAAATTATGAAATTATTCGTTAATTTCTTTAAATTTAGAAGCAACGCAGACATTTCTTAAAAGGAAAGTTGGGAAATCCTCTAGCTAATGTGGCCACTCTACACCATATTGGCTCAGTGTGGGTCACGGCCATGGTGTGGTGTGGTGTGGTCGGGGTTGTTGGAATTTATTCATTTTGTTGGTGAAGTGGAGTTCCCCCGACATTGGCTTTGGAGACGGCTTTCTCCACATATCAAAGGAGGCCTATATGAGCAAGCAAACTGCACAATGTCAAACAGAGTGTGACCATGTTGGCCCAATGTGTAGATAGGAATATGGATGGCCCCATAGAGAAGAGGAACTATTAAAACTAGACAGCAACTGCACTGCAAACAAACGAAGGGTTTTGGCACAACAGAAAAACCAAATTTCTTGTTATTGAGCGCTGAGCTGGGAGGAGAAATTTCCTGGAAGACATCAGGAGAGAGACTTTGTGGGCTGAGACGTGCTAGTCAAAATATGATTGGGAATTACATATGGCAACCTGGCAATAATGGAGACAAGTTAGGAGCAAAGAGTTCATTTCTCAGTTGGCTTTGCAGTTCAGCTCACCTTTTTCTTGGTACTAGTTTAATTCCGGTTTCTGACACGCTCTTGAAGAAGAGTTACTTCTGGAAAAGTGTCTCTCCATCAGTTGTTCACTAGTTGAGCAATTTGTGTGTGGAAGCAGTTCAAGTAATACGCTGCCACTACCACAAGTAGTGTTAACCGTAGCCACGATATAAGGTGGTCAGGGGACTGTAAGAGGTCCAAACCCTACAAGCAGTATGAGGCGTCGCCAACTGGCCACAAAATCAAACTCTCGGCTACGATTCCTTGTGAAGGACGCAACACCCCATGCAGCTAGCAACAAAATTATCACAGGGTTCCAGTCACCAATATTCAACAAAACACAGCAAAATATGTAAGAAGCCCAACAAAATGTGCCTTTTCTGGCACTCAGATATATTTCTTTGCTGATTGATTTAGTTTCCTTGCCTGTTATTTTGATGCTTTAAATATTAAGGTTGATTATAAAGGTCATGTTTCAGAAATTGAATAATATAATTCATAAAACTAACAATAAAGAGCCCTATTATTAATATTCAATAAAATTGTAGTTATTTAAAATCAAATAACACTAACATCCACCTCCCCCAACAATGTGTCACAGTACGTCTTCTATAATTCATGGCCGATTTTCTAAATCCATTCTTTGGCCCATGCTCTTTTTCAACAATAGTTGATTCCCATTTCACTTGCTTCTGTTGTGGGTGGGAACACAAATGACTACACGTGAGCTATCTCATATCAGCCTCTTCTCATCATGTAACGTGTATTAGTCAGTCGGGCTTATAACACCATTACAATCCATACAAAAATGGCAAATCTTTGTTTATTAGACAGAGTGGTTAAGTAAACTTCAGATGGCTGAGGTAAACAAAGGAATGAAAGCTCTGCTATATTTGAAATTTTGATAGCTGCATTAGGTTGATCTGGCTATTGAATGTTGTAGTAAAAGACCTTATAATGCTTGCTGGAATTGTTAAATAATTGACTTCATTTTCAAGTTTTTTGCTTTCAGTTGGCAATACTTGTCCATAACCTACTTTGTAACAAAATGAAAATTTTTTTAAAAACTTATTTCCTTGAAATATATTATTTGTGAACCTCAATATTAATAAAATAAATCTGTTACAAGGTCAAACTTCTGATAAAGGTAAGTAGTGTTCCGTACAATGTACCAAGTTCAAATTATAAATTAACTTCCAAGTTTATTAACACAATTTTGTACAACAGTTTTGAGATACTTAAAATATATTTTTTATATTAATATTTTCATGCATTGAAAGGGAACCTCACGATAATTGGCAATTTTTTTTCCTTTGTGTATTATTTTTTACAATAAATAAATCAAGTTGTTGTACCCTTTGTTTTACAGAAATTTGCGCAAAATAGCTGATATCATGCCAATTAAAATCGATGTGAATGAACAAAAACACATGTAACATGAAGCAGGAACCACATCAACAAATATTGAGACAGTAAAATTCAACAAAGAATATGTGATACTGCCACAACTAAAATTAGTTATATTATCTGACTGTTTTGAAATGATAAATGGTAAAAAGATCTATAAATCAGAAGAATAATTAAATTTATTGACTTCAGTTCATTAGATGGCATTTTGTCCCTCAGTTTGGGACCTCATCTGGTGTTCTAAGGAAACAAGAAATTTTGATGTGCATGACACACGAATGTTGGAGTTGAAATGGCAGTTGAAACAAACACTTATAAGCATTGAAAATGTTATAAAATTAGTCATAATGTATTGGGAAAAATGTATTTATAAATCTATGTTTATTGGCTACAACATTTGAGATGAGTGCAGGATTGAGAACAATTAAAAGCATATATCATTTCATTTCCTTGTAAACAGAACACATCTTCAGTTATATCAGATACCAGTCATATGTTACGTGGTTGAGAATTAATATATCACTGAAAGAAAAGAATCATGCACTAATGTTAGAATAAGTTACACTATTATCGAATCTAGCCTTTTGTAATTGAAATTAATAATTTTATCAGGAGCAATGGAGTTACTCCCTTGCAATTCATATAGCTCCAATTTCATCAGCACTTTTAGGAACAACTGTCAATTTTACAGTTGCTTGTTTGATATGCAGATGCTACAGCCAATCAAACTATAATTACAGTACTTCTATTTTTGAAAATCCAATACTTTTTTATATATTTTATATTCTCTATTCACACCACATTTGTTTAACAAAGGTGTGGTTTCCAATCTAAGCCTATTATCAAATATGATCTAGTATATCTCATCCATATCATTTACATACATAATTTTATCATTTTAAAACATGGAATTTTACACATTCTTCCTTGTTCTTCAAAACCTAAAATACCATTCATGTCAAATCATTAAACAACATTACAGTTATATTAAAGAATATTGTTTAAAATAAAAACATTTATATCTAGACAGGAAATAATCGTTCTCCGACTAAATATAAATTAAGTTTATTAGAAGATATAACAGGTGCAATTTATTAATCTAAAAGCCAAAATATTGCATTTGTGTAATTTAATAATTAACTACATGGTTTAGAAATATTTGAATTGAATTATTGTAGTAAACTGAGATGAACAAAATTTTTAATCAAAGTGCACACTTTTCACAAATTGGTAAGAACAAAATACTCCGTGACCTGGAATTTTCCTAATCCCTAGTCATCTATGCCTTTTATGGATGGTATTTGAGCCAAAACAATTCAACTAATTAAAAAGTGTAACAAGCTACTTAAGACATTTTCTTTCATAAATAGTTGATTGGAGTTTTGCTTTAATTGAAGCAATATTAAAATTAAATATTTATAGCAGAGGAAAAATATGAAATCAAGACATTTGCAGATTTATGCATGCAGGGAACTGTTACTTAAATAGCCAACTATACGATAAGCAGCCCTAATATTTTACAATAAATACATAATGCAATATTTTTTTAATGTACAACAAACTTTATGTACTAACATAATCTAATATTGAAACTATTTTATTTAAAAAAATTATAGTTGATGAATTTAACATCAGATTTTGATAGCAAAATATACTATATAAAGAATAAAATGAGAGAAAATTTTAATGAGTTAGCCTATGCTAAAACAAATACATTACATACTTATCAAAAATGAAACTAATTCAAAGGGTAATAACCTAATCAAAAAATAATAGTGATTTTTCACGGTATATTCCAGAGGTGTATAATGATGATTGTTTCTAAATATAAAATAGAGTTCATTTTAAAGAAGAATATTTAGCATAACATACAGAGACAACCATCTCATTTATATATTTAATACAAAAATAAAACTATATGTCTTACTAATGTCTATTCAATGGGTAACAAATATGCTGTCAGAGAAAATTGTCATATTATAGTTAGAAGAAAATATCACCAAACATCCATAAAAATAAAACAAGCAATTGGTTTTACTGAAATTTATAAAAAGTCATATTGAACTGGAATGAATAAACATTTCAATATCTTTTAAATATGGCGATGGTTGTATGTATAACATTGAATTTAATATTTTCAAACAATAATGTATAAGTCAAGTATTAA
Source organism: Eucriotettix oculatus (assembly GCA_034510155.1). Classification (NCBI taxonomy): domain Eukaryota; kingdom Metazoa; phylum Arthropoda; class Insecta; order Orthoptera; family Tetrigidae; genus Eucriotettix; species Eucriotettix oculatus. The sequence goes on from CM067378.1 coordinate 104,026,031, forward strand.
AAAAAATAGAAGATATAGAAGGGGTGCGTCATACAGACATATTGAGGAGCAATTTTTTAGCAAGTATAATTCTAAACTGCATAAATAAGATAGAAATAGTAGAAAGGAACTAAGTGTAAATAGGAAACAAATTGTACAATTGGATTGTGAGATCACTGGACAGTATTTAGATAGTAAAATAGATTAATAAAATTTTTATAAAATTATAATCACGAAAATATTTCTCGTTTTAATAGAGTATATTTTACTTAAAGGTCCATACAATAACAATCTCACCAATAAAGTACAAGATAGGTTTCAAAATCAAAACATACAGAGAAAACTACGCAAATTAAGCATTGTATTCCATTAATTAAAAATGAATCTTAGGAAAGATATTAAAACTAAATAGGTAAACAATATCTTTCAAATAAATAATTCAAACACTGTATTGAATCTAAAAACATTCAAGAAACAGATAGATTCTATTTAAATACATATATAAATACTGTACCGGTTTATCAATAAAACATAAGTAATGGATAATTTAAACACAGAACCGAACATCAATAATTACATTTCGACTGACAAACTTAAATGAAAAAAGTAATAAAGAATTCTTACTTTTGGTGTTTTTATCAACTCCATATTTCGTTAATCATGTATGAAATGAGACTAAAAGAATCTACAATTCGGCATAATTTACACATTTATTTCAAATTTGACACATAATCCTAATTCTTCACCATGACAGAAAGGAACTACTACTAGATTCTACATATGACATTTCAGCCAAGATTGCAAACCATTTCAATCGTGTTCAGACCAAAGTGTATATTTGGAACCGGATACCTAGATGTATATTAATATTGTTTATGTAGACATTTGCTTATTAGTAATTACAGGAATCTTCTAAATATTTTTAACAAAATATTTTTGTATATTAGGAAAGCAAAGGTAATTCTGCTTAAATGAAGAGAATAGAAAGATTATAATATCTGTTGTGAATGTTCAAAGAAGCCGTGACCAGAGATTCTAACAGCCCATATTTTGACACTCCTTTGTCAATAATATTGTCTGCAAAATGAAAGTGTGAAAGTTTACGTTAACAATTCCAAAAAAACCTTTATTGTAAGTATATTTATATTTCTATATATTTTGTAGTATTATCTAATGTTTCACTTCATTGTAGATCTATGGTTTACCAATTTTCTAAATTATTTCTTTAATGTAGTTTAACCTTCATATTTCTATTTCAGATGTCTTTAACTATACAGCAAATTATACTTGATGCCAAGCGCTTAGCAGGGAGGCTGAAAGACCACGATTCCACGGCAGATTCTCTGCTATCCCAAGCACAAACAGTATATAAAACAGTGGACACAATGAAGCAGGTAACAGTAAATGTCATATATCTATTTAATATTGACATTTGTTTCTAAATTGTTGCAATTTTTACTTTTATGTAAAAAAAATTGTTAATAATTATTCAATTGGATATATTTTGTTAGTTCACTTGAAACACTAATCGCTGCCTATGTATGTGCTAGTAAAATGCTGCAAGACAGTGTTGGAATTTCTTTTAAGAAAACATTTTGTAAACTTAAACATAAAATCACAAATACTTGCATTAATGCATTAAAATATGACTGCTGTCTTATTTTTCTTTATTCTAGCCTTCATTAAATTGTTTTTATCTATTCCAAAATCCCATTTTCTTAATTTAAATTGACCCAACTATCAATAATTATCATATTTGTTGTGTATGGCCACTAGGTTTCACTTAATATTAGTTTTGGGTCACATTCCATTTACCCTGTAGAGAAGATGGGCTTTAAAGGTGTTAAATTAGTCACGTTTTGTCCATACATCTAAAATTATTAAGTAGATCCTATGTATGAAATAACTAATGCTTATATAAATATTTTATTGTAAGTTATGTAATAAAATAGGATGGTTGGCTTGGAATTGTTCAATGTTGCCTTGTATTCCTTTATGCATATTTAATATTTTTTCTTGTTTGTATAAGTTCTTCCTGTTTAATGTATTAAATTGTGCATTCTTATCTTGTTAATGTTTCGAACTATCTGCATATGTCAAACATAATCTTCTGTTTTCACTCTTTCACTGTTTTAAATTTATTAGAGAAGAAAGTGATCAAATTGCAGATGTAGCTAATACAGTGGCCGAAAGAGTTTGGCTTAAGATAAGGCAATCAAAAGAACTACTACTACAATAAAAAAAATTTACAAGATCCTAATGCAACTATTTAGTCTTTTTTGAACATCACAATTCTTCTTTCAACAAGATATTTCTTAAAAACTTGCAATTTAGTGTTCTCATACCTGGTCAAAAACCTTACTATTAACTTTGAATTTCATGTTCTATTTGAATACAGTTGCACGTAGTTCAGTAGTTTTCCATCTCATACGTGATATCCTTTATATCTTATTGTTCCTTAAAGATCAAGTCATGTGATTTAATGACACATTTTCTCTATACAATTGTTGAACATAACCTCATTTTCACAGTTTAATCATTAGGTCTGCCACCAACACAGGGCTATAAGAGTAGAATATCTAATTCATTATGTTCAAAACTAAAATCTGTTATTGTATTATACACTTTTGTTTAATTTATAATGTTCGCAGTATCAAGAAGAGGTAAATGAACTGAACGAAACTGCACGTCAAAGACCTCACTCAGTATTGGTCGCAGGAATTCAACAAGAGAACAGGCACCTTAGAGAACTACAACAGGAAAATAGAGAATTGCGGGCTGCACTTGATGAACATCAAAATGCTCTGGAATTTATCATGTCTAAATATAGGCAACAAGTCTCTCGTCTAGTTGTTAGTTCAAAAATGGATGTATCAAATATAAATAACCAAAAATACTCACAGGTAAGTATAGTACAAGTAGGTTAATGTTTAGGATCAACATAAAGGGGAGTTGCCTGTTTTACGATCACCCTCATGTAGCATGTTACAAAAATGTATATTATTGTGTATAATTATTAATTAAAACTCAGTTTCTTGCAACAACAGTCATTTAAGTTGTTTTTTGTGCTTTTAACCAAATTATTTAATAAAAAATAATGTCCAATCATCATCCTATTTGAAAAATTTATAATCTAATATAACACTCTTGATTGTGATAATTATTATTCTTTCTGTCACATAACTAATGACTGAAAAAGCATATTATATGTATGTTGTTTGTGTCCAGTCTACATGATGTGGTATGCAGTCCTAAGACTGGTCTGCATAAGCCTTTACATTTCTTCTCGAAACATGGCCTATTAAATTTATCCCTTCTCTAGGTTCAAGTCCTCCAAATTGTTCTCCCTTCCCCTATTCTGCGTAGAACTTCTTGGTTACTTCCTCTATCAACCTATCTGATTGAGGATTCTCCTATAGCACCACATTTCAAAAGCTTCTATTCTTTTCCTTAATGCAACTCCTGTTGTCCATGTTTCACACCTATATGATGCCACACTCCATACAAACAATTTTTAGATGATCCAGTCTACATACTGACAATTAAAATCTCTTTAAATCTGGAAACATTAATCATCTTATATTTGAATAGAGTGCTCAATCTGTAATTGTCGAATTAATTGTGATAGTTGAACTATAAAATTTAGCCAGGCTTCAATTCACCTTTACATACCTTACTTTCCACCTATAGCACTGAAATTCGGTGCATCTCTATATGTCTAAATGTATATGTTCGGTGTTGTCTATCTGCTGTATATTCAACGCAATTAAAAATCCAAGACTGGTAATATTTTCATTAAATTTAAATAAGCCACATCATATAATCCTCGAAAAAAATTATTTCAATTAGAGATAGTTACAGTTTTGTAAAATGACGAGAATATGGCTATTCAGCCATAATCATCTTGTATTTAAATTAAGCAATTAGTTGTTTATGTATATATCATACAGCTTACAACTACTTTGATGTTGTCATGCCCTCACTCGTATCAAGCCCCTCCTCAAGCTTTGCCCCGCTGTATCATTTCTCTCTGCTGTTCAGGACAAAAATTATCATCAATGATTCAATACATTCTCAGTGAAATGTTTATAATTTTGTAACAGATTTCCCTTCATTTTACAGCTTTGAAATGATTTTTCAGGACTTAATTTGTGAAAAATTGTAATTTAGTAGCGGATTTCCCTTCATTTTATACAGATTTTAAATGACTTTCAGACCTTAATCACAGTGGTTCCATAATATCAGATAGGTTAGATTGATTGTATAAATTGTGTGAGTCGAGTGTGGCAAGGAAGAGAAGTGGGAGGAGCGACAGGCAACGAGCAGGGGAACGAGGCGACGGCATCAAACCAGTCCAGTTCTGTATATACTGTGATTACATCTCATTGAAACCTAATCTATTCAATTCTTGAATATATATTATAAGACATGTCTTCATTAATTAAGTTTCATAATTTTGTAGCAATATTTTATAGTGCCTTTGACATGATTGCAGATCATTTGTGAACAGTCGGACAAAATTTGTGAGATGGCAGCTGTAATGGCTAAGGCTGCTGCTCTGGATGAAAAAGCTTCGTTAGAAGAACATGAAATAGTTACAAAACTAGCTACAGAAAATAAGGTATTATAATTAACTAGAACATCTGAAATTTAAATTACAAATATAAGCCATTTCTAATATTAGCACTTAACTATTTGTTACTTTCATCATATCTTACTTTTTTATCATCTTCTTCAATTCTTTCTGCATCACACTATTATTGAAGTTTTGATTAATTTTCAACTTTTGTAGGGATTGCGAGATCTTCTTGAAATATCATGCAGAAATGGGTCTCTAAGAAATAATCTTCTTGGTATTGAGTCAGAAGACAAAGAAATGCAGACTGAACACCATCAGGTCTCATCTTGACAGACAAAGCCAGATAACTTCACTCAGATTAGATTGAAGTCTTAATGCCCTGTCGTTGCAAATGTTATAGCAGATTCTCTTCAAATGGGTTTCTTAAATGACAAAACTTTGTAACTCCTTGATTTTCTGTTCTTAAATTAGGTTGCATCCAGTAACTGTGAGGGTTTGTGCAATAAATATTTTAGTTATGAAAGAAAGTATCTGGTAAAATCTTTTTATTTTTCATTAAGTGTAAATTCATTTTGTTACAAATAAACTGAGATTAAACTTGAAATTATTTTGTAAAGACAGTTTATAAAACTTTGATACTACATGTGTTCCAAGTTTATATCTTCCTCCAAAATGCCAAAATGAGATGAATTGAAAATAACAAAAATGAATTTTTCTTCATATTTTTAAATACTGTAAGCCTAAAAGAGAAGTCTATCATGGTGTTGTTTGTGTTCATTTTGAAATAGTAAATATATCTTTAAACTTGAAGCTTTTTTTGCTATTATTGCTGTATGTTGTATAAATATTGTAGCACTAAAATAAGTGCCAGAAAATGAAGATAATGTCAGCAATGTACAAACAATTATGTTTAATTTATTTTACACAGATCGGTAAATAGTTATTTTCTTCAATTAGATTTGAATCTTTTATGAGAAATCAAATTGCATCAGTAAACACTAATATTTTGATTATGAGATAAAGCCAATGTTGAGTAGTTTTAAGGTGAACCAATATCTTTGAAATGTACCTTCCATGTGCCTTTAGAAAGTAAACCATGTAAAAGTAATGAAGCATGTGCTCTAATTAATACAACATATTTAAGGTAATTATATAATGTAAATGCAAAAAATTTGGGTACTTGTGTATGTTTAAATAACTTCAAATCATAATCTATTTAATTCATTCTTATTTTTTATTGTTCAAGTGAAGGTTGTAGGAAACATTTAGTCTGATATTTGTGGAAGCTAAAAAGAGTTGTTATCCACAAGTTCCTAAATTCATTGAAATGTATGAATATATTTCTCATTTGAGCTGAATAAAGAAGGTATTGGTCTAGTCAATACTTCTCCAAAAAATAATTACTAACATATACAACTTCCCAAATGTTCTTTATAAAATAGTTGAAAAATTATTAGTTTCTATTATTGATTATTTGGAAGACAATAGTTCATTTTGTAACCAATGTTGTTATCTGTCATTGAATTGAAATGATCACAGAATGAAAAAATGTACCCTTTATTTCTTATAATGAAATAGCAAATTTTATATATGTAACACAATTAATAGTTTGCTTATATTTGTCTGCAAATAATTATACTGAGATTTATAATATATATTAATCGTGCTATTCAAAAATCTTCCATCTTATGAGTTTAATTAAATTAATGCTAATAAAAATTTTTATTCTTCATATGAAATTAATATTTTTGTAACTTTGATTATTTTTTTACATTATCTGATTGATATAAATCAACTTTTTCTAAGTCGTAACAAATTTAATATATACTTTATTAATATTAGCTGTTTCACAATGTTTTATGATTCTTTAAACTTCAGCAGATGTTCCAAATGTAGGAGGGAAACTTCATGCAACAGCTAACAGTACTAAAGTTTATATTAAATTTGTTCTGACTTATAGACTGATTTACTGTTTATACAATATTTTGGTTGTTGGAAGAATTTAACTTTATTATTTAAATTTTATAATTAAAACAAGAACAACAGTAAGGAATAAATTATTTGTTTCTAACAATTTTTTTCCTTTGGCCAACAGAAGTGTTTGCATTACATGAAAATAATTGATAATTATTACTATATGATTTCTGAACTTGATGAATTTATTTGGAATAATTTTGTGTATCAGAAGCTGTAGACAATGTAATGATTAAATATGAAATTGAAAACTGACTTTTATTCAAGAATTCTTGAAGCTTTTAAGACAATTTGTGACTTGTAATCCAGGAACCGGAGCTTTCTACCTCATGAATCTTCTGCTTAACTACATTTACTTAAAAGCCTTAGTTTCTACCTGTTTTTGCCAAACTAAGTTGGCCTCTTCTTGCAGGCATTTTGTACTTATGCTCTCAATCAAAGCTAACCACACAGTAGAAGACCACCTTTCAACAGGAATTTTAAAAAATAACCACATATCAAGGGTGGTAAATAAATGAGCAATTATCAGAAATGAAAGAACTAGGGATAAAGGAAAACCCAAGTTTCGTTGAGATAATAGGGAAGCAAAAAACATTTGGAATCCTTGTTTCTCAGCAGGAATCTGCGCGAATTCGAATCTGTTGCAGGCACTCATCTTTGAATTTGTTAAACTTTTTTTGTGATACTAGAGAATGTAGATTTTCCCGGTGAATAGATTGAATATAAAGTTCTCGGGTCTCTGCCCGGGTAAAACTGATTGTAAAAATAAACGTTTCGATATTTTTCTCAGTCTTCGGGTAAAACCCCGAGAACATTATATATATACCAATTTTTTTGTCGACCAAGAAATCTTGTGACATTACAGTGAATTTTGTCCAGGAATATAAAGAGCACGAGTGTTTGTGTGATTTTAAATCTTTGCAGGAATTTGCTTATTTTCAATTAGTGGAAGCAATGAAGAATTTCGGTACAGCTGGTTGGGACACTAAAAATCTTCTGTTTCAAGAAAACAGAAAGTAACTTGTAATATCAGTTTTTGATTGAATAGCTCGCAAACAATGTCAGATTTTTTTTAGATTTAAATACTGTGTTTAATTTGATTGTGGAGTAAACAAGCGTGCCACTTCTTGCCCGGCCGTGCAACGTTACGCATCTAACTTTGCAACAAGTCGAGCACGCAGTTGTTTACTTCCTGCTATCGGTCGCAGACAGCTACCCAAGCCGTCAAAATCGTACGCGTTCGGACCTGCATCTCATCGCCAAGAATTTACCGAGAATCATATCTTCACCAGCAATAAATCATCAACTAAAACAACCATCGAGACAGCCACTCCACAATGGACGTCGCAGACGACGTCGAAAATCTACAACCCATCGCCTCTACTCATCGCAGCATCATCCACCGCCCTACAGTCACGAACGAAACAGCTCACCCAGAAGACGTCCAGTACAGCCAGCAAATGAGCAAGCCAAAAACACCTACCCACTTCTTCGCAGACCAACAAACGGGACAACATGGACCACTCCGATGAAGAGACTGTGAGTGTAATAAGTGCTCAATCAAACAATTCTACTTCCACTCCTACCTCTCCAATAATCAAAACCAGTGTCAAAAAGCGGAAAACTGTAAACAATCAATCTAGGCCGTATTCATCAATACCAACTTCATCCACAATAACCACTACCAACTCTCCCTTCTTCACGACCAACAGATTCCAAATCCTACAAAATCTTGACGATTCACCTACAAAAAACCAAACCGCTCCAGACTCCCCCAAAAAACCTCCTCCAATATATATCAGCAACACAGATAATGTCAACGTTATGCTTCAACAATTGAAATCCATCTGCTCTTCACCCTTCTACTACACGATGCAAGATCAAAAGCTCAAGCTAAAAACCGTCACCATCCCAGATTTCAGAAACGTCATATCCTATCTTCAAAACAACAAAGCGGAATTCTATACTTTCCAAATAAAAATCTGAGAGAAACCTCCGAGTAGTCCTGAGGGGCTTACATCCCAAATCTGACATAAATGTAATCCCTCACAGAACTGAAAGAGTTAGGCTATTCACCAGTCCAACTCCTCCCAGTACGGCACCCTATCACGAAAATTGACCTTCCCCTATTCTTCCTCGACCTTCTCCCGGACCCCAAAAACTATACCATCTACGACCTCACCCACCTTTACCATTGCCAAATAAAAGTCGAAACCCCAAAACCAAAAAAATATATCCCTCAATGTATCCGCTGCCAAAACTATGGACATACAAAAAACTACTGCTTCAATCCACCCCGTTGCGTTCGATGTGACATCCCACACCCGCCAAACAAATGCCCTATCCCAAAACCCCTCCTACCCGTATGCACAAACTGCCATGGTAACCATACGGCAAACTACAAAGGCTGCCCAGTATTCAAATCCTTACAATCATCCTACTCAAAACCCATCCAATTCAAACCGGCTCCACTCCAAAAACCTCAACAACCACAAATCCCACCCCAAACAACTCAAACCCTACAAAACAGCTCAAGCCCTACAATCCTATGCGAACATTGTCAAACAAACCCACACCACTCCGCAAATCCCCCAACAACCTTACACTGATTCGTCAAACCAAAACAACCTTCTCAACTCCTTGTGCTGCAAAATAGACAACCTGATCTCCATTATCACCCCACTAATCCACTTCCTAACTACAATAATCCCCAAGCTAATAGACTCGAAAAAATGATCCACACCCCTCCACAAACATCTATCCATATGCACTTGGAACGCCCGCGGGGCTACCAACAAATATCACGAAATCAATCTATTCCTACAAAAGAACAACATCGACCTTCTGCTTTTAATTGAAACTAAACTTATCCCCACCCAACCCTATAACTTCCCGAAATACAAAACCTATAGAGCCGATCATCCAAATTCCACTAGAAAAGACGGCTCCGCCATCCTAATCAAAAGCACAATAGATCACAATCAACTCCCCTCCATAACTCTCCCTGAACTCCAACTAACTCAAATAACTCTAAACACAAACACTCCCATAAACATTTCCGCGTTCTATTCTGCCCCAACAAATCATATCTCACTGGACACCTGGAGAAAAGCTTATCTTATCTCAACCATTCCCATACATAATGGGAGGTGACTACAACGCCAAACACCCCAATTTCGGATCCAGAACATCCAATTCTAGAGGCAACGACCTAAATCTTGTACTCTCCAAATCCCATATTAAGATTATTTACCCTAATGAACCAACACATTACCCAGACAGCCTCAAATCACCAGATGTATTGGACTTTTTCATCTGTCATAAAACCTCACATTACCTCCACAGCCCAAAAGTTCTGCACGAACTCAGTTCCGATCATTTTACCACTAATAGCACACCTTAATCTCACCCTCCCTCCCCACTCCACAAATCGCACCCCAAATGTCACTCTCATAAATTGGAACAACTTCTCCCAACTAATAGAAAAGCCTAACAGTCCTCAACATCCCCATTAAAATCACCCATAGATATAGACCTCGGCCTTAAACAACCTACAATCCATCATCCTCACAGCTGCTGCTATGGCCTCCTACCAAAAACCAACTAAACTACATCCACCAAACGCTCACCAAAATCAAATAGATAACCTACTCCTCGAGAAAAAATCTCTACGAAGACAATGGAATAATTCAAAAAATCCCGCAGACAAGCGCAAATACAACGACATCACTAGAAGACTTCAAAAACTATTAAAAGACTCCAGTGACTCCAGACACTTCAATCTTCTTCAGCAACTTAACGCAACCGACAAATCACTATGGCAAAAAACAAATCACCTGACCAAGAAAAAAACACCGATATCCCTCCACTTAAAAAATACAATAATTGGTTTACCACTCCCTCTCAAAAAGCTAACATCTTCGCCCAACTATTGACCAAGCAATTCTCCCCTACAGCTGCTTCTACAACAATCACACACAGGCCACAGCAGAAAAACTCCTACAACCCCTACAATTATCAACCCTTCCAAAACACTTTAACCCTCCCCAAATATCAACTGCAATAAAAAACCTAAAAAACAAAGCCTCCCCTGGTCACGACCTCATCACAAACCGCCACCTAAAACATCTCCCAAAGAAAACAATAATCTTAATTACCTATATCTTCAATGCTATCCTCAGAACCACTTATTTTCCAACCAAATGGAAACACGCAACCATAATAATGATACCGAACCAAACAAACCAAAAATACACCCTGAAAGTTATCGTCCAATAAGTCTTCTTCCCACATTATCCAAATTGTTCGAAAAACTACTCCTACCACAACTAATTAACCAACTATCCTCTCTGATTCCTGACACTCAATACGGTTTTCGCCCAAAACACTCCTGTCCCCATCAAATTTATCGCCTCTCCAACCTCATTAACAACTCCTTGTGAACATCGCAAATCCCTCATCACCACATTTATCGACATCGAAAAAGCGTTTGAATAAAATCCACCAATCATTATCCTTCTTCCCTACTATCTAAAATTAATGACACCACACTACAAAAATACTCCAAAAACTACCTTTTCAAACAGAACCTTCTCTGTCAAAATAAATAACCACCTCTCACAAACCTCACCCCAATCGCGGCGGGCGTCCCCCAAGGAAGTGTCATTGCCCCCTTCCTATACAACATCTTCTCCCATGATATCCCACAACATCCTAGCACTAGCACAATCTTTTTCGCAGACGACATAGCCATCTCCTATGAAACCTCCTCCCTCACCTCCGATTTTCAACCACTCCAATCAGCGCTCAATAACCTAGACCAATGGTCCAAACAATGGCGAATCAGTATCAACCCCACCAAATCAATAACCATCCCATTCACTCTAACAAAAAACCCTCCTTCCCAAATTCATCTCTATCTAAACAATTCATTAATCCCTACAAAAACGGAAACCACCTACCTCGGAATCATGTTTGACTCAAAACTATCCTGGAAACCTCACATTAATTTTTCTCCTCTCCAAAATAAACCAAAAATTCAGAACTCTATATCCCCTCCTAAACCGAAAATCCCCAGTCTCCACCAGCACAAAGCGCCTCATATACCTCTCCATAATACAACCCACCTGGTCCTATGCCTCCTCCTCCTCCTCCATATGGGGAACAACAGCCAAAACCCATTCAACCAAAATTCAAACCAAACAAAACACAATACTACGCACCATCACAAACTCTCCCTGGTACCTAAGAAATTCCGTCATCCACAAAAACATCAAAATTCCCAATGTTAACTCAGTAATCTCCAATTCCATAACAAACCTAATCAAAAGCGCACTCAACCACCCAAACCCCACGATCCAGCAATTTCACAACAATCCTCCTCCACCTCCACGCTCCCGTTCGCCTCAAAAGAAAACTTCCGATTGACCTCATCCTTCCCCCTGATCATTCAGGCACACCCTAACCCCATTCTACCATCGTGTCCGCAGACCACATCCTCATTAATCCTCCATAAATCCTCATCCACCTAAGTCGTATGCCCCTCAGGTACTCGCAAAAATAAATAAACATAACATAACAAATTCTCCCAAAGTAGGTTAATTAAATGAATTAACCTATCTTCAAGTTATCATGTGAATTATATACCTTTTTAATATTGTATATACTGTATCGTCATCGCCCAA